>JADLZN010005031.1:0-335186 GCA_018155175.1 Sinocyclocheilus anophthalmus | reverse complement strand
TTTAATGTTTACTTGTGTTTGCTTATTCACTATTACAGTTGAAAGCCCAATTTAAAATTTGACCGTTTCTGCTGACCTGATGGCAGTAACCACAGCATTTCGCTTGGGTTCGCTATCATAGCTGACGCTTTCCACACCATATGCCTCCGCTAGCTCATGGATAATTCTCCGGTGTTCACGCTTCATAGGTGGAAAACAGTGACTCCTCTTAGGCTGTTTACCCTGAGGAATAACACGATAACAGAGCTCTGAAAAATGATGCTAGAAGTGCTTGGATAGTAAATATTGTCAACTATTTATATATAGTGTGATCAATGGACTACATTTTACCTTGTTAGTCAGTTCAACTAAATTCTTAATCTCCTCTTCAATTTCACTGACAAACTTGAAATCTTTCCTGAATAAAAAAAAAAAAAGTTTCATTAGTTTGAGCATTCAGGCTTTCACTTGGCTCTGTAGTAGACTAAACATTTAACGTACGTGTGTATATTCTACACTTCTGTTTTTCTTTAAACTATCGAAGCAAATGTGCAAGAACCCAAACTCGACTGGCAATTCTTTAGTGCAGTTACTAGTGATGTTCAGTCATGAGACTACAAAATAAAGGATAAGCATTTGTTGCTTTTATAAGTAGGCTACAATCCCCATTTTTGTGTTTGGAGTTTGGATGCTTTTGAAAATACAGTCCTGTACAGTTTATACAGTTGGCAAGCAACTGAACCTATTAAGCGTAGTGAATCAAACTGCAAGACTGTTTTCAAGAATGCAACAGAAGTATTTTTACTCTTACTCTTAAGTCGTGGCTTAATGGTTAGAGAGTCGGACTCATAACCCAAAGGTTGTGGGTTCGAGTCTCGTACCGGCAGGGATTGTAGGTGGGGGGAGTGAATAAACAGCGCTCTCTTGAGCAAGGAACCGAACCCCACTGCTCCCCGGGCGACGCAGCATAAATGGCTGCCCACTGCTTCACGGTTTGTGTGTGTTCACTGCTGTTTGTGTGCACTTTGGATGGGTTAAATGCCGAGCACTAATTCCTAGTATGGGTAACAATACTTGGCCACATGTCACTTGCTTCACGTTCGAAATGATGGCAACCTTTAATAGGTTGTTATTGTTGTGCTTCACGTGAGCTCTTCCAAAAAATTTGAGCTTGGTAATGTCTCATACTACCATGTCCTAGCTTTATGTACTGTTGATACATTCTTGAACTATTTTAGAATTTGAACCACCTTGCATCTTCTTTCAGAGAGTCACTATATTTGGAAGATGCTGACTTGTTGAAAGTATCCACTGACTGATCAATCTGCAGGGCCTCAGCCAGCCGCCTAGAGGCAAAACAGAAAACATCAAAACCTGCACACCCACACACAGACATACCTAGTAACATATACAGGCACAGATAGAGGGAATAAAATCTTTACGTTCACCTGTTCCTCTCCAGTGTAGCACATTCTTGATCACACTCCAACCTGTGAGAGAACAACCAAATACAAAGGTTACTCCACTTCAACAAAAGCACATTACTAACAATGTTTACCTTCTGAGGTAAAAGTTATTAGATGGATGTTTTCTTCTAATGAAGTTACTTACCAGCCACTGGCAATTTCATCACAAAATAAATTTTTACTTATGTGTTATGGTTAGTGAGTGTTAATTCTGTACCCTGCTCTCCTTCAATGCAGCTTTGAACTTGTCAGAAACAGCAAAAACCACTAATGCTGTCATTTACGTAAGGTAAACACTGACCCACAGACTACTCTTCTGGATGACTAATAAAAACAAGCAGTCTTGTAAGCTTTAGTGTGCGACTATACCTGGCCTTTCTCTGCTCTTTCTTTGTGAGCTGTCCAATGTCAACAGACTCTCCCAGCTGCATATCTGACAGCTTACTGGCAACGGCAATAGCTGCATATCTGCAAAATATAGAGATTTGACCACTGATCAATTAGAACAAATGACATTTATAGCATTTTTGGTCTTATTTGCATATGTAAATCATTCATTTTAAATGTATTGGCTTGCTGCGAGTACACAATCATCAGTGGGGGGAAAAAAAGAACAAAAAAAGAAACAAAAAGGCTTGTGTCAGCCAATTTATCAATATAAAACTTTGCTTTGAATATCTATGAAGGCTCTGATAGTGTGCCTTCGGTTAACCTGAACCTCCGCGAATGGAAAGCAGAAACTTTGCTCATGTTAGGAGTACATAGCCTCATTTAATGACATATTTTAAGTTGTAGTCCAAAGTCAAATTTCACAAAATTGTCACAAAGATGTGAATCTTACATGAAGCTGCATTCACAACCCATTTTTCCTCCATTATGTGACACGTTTGGGTGAAATAGAACATTCCAAACAGAAAATTTAAAGCGCACTCAAGATTTAATTGACTGAACGTCACAAAGTCAATGTGTTTTTTGATTAAATGCCGGAAATAAGGATTGTGGTTAGCTCAAGATATTTTCACATTCTGCAATAAAATACATCAGAAATATCCCACTCCACATCCCACTGTTTTTGCACTTGTGCTCTTGCAATCTATCTAACTCAAACTTTCCAAATTGCACATTTTAAATAAAGACTGAAATAGTAGAAGCTTAGTGGTGACCATGATGTAGTTTGTTTAGCAGTTTACTTTTGCCTATTCTACTTTGAGATTCGTAAAAGTTGTGAAGATAAACAAAATGTGTAGGAATCAAAAACTTTTTCTGGTCCCAGAGTTTATTTTCTGCAATAATCTAAAAGCTAACTGAAAAATTGGCCTATTGGCTTTTTGTCAATGGAACCAGGGTGATGCTAACTTACAGGTTGACCTACACAACTATATCATCACTGCAGCCCTCTATTGCAATACCTATAACCTTTCTTCGTCCATAAGGAATAACAATGTGATGCCCTGGATAAACAAAAACGAGGCACGCATAATGTTTTTCCCTCCTCTTACCTTTGGGAACGCCATTTCATTTAGGGACAATCTAACATGCTTTCTGAGGTTGGGCAGCCACGTAGGGTTTCATGTGCTGACCAAACACTGAATGTGATCTATATTACAATACACTTTTCCTGAGTGTGTTTCTATAACTCGAAAGAGAGTCTCGAAAACCCCCTACCCTGCGGACTTAGATTGGAGGAAGGAATGTAGTTACATTTCTGCTGTCTTCTCCTATACAGACAGGGCTGCTGACCATCTCTTTATCTCCATCTTGGCTGTTTTTTCCAATATGCGATGGCTTGACAATTGCATGCCTCAGCACCACAATTACAGTAGTGTAATCCACACACACACACACAAGCACACACACAGACATGTGCACATTATAATGAAGAAGACCAGTCAACAGTATCATAAGTAGCACTTTGTAAATTAATGTATGCTAATTAAATGAAATGGAATTCTCCTAAAGCCACACAGTTTGAAATGGTTTATATTAGAAAGTAGAACAAACATCCTGCTGTGCTGGCAATCTGTTGGCCATCATGTAAACACATACCACACACACACACACGACCATGACTGATAGACTGAAAACCAAAACCAACAGTACAGGGAGAGCAACTGCAGCCCCTTGTCCTGTAGATTGAGTGGGAATAAGTTATTACCTTTCAATAAAATTATGAATTTTGTTTGATATTTAGTATGTTATTGTCTCTTTACGTGTAGCCCTCAGAAGAGGGTTCTGAAATAATATTTAAAGATTATGACATTTCTTGCAACCTTGTGACACTGGAACATATAACTCTAGACAGATCCAAACTTAAGTTTCTTCTTTTCCATTTTATCTCACAATTCAGGATCATGCTGTGTCATTAAGCGAAACAGGACAAACCAACAACAACAATGAATTCTGCAAGTCTATTGCATATTCCTTTTAAGCAGTTCTATGCTGAATCTATACACTACTAGGAGCTGTGCAATATATCAACATTTTCGAAATATCGCAAATGTACATATCGCTACTGCTTGCATTATTTGGGGCCATGAACAAAAGACAAATAGAAAATCACTCACTGCTCTTACCTACATAACTTTTGTAGCTTAAATAAGAATCAGTGCATATTGAATTCAAAGAGTAAATACTACTGTGTTTTATTTTTCCTTTTTATTATTCCGTTCCTAAACTCATGTTAAAATGATTACATTAATGTTAAAATTAATTTATGTAATGTAGTTTTATTTTATGTAATGCTTGAGTAAACACTACCGTTCACTTTCAGAAGTTGTTGTAAGGGTGCTTTCTTATTAGAATCAGAATAAGAATGAGCTTTATTCACCAATTAAGTGTGCGCAAACACAAGAAATTTGTTATGGTCTTACAGGAGCTCTTGATACATACATACAAATAAACATATATACTGTATATACAGTATATATAAGTAAATATATTATATGACAACCAAGATAGTTAAAAGTTCACAGAACTGCTCAGACAACAGCTGATTAAAACTGTTTTCATCTGAGTATGGGCACTTTAAGCAGTATTCTAAAATAAAGTTATGCCATCTCGCTGTTTTCTCTTCAATATCGCACAGCCCTAAATACAACTACTGTTTCAAAAGTTTGCTGTCGATTATTAATGTATAAACAAAAAAAATAAATATAACAATGCACCACATTTTTAAAACCTTTACATTGTTACAAAAAATTTCTATTCAAAAATGCCTAGCTTCTTTGGAACTTTGTATTCATCAGAGACTCCTGAAAAAAAAAATTGTTTCAACAGATTTCCCACAAAAAAATGAAGGGGCACAACTGTTTTCAACATTTATAATATAAGAAATGTTACTTAAGCATCAGTCCTCATATTCAGAATAATTTCTGAGGCATCATTTGACAATGAGACTGAGTATGTGCTGAAATTCTGCTAAAATAAATAACGCTAAATAGTAGCTAATGCAAATATACACGTATTTAGTGATATCAGACTTCTTTGATCTCACTGTAAAAAATAAAATAAATATTTTATACTATTGTATTGCAATATTTATAAGGCAAAAAATAATCTCTCATAACCTTCTTCAAATCTCATCACAACCAATTCTCTCTCTCTCAGCGGATCACATCACCGACGCTCACACTACCACACACACACACACCACACACATAGGTGGACCACATACATACATATTTATTAAGGCATTAAAGTTTGAAGCACCACACTGTTGCCATCTGGAAGGCTTGTGTGGATGCATCACCTGTATGATTATGATTTCTATAAACTCACTCCCACACACACCACTGCTGGATCCGCCTGCCGCACCAGTATGTGCTCACACACTATTCTGAAACCACACATTTAGGGAGCCAGATGGAGTACGCCTGAAAATAAAGAGCGAGAGATGAGATCAAATGTCACAGTTTGACTTTCTACAAACTCGGATCACTGGACTCAAATGAAAATCTTAATGAATTCAATATGACTGTTTATACTTCTGCATCTGCAGACAATGATCGACTGACATTGTGTTTCAACTCTATCTCTCTTTTCATTCTCTCTCAGCATTTGCATTCAGCATCAAGCGCACAAATACACACACACGTTAAAGTCTGTCCTAGACTTCACCTCAACTTGCTGTTTGTGAATTATACCTCTAAATTTGGCATCCATCACCACACTAGCTCTCAATTTGACCAAAAACGCTAGGATGAATGTGAGAAGCCACCCACACTTCACAAAAACAACTAAATAAACCCTCCAAAATCCTCAAATAAAGCCACCACATCCTGTTAATTTGGTCATCTCACACTCTCAGACCTTATATGCTGTCTCCAGGCAGAACGGGACATTATAAACCCACGTTTTTACCGGCACTCTCTCTCCCTCCTCTCATTCTATAGCATTTTTCCTGTATCCCTCGGCAACCAGAGCACTTACCCGTGTGCGCATGGGAGAAAGCAGCCCTTCCATGTCTTCTGCTCATTCCTCAGAATACCCACAATCCATTCACTTGGCCATCATCACTCCGTAATGAGCCAACCATTCACGTTCACCGAGCAATCGCGCACTCGGCTGCCACACACCTTATGCTCACATACACTACACACCACACACACACACACACACTCCCACACACCTACAGCCACACACACACGCACGCAGGCACACACTCAACGTCAGAGCATCCCCCACCCCTGCAAGAAAGCCTCTGTGTGTGTGTATGTGTTCATAGACCGTAGAAGTTTGTACTTGAGAAAAGGTTGCTGCATTGTGTGTACGTGTGTGTATGATAAACAACCACTAGCATCATCAGCCTTATAAAAAACACAGCAATTCTCTTTCCATTTGCCTTCAAAATCACTGCTGCTCAATTGAGGAAAGGACATTTGGACTCTTGTGTGAAATGAGCATTTCTCTGTTCCAATGCCAAGTAAACTGCCTAACTAGGTAAATATATAAAAATAATCAACAAATGTAATAAAAATAAATCTAATAAAAATATTTATATATAGCATTTATATGCACAGATGAATATTATTTTTTATATTATAAAAAATACTAACATATATAAATATTTAAAAAAAAAAAATCACACACACTACACACACATATAACATTTAAAATACTGTACATAATACAGTATAACGATTAGGGGTGTAACGATATACCAATCCCACCAGCAATGCTAAAGAACACTAAATTCACTTTTAACTTAATAATAATAATTGCTCTCTGTTAGTTAATGTTAATAAATGCATTAAAAAATACGACTTTAAAAATTGTTGCTTTGTAAGGTTTTACCCAAATCTATTGCCTCAAAATCTCAAAAAGATTTAAAAAACATACTAAATATTTAATACTCTGAGAGGCGGCTGTGTGCGCTTTGGCTGAGAGAGCATTGAAGACCGTCTCTCAGAGAGTGCGCGAGTACTTTATAGGTTAAAATAGCTGGAATGTTTAAATTGGCATGACTTAAAATGACGTGCAAGTGACAATTCCGTCAACTGACCGAAACGCGGGCTAGTCTTGCGTGCAGCTCGCTTGCAGAGCAAACTCAACGTGGATATTATGGATGTGAGGCCATTTGTGCATTTTGAGAGAGTGGGAGAAGACGCGGTCCCCCTCAATCCCACTCACTCACACTGTTTGTGAAATTCCGTCTCACTGAATGTTTTAAAATTACTGATCTGCTCTGATAATCTGTTTGGATTCAACCTACATGCTATAGTGCATAAGTGTTTGAGGGAATTTCCAGTTTTATAATCATGAAACCTGTGGGAATGTGTAGAATTATGCACAATGCCCGCAATCCCACAGTGAAACACGGTAACTAAACTCTAAAAATTCACAGCTTTTTATTATAATAGTGTTCTCATTATAATGTTATGTACAGTGGGTACGGAAAGTATTCAGACCCCCTTAAATTTTTCACTCTTTGTTATATTGCAGCCATTTGCTAAAATCATTTAAGTAATTTTTTTCCCTCATTAATGTACACACAGAACCCCATAGTGACAGAAAAACACAGAATTGTTGACATTTTGCAGATATTATTAAAGAAAAACTGAAATATCACATGGTCCTTAGTATTCAGACCCTTTTCTCAGTATTTAGTAGAAGCACCCTTTTGATCTAATACAGTCATGAGTTTTTTTGGGAAAGATGCAACAAGTTTTTTTGTGGATCCCCACCTGGATTTGGGGATCCTCTGCCATTCCTTGCAGATCCTCTCCAGTTCTGTCAGGTTGGATGGTAAACGTTGGTGGACAGCCATTTTTAGTTCTCTCCAGAGATGCTCAATTGGGTTTAAGTTAGGGTTCTGGCTGGGCCATTCAAGAACAGTTAGAGTTGTTGTGAAGCCACTCCTTCGGTATTTTAGCTGTGTGCTTAGGGCCATTGTCCTGCTGGAAGGTGAACCTTCTGCCCAGTCTGAGGTCCTGAGCACTCTGGAGAAGGTTTTTTCGTCCAGGATATCCCTGTACTTTGAATTCATCTTTCCCTCGATTGCAACAGTCGTCCTGTCCCTGCAGCTGAAAACACCCCCACAGCATGATGCTGCACCACCATGCTTCACTGTTGGGACTGTATTGGACAGTTGATGAGCAGTGCCTGGTTTTCCCCTCCACACATACCGCTTAGAATTAGGCCAAAAAGTTCTATCTTGGTCTCAATCCACCAGAGAATCTTAATTCTCACCATCTTGGAGTCCTTCAGGTGTTTTTTTCATGTGTCTTGCACTAAGGAGAGGCTTCCGTCGGGCCACTCTGCCATAAAGCCCCGCCTGGTGGAGGGCTGCAGTGATGGTTGAATTTCTACAACTTTCTCCCATCTCCCGACTGCATTTCTGGAGCTCAGCCACAGTGATCTTTTGGGTTCTTCTTTACCTCTCTCACCAAGGCTCTTCTCCCCCGCTAGCTCAGTTTGGCCAGACGGCCAGCACTAGGAAGGGTTCTGGTCATCCCAAACATCTTCCATTTAAGGAATGGAGGCCACTTTGCTCTTGGGAACCTTAAGTGCAGCAGAATTTTTTTTGTAACCTTGGCTAGATCTGTGCCTTGTCACAATTCTGTCTCTTGAGCTCTTCAGGTAGTTCCTTTGACCTCATGGTTCTCATTTGCTCTGACATGCACTGTGAGCTTGTAAGGTCTTATATAGACAGGTGTGTGGCTGTCCTAATCAAGTCCAATCAGTATAATCAAACACAGCTGGACTCAAATGACTGTGTAGAACCATCTCAAGGATGATAAGAAGAAATGGACAGCACCTGAGTTAAATTATATGAGTGTCACAGCAAAGGGTCTAAATACTTAGGACCATGTGATATTCCAGTTTTTCATTTTTAATAAATCTGCAAAAATATCAACAATTCTGTGTATTTCTGTCAATATGCGGTGCTGTGTGTACATTAATGAGGAAAAAAAAAAAACTTAAATGAATTTAGCAAATGGCTGCAATATAACAAAGTGTGAAATTTAAGGGGGTCTGAATACTTTTCCGTACCCACTGTATATGACAGTCCCAGTCATAGTTTTTAATATTCTGCATTGTTGTTTGTCCTGCTCGTGCTGAAGAGATAATCACCGTAGTACTACAATGAATCGCTTTACTGCGGCGCAATTCAACCAATTGCATCTTATATGAGATAAATAATATATACATGAAATACATATAAACAGAATATTGCAACTCACAGTTCCACAAAAGGCTGTGAGGGGCTGCACAAGCGAACTTGACTGTGCTAGTCATGAAGATATAACTCTGTGGATGCATTCTTTCCATAACAACGTGCTGAAACATGTCGTGTTCTCGTTATAATTTTATGTAGCCTATATGACAGATTTGTTCCCCTTCAGGAACTCGAGCTGCGTCGAGTTGCTTTGGGAATGCCTTTGCGTGACCGCGTTCTGAAGCACGTGTCTTAGCTTATACGGCGGTAGGTCAGGCTGGTGCATGTTTGCACACCATGGAAAAAAAAAAAAGCGTTGTTACAAGCATACCAGTCTGACTTGCTCAGGGGTGGGGCTGCTGAGCGGGGGCAGCCCAAGTCAAGCTCCTCATATCGCCAGTCTAAAAAAACAGAGCATTGCAACCCGCACCTTTCCACAGAAAGATCGGGGGTCGGGGCTATGCTCTCAGTTGGGGTCTTCTAGACAGAAGACGGATCTGCGGACTGTTATTTTGTCTAAGAGGACCTCGGCTAAATGGTCCTACCATTGTCATGTCCCTGAGGGCAGCCCACCTGGGGAGGAAAGGATAATACCTCAGTATATGGTGTCCAATCCTCCTCAGTGCCCTCATGGATGCTTATTGATACCCCTGCCACCCTCGTTGCTTCAGGGCTCAGTGAGCTCCGACGAGCGAAATTCCTAGCTGCCACCCGGCAACGGTACGGCACGGGAGAGCTCGCCCCCTCAAGTGAGGGTGCTACAGCAGTCAGGTTGGTTGTTCCCTCAGTGCCCTCACGGAGGTTCAATGATACCCCTGCCACCTCGGTGCTTCATTGCTCAGTGAGCTCCAATGAGCGAAATTCCCACCTACCGCCCGGCAACGGTACGGCACGGGAAAGCTCGCCCCCTCAAGTGAGGGTGCTACCGCAGTCAGGTCGGTTGTTCCCTGCCGGTCATCCGCTTCAGGGCACCGAACTGGCTCCTCTAATAATACCAGAGGCCAGCCTCGAGAGGCTGGTTCCCTTAGTAGATTTTCTGGTAGCGTGGAAACTTCTACCAAATATCTCAAATTGGGTCCTGCAGATTGTAGAGAAAGGTGACAGAATCCAGTTTGGTTCTTTTCCGCCTCGTTTCAATGGGGTCATCCTCACACTAGTGGGCCCCAAGCAGGCTCTAGTAATGGAACAAGAAGTAGATACTCTATTGAGGAAGGGGGCCATAGAATGTGTTCCACCTCTCTCGAGAGCGTCCGGGTTCTACAGCCGTTACTTCATCGTTCCGAAGAAGGATGGGGGGTTGCGTCCGATCTTAGATCTCCGTCTTCTGAACCGCGCTTCGGTTCAAGATGCTCACTATCAAGCAGATAGTATCTCAGATCCAGTCCGAGGACTGGTTTGTTACGATAGATCTCAAAGACGCTATTTTCCATGTTTCCATCCTTCCTCAACATTGGAAGTTCCTGAGGTTTGCTTTCGGTGGCGAAGCATACCAATATCGAGTTCTTCCCTTCGGTCTGTCACTCTCACCCCGCACTTTCACGGAGTGTGTGGATGCTGCTCTGGCTCCTCTGTGATTCCAGGGCATCCGCATACTCAATTATCGACGATTGGTTAATACTAGCTCATTCGGAGCAGATGGCGGCTCGGCATCGAGATGTCGTCCTCGCCCATATGAGAGAGCTGGGGTTAAGACTAAACGCCAAGAAGATTGTTCTTTCTCCACTACAGAGAACCACTTATTTAGGCGTGGTGTGGGACTCAACCTCGATGCAGGCACGTCTGTCTCCTGCTCGAATCGAGTCAATCCTCATGACAGTCACGAGAGTAAGAGAAGGCCTGTTACTCACTGTCAAACAGTTTCAGAGGCTGTTGGGCCTGATGGCAGCGGCGTCCAACGTGATACCTTTTGGCCTGCTGTACATGAGACCCTTGCAGTGGTGGCTCAGAACCAAAGGATTTTCCCACGAGGGGGAATCCGCTTCGCATGATCAAGGTCACGCGGCGATGCTTACATGCCTTAGACATGTGGAAGAAACGTTGGTTCCTGGTTCAAGGCCCGACGTTAGGGGCTCCTTGTCGTCGAGTAACGCTAATGACGGATGCCTCTCTCACGGTCTGGGGAGCGGTCATGAGTGGCCGCTCTGCCCAGGGTCTGTGGGAAGGCCATCATCTCTTTTGGCACATCAACTGCCTGGAAATGCTGGCCGTGTTTCAAGCTCTGACACACTTCCTTCCAAACCTAAGGGGGCATCATGCGTTTGTCCGCACAGACAACACATCGGTGGTCTCCTACATCAATCGGCAGGGGGGTCTGCGTTCGCGCCCCTTGTACAAGCTGGCGCGCCAGATCCTTCTGTGGGCTCAGGGGAAGCTCCTCTCTCTAAGAGCAGTTTACATCCCTGGGTATCTAAATCAGGGGGCAGATATCCTGTCGAGAAAGGGGCTGAGGCCCGGGGGATGAAGGCTCCACCCCGAGGTGGTGGAGCTCATTTGGAGGGAATTTGGCCAGGTGGAAGTGGATCTATTTGCGTCACAGGAAACGACACACTGTCCGCTCTTGTTCTCCCTCACGCATCCAGCTCCACTGGGGCTGGATGCCATGGTGTAGACGTGGCCGAGGCTTCGTCTGTAGCTTTTTTCGTTTTTCCGATCAAAAGCCTCCCACCGTGAGTTCTTGAGAGGTACGCCGTGGATGGGTCCGTCGGTTTCTATAGCCCCGTTCGGCCGGCCCGAGATGGTTCTCGACTTGGTATCCCCCTCGGACGGCCTCCACTGGAGATTCCGATCAGTAGGACCGGTCCTCTCTCAGGCGGGGGGCGCCATTCTTCACCCCCGCCCGGAGTTATGTAAGCTGTGGGCATGGCCCCTGAGGGGCACAGCTCATAGCATCTGGTCTCTCAACTGAGATTGTTGAGACTATACTCCAGTCCAGAGCTCCCGCCACTAGGAAACATTACGCCTTGAAGTGGAAACTTTTTGCTTCATGGTGCGATTCTCCGCAGGGTTATCTCCCTCCACTCTGAAGGTATACGTGGCGGCCTTAGCTGCTTACCACCCCCTTCTGGGTGGTCAATCATTGGGAAGACACCCACTTGTCACTCGTTTCCTCCGTGGCACCCTGAGGCTGAGGCCGGTACAGCGCACTAAGGTGCCCTCATGGGACCTGGCTGTGGTTCTGGAGGGATTATGCAATGCCCCCTTTGAACCCATATAAGAAGTTTTGGTCAAGTTGCTCATGCTCAAGACCATATTTCTCCTCGCTATTTCCTCACTAAAAAGGATCGGGGATCTTCAGGCACTTTCTGTTTCGTGCCTGGAATTTGCTCAAGGCATGGTTAGGGCATTCCTTTACCCGAGGGCCGGGTATGTCCCTAAGGTGCCCACTTCTTCACCAGGGCCCATAGTACTTCAGGCATTGTCCTCCTCCGTTCCAGGAAGTAGGCCAAGAAAGGCTTAATCTGCTCTGTCCAGTTCGAGCACTGGACGTTTACGTGCACAGAGCTGCCCCGTGGCGTAAGGCAGATCAGCTTTTTGTTTGTTTTGGTCCGCCAAAGAAGGGATTTCCGGCGACCAAGCAGACTATGAGTAGGTGGGTGGTCGAGGCCATCTCACTAGCCTACGAGTCCTCTGGCCTCCCGTCACCTATGGGGGTCAGAGCGCACTCGACCAGGAGTATGGCGGCCTCCAAGGCTTTCAGCTTGGGTGTGGCCTTGCAGGACATTTGTGCGGGCTGGTCCTCTCCGCACACTTTTGTCCTCTTCTATAACCTAGACCTGGCATCTACCCAAGGTTCCCAAGTTCTCTCTTCATGATGTGCCCGCAAGATACACACACAGGCAGGGACATGGTAGTATGGCGCAGTTGGTATTCTCATTCCCAAAGAGAATCTCGACGCAGCTCGAGTTCCTGAAAAGGAACGTCTCAGGTTACGCATGTAAACATGGTTCCCAGAAGGGAACGAGACACGCGTGTCGAGCGGTGGAATCCTGTTATTACGTTACGCTTTTCTAACTTTATTGTGCTTACGTCACCCCCGCTCATGATGTCTCGCTGCTCTTGGATTGATTTGACACGTGCTTCAAACCGCGGTCCCGCAAGGCATTTTCCCACACGACTCGACGCAGCGTCTCGTTCTCTTCGGGTAACCATGGTTACATACGTAACCTAGAAACGTTGTGCACATGTTGCCCTTAATGGTACCTTTTCAGAGTGATTCAAACAATTCAAAACCATCATGGCCGTACACGTTTGAAGTGTCTCAGCAGGTATGCCATAAGAGTACCGCGGTACGTGCCGGTCGTGGTGTATTGCGGTTTTTTGGTTCGGTTTGAATATCATCTTTACTATCACTTTTTATCAATTTAAAACATCCTTGCTAAATAAAAGTAATAATTTCTTTTAACAATATATGTTTTATATTTTATATTTGTTTCTTTTACAACATATTTTCTATTTGAATCAATGCTGTTCTTTGAACTTTGTATTCATCGAAGAATCCTGAAAAAATTTACAGGTTCCAACCAATATAAGCAGCACGCTGTTTTTCCAAAATTGATAATAACAGCATATTATGTTATCTGAAGGGCTGTACCCTGAACTGGATTATGGCTGATGCAATCAGCATTGCTCACCAGAAAATAGAAATAAGTTATTTTGAATTATAACAATATTTCACAGTATTGATGTTTTTAATGTATTTTTAATCAAATAAATTTAGCCTTGATTAGTATGACACTTCTTTCAAAAACATTGCTACGCATTGCTTGCAAAAAAAAAAAGACTTGTGGTCTTATGGGTTTCATATGTGGAACATTATTTGCTATTTACAGAGACAGCTTCAAATCAGACACAAGGTTCCATTTAACTTAGTATGCTCACTATATAGGGCAATAAGTCAACTCACTAGGTTTTCAGCACAGAGCTTCTGTCTCTCATTAATGCAATCATTCTCGCATTCTAACACACACACACGCTCACTCGATTCCTCTCATCTCCTGTCCCTTGAGCCTCAGCCCCGATTTCAGATCTGAGAGATTTCCTTGCTGTCACAAGTCTGATCTCTCAGAATCAATTAAAATATGAACAGAAACGTTTGTAGCTTTACTGATAAATACATCTCTCTCTGCTACACGTTTGGGACTTTTACTGTATCACTTCACTTCATTCAAAAGTCGCAGAATGCGTTTCAACAGCAATTTCTTTATTCCTTTGCAGTTTTCTCTCATGCATACACACACATGACTTAATAGCGTTTTAAGATTCATGCATCACAGTCACCATAGCAACTGTCTCCACCTTGCATATACACTTCCAAATTCCACTTCCTCTCTAGGTTCACTAAAACAGCTCACAACATGCAATAATTTCCACTCTACAATGAAACAATAAAAAGCTACTTGTTTTCTATCTGATGGTTCTGGAACTGGAGTTTAATCTGTCATGTGTCGTTTTCTGTCAATTAAGAGGCTTTTCTCCACCATGACCTTTCAAAAGCCAATGTCGAAATCAATGAACTCTCCAGAGATCAAACTAATCTCTGTTCTTCACCAGTCAAAGCACCTGTCATCACTCTTTTTACATGACATATGACCTCTGGACCAACCAGTGCAGCGTTTATATATCTGTGACTATACACTGTGCATTTACAGTTTATAAAACAGTTAAACAAGCCTTATTGCTTAACATATTGCCAACAAAACTCCAATTACACAATTCCACCATGTGTATTCCTTTTCTAAAGTTTTGTATATGAGATTTGTAATTGATTTGACATAGCAACATACAGACACACTAATTTTTTCAGGCAAGTCGTGCACAAAATTAAAGTGATAGTTCACCCAAAAATTATATTTCTGTCATCATTTACTCAACCTCAAATTGTTCCAAAACTGTATGAGTTTCCTTCTTCTGCTGAACACAAAAGAATTCTGTTGAAGAATGTTGGTAAGCCAAAAAGTTGAGGGTAGCCATTGACTTCCACTGTATGGAAAAAAGAATTCCATGGCTACTGTCAACTTTTTGTTGCAGGCCATCTTCAAAATATATTCTGTTGGGTTTCTGTTTTTTAATGGCTGAACAAAATCTACTTAAGTTAGGACAAAGGTATAGCACTTAGATTGCTTTGCTTACTAAGTAAATCGAACAAGCAGCAAAAATCTTTCTTTTACAGTGTATCTGTATCTTATGGACTTTTGTGTTTGTTTTCATTTCATTCCTCGTGTTCTTTGACCTAGTTTCTGCCTCTCCTTGATTGTGTCATTATGTTCAGGTGTGTCTTGTTAATTATCCTCATTAACGTTCCCCATTTAAGTTGCATTCTGTTCAGTGTTTGGTTGTCCAGTCTCGTCTATGGAAACGTCGGTATTACCCTGGTGTGTGTGTGTGTATGCTGCTACCCTGCTGTGGATTACCCATCTGTGGAGTATTAAAGACTGTTTATTGTATATTCTTCGTTTATGTGCTTCTCTCCCGCACCATACCATGACAGAATCTAGCAAATGCAATATGCATACTCGTGTACAATTCATGCATCCTTCATACATTTTCTCACATGCATAATGTACATGATAACAATCTACATTATTTACATATACAGTACATGATGTAAATACAAGGTAACATGAATTACTTAAGTTTTCTGTCAGGAAAAGGTCCTTAAGCTATGAGTTCTTAAAACTACTTACAGTATAAACAAATCATGAGTACACAGTAAAGGCGAAACTGAGTTTCTTTCATTCGCCAGAACCAGCCACGGCATATCCATATAACAAACTCAATAAACAAAGGAAATCTGATTCCTATTTACTGAGCCAAATAATTTGAACATAAATTTACTACAGCAGATTCCATTTCGACCACTAAGGTTTTTTGCAGTGTTAACATTGAATGGCAAACTCAGCAATCCTCGTGCAGACAGGAAGTGTTAAACTGCTTAAGGAACATCCTCCCACCAGCTAGCAACACACCCAAATACACACACCTAACTGTAATCAGTACAAATTAAAAAATTCTGACCATATTATTGCTTACCGCAATATTTTATATAAAGCAAAAAATTATATAATATATATAAAAAAAAAAATGATCCGTATTTTTCATACTGATGAAGAATATGAAAATAATGTTTCATTTGAAAAATGTTTTAAAGACAAAGAACCTGAAGTATAAATAAAATAAGAAAAAATGTTTCAAGAAACATTGACACAAAAACAATATTTTTGAAAATAGTTTTCCACTTTTTTCTTTTATTTTTAACATCTTTTTCTTTACTTTTTTACTCAGCTAGAAATAAATGCCTGTTTTGTTTGTGTTGTACCCACACATGTTCCAAATAAGTTACATGGCCACTTGTAATAAGTTTGTTCACTTGCCACGCCCATTTTTACTTGTGTTGGCAATGTTTCATTTTGGACCCTGCGTAAGGCGAAGCTTTTCACAAAGCCCCTCAGTGTTGAGCATGGTGGCCTATGTTTTTGATGAAAACACACAGGAGCCACCGTATAGACACAAAAGATGAAGCATTACATCTCGGGTTGACATGGCAATACGGGTTGAACATTGTGTATCGGGTAATACTGACTCGATACCGACAGATCCAGCTGAAGAACAAGAGTAATAATTTTCTCTAAGTAAGATTATTATCTGCTGAAGCTTTTCTAGATCTACAGTGGGTATCAAAAAAACCACCCCCTTTAAAATAGTTACTTTTGTGCCTTGCCGCCGAACATGAAGAACGGACAAGTTTTTGGTTTTATCCGCTGTAATTTACCCTCAGTGGCAACTTATAACATCCACGTAAAGATATACCCAACATGTCAGAGGAGAGAAAAAAAAAACAGAAGCTGGAGTAGGAAAAAGGATCACCCCTTGTGTCAGTATTTTGTTGAACCACCTTTTGCTTTAATTACAGCCTTTAGTCTTTTGGGATTTGTCTCTACTAACTTTGCACATATAGACTTTGCAATATTTGCCCACTTTTCTTTGCAGAATTGCTCAAGTTCAGTTAAATTTGATGGTTACCATTTTTGGACTGCAGTCTTCAAGTAATTCCACAGATTGGGGTTTAAGTCTGGGCTCTGACTATGCCATGCAAGGACATTCACCTTTTTCTCCTTCAACAACTGTGTGCTCAGTTTTGCTGTGTGCTTTAGGTCATTGTCATGTAGCGACTTAACTGGTAATTAAGTCAGTAATTCTTAAGGAAAATTAAAAAAACAAAACCCCAAAAAAATTAATCGTTAATTTTATTTCTAGCTCAGGTTTTGAAAGGACTCGAATCTGAAAATTCTAAGTCAACCTGATTAGAACTGATTTCAAATTTGTTATTTTACACCTTAAATCAAGGATTGTCCAGTGAGCCGTGACCTCAGTATATTTTAACAAGTTGAATATGTATTTTCCCCTGGCCACAGGTCAATACGATTATGATAATTTGTAAGCTCTTAGAGAGGTAACGTGATCTTTGGCAAAGGTTTTGACTTTAAAGTTATATGACACCAGACAATGATTCTTTATAAATGAAACATGAATTTTATTGGCTATTCTAGATTACATCAACTAAGCTAAAACACAACCAACATACAGTTTCTTAGGATGAGAGTTGACGGAGTTGCATGAAGTTTCAAAGTTCTAACTCGTTTTCACGAGTGGTTTAAATTCACAAAGCAGAGGTTTGTCTTAAGTTTACTGCTTAAATTAGCTCGATACCAGTTCAGCAGAGATAAGATTTTGTTTGTTACTTGCGTTCTTTGGTTGACAGCTGAAAAGCTGAGATGATTCCCCATTACTGACGAAGGCTTCCTGGATGGCTGCAGAGGGAACCCCGGAGTTTTCGGATTGGTCGCTGAGGTGACGTTTGGATGACGTCCTTTTTGGGGAAGCCCTCGTTGGGTTGGTTGGTTGCCGGGTTACGGAAGAGACTTCAGCAGTCCTGCTAAAAGTCTGAGTTTGCAAGACTTTAAGTTCTTTGAAGATCGTGAAGGTTCAACTGAAGTGTTTGAGTTCTTAGATGGTCTCGCTGTGCGATGGTATGGCGTGTGGGGGCGCTTTGTCGCGCTCACCAAGGTGAAAGCCAAAATTTCTTGAGAGAGAGAGAAAAAAAAAAAAAAAAAAAAAGGTTGTGAGCGCTTTGTTCCATTTTTTTTGTTTAAGCAGGCTGACCTTTGGTCCACCCCACGACGCAATCTTCCAATCGGACGCTGTTGCAGGGCTTAGCCACGCCCTGTGTGGTTCCTTTTTTTTCATGCACAAGTCACATGCCCTCGTGGGGCGTACTTCTGGAAGTTTCAAATAACTTCTGATAAAAGTCTTATCACCAGAGAATGATACATAATATAAAATTTTCACTAACACCAATATTCGGCGAATAAGACAAGCTCTCACCCGATATTAAATCGTTGGTCTGCTAAACTATATTTATAGGCAAATATTAAAATCTCATGGTTTTCAATACACCCCATATATATATATATACTATATATGTGATAGATACTGTGCTGCAGGCCTGAGGGCGTAATTAAATTACTGTCCTTTTCCTGTTTGGACATAATAGTTACAGTCATTGGTGGTCACAAGACATCGTGAGGTATCTAGAAGCAGTGGTCCTGATACAAAAGATCTCTGTGTTATCTCTTGATTGGATTCATCTTTAATCACTCCTCTGAGTAGATGACAAGACTGGCAGGAAGTCGACCCAGAATATTGGAATCATGTGCTGGGTGATTAGCAAACCTCAGATGGCTGATAGGGGCATAGCAGGGTCCGTTCATGTACTAGAAATCCCTACATCATGTTGGAAGGTAAACCTTCGTCCCATTGACAACTTTCTGGCAGAGGGTAGCAGATTTTCCTCAAGAATTTGACGTTATTTTGCCCCATCCATTTTTCCTTCTATCCTGATAAGTGCTCCAGTCCCTGCTGCAGAGAAACACCCCCAGAACAGGATATTACCACCTCCATGCTTTATTGTAGGAATGCTGTTATTTGGATGGTGAGCTGTATTGGATTTCCGCCAGACATATCGTTTGGTGTTGAAGCCAAATAATTAAATTTTAATCTCATCTGCCTCAGAATCTTCAAGGTGTGTTTTGGCAAAGCTCAGTCGTGACTGCATGTGGCCTTTCTTGAGTTTTTTTTTTTCTTGCAACCCTCCCATACAAGGCACATTTGTGGAGATTTTTTTATATTGTTGTCACATGCACACAGTGACCACTCCTTGTTATAAATTCCTGTAACTGCTTCGGAGTTGCTGTAGGCCTCTTGGTAGCCTCTCGGACTAATTTCCTCCTGGCTCTTTCATCCAGTTCGGAGCGATGTCCTGATCCAGGGAGGATCTGTGTTGTACCAAATACCTTCCACTTCTTAATAATAGACTTCACTGTGCTTCTAGGCATTGATAAAGCCTTTGAAATTTCTTTGTATCCATCTCCACAACTTTATCCAGAGATCTTTTGACAGTGCCTTGCCACCCATAGTTGATTGTTTGCTTCAGTTGCACTACTGAGAACGGAAATTCTCCAGGAATGCTATTTTCATGCTGAGCTAATCAAAATGGCCTCAGCTGATCACAGTTGAAAGTCAAATTTGTGTGCCATTGAGGTGATTAACTACACCTGATTGAGTTTACAAGTCAGTTTTAGGAGGGGGGGTGTCCTTTTCCAATTCAGTGAGTTTTGGGTTTTTTTTTATTATTTTAATTTTTTTCTGACATGTTGGTGTTATATCTTTCACTTGGATGTTATAAGTTGCACTGAGTAAATACAGCTGGATAAAACAAAAACTGTGTCCATCTTCATTTCAGGCTGCAAAGCAACAAAATGTGATTATTTTTAAAGGGGGGTGATTCTTTTCTATACCCACTTTTTAGAGCGTTAGGATCCTGCTAAAGGTTCTTCGCCCCTGGAAACAACAGAGAAACATGCTTCACAGTGGGACAGCTCTGGACTAATGGCTGTAATCATCAATTAGTCGCCATTAACATAACAAGCTAAAATGAACCAATTAAGAATTCATCAGGCCAATCGCTTTAAAGAGCGTTTCCATCATGGCTGAAGGTCTCGATAGGAATTAGACTTCTTTATTAATTCATTGTGGATGCCAGTTTAGGTAAGTTTGTTGGATTGGAGAAAGCTTAATTAATGTGCTCCTGCTGAGAGTGTATACAAATAATTCAGGAGATTTTTATTAAGAACATTTTGAAAAAGGGGGGAAAAAAATTACCAAATGATGTTTTCATACCATTGGTAGTTCATTTTTAATTATATGTGACCCGGGACCACAAAACCAGTCATAAGTAGAATGGGTATATTTGTAGCAATAGCCAAAAATACTTTGTATGGGTCAAAATTATTGATTTTTTTTATGCCAAAAATCATTAAGACATTAAGTAAAGATCATGTTCCATAAAGATTTTGTAAAGTTTCTACTGTAAATATATCAAAACTTATTTTTTGATTATAATATGCATTGCTAAGAACTTCATTTGGATAACTTTAAAGGCGATTTTCCTCAATATTTTGAATTTTTTTGCACCCTCAGATTCCACATTTTCAAATATTGTAACTCGGCCAAATATTGTCCTTTCCTAACAAACCCTACATCAATGGAAAGCTTATTTATTCAGCTTTCAGATGTTGTACAAATCTCAATTTCAAAAAATTGACCCTCATGACTGGTTTTGTGGTCCAGGGCCACATATACCATTATAGTTTTAATATTTTGTTAGATTTTATTTTTATATTTTCAGTTTATTTTAGTAATTTTATGTGCTTTTGTAATTTTATTGCTTTTTTATATATTACTAGGTTGAATTTATTATTATTTCAGTTCATTTTTTTTCTAGTTAGCAATTTTAGTGATTCAACTTATTTCAGTTTCTTTGCAAAGGCAATATTTAGAATTTTCATTTCAAGTTTTTTTTTAATCTAAAACGAATTCACTATTTTATTTTAGATTTATTTCAATTAACAAAGTAATGTAATAAGTAATTGAGCTAATTTTGGTGAACAAAAACAAATGCATCAAAACATTTAAGTCCATAGTATTAATTCATCTTTATTTCAATTAACAATGCTTTAATATTTTGTTGAGGTTTAGTTGGAGCTCATTTACTTAAGTAACCATAGATTACTTTTGACACAAAGTGTCAGCTTCATTTTTGTTATTTTTTAAATACCATTTAGCCATAAATCAAATATTTTTTTTGGGCTCTTTAATTTTGTCATGCACAGACCGCTGTAGCGTCGCATTCAGCGCAACGTGAACCGATTATCTCTCCTCTTACTAGTTATGCACAAATTAACATGAAAGAACACCAGAAGTATCTGTTTCAACCGTGGAAAGACGTCAATACACAACATTTTTCAAGTGCACCGACGTTAATCTACTCTCCTGTCTGGTTTGTTGGTCGGACAAAATGGCACATTCGGCGTTATGATTGGTCAGATTCACCTGTCAATCATGCTCCTGGTGAAGGGTCAATTCAATGCTAATACCATGATTTTTTGTAAATGGTACCTTGGAAAACCATATAAATACCATGATATATAAAACGGCAATCATTACCATAGTATTACCATCTAGTACCATGGTGCTAACACAAGGAGCAGAATACATGAGCAGCTCAGTCGCCATGGCAACCGGAGCCAACAATGAGCAGTGGCAGAATCGATGTGTTAAAGTGATGATCAATGACGAGCACAAGTCCCCATGCAGCCAACAGCAGAGCTCTCATATTATCTGTCAGCAGTTACCCACCTTCAAGGCGCGCGTGTGTGTGTGTGTGTTATTTATAACTGCACTGCTGCTGGATTTATTGGATGCTGATGCTGATATCTGGGCTTCATGCTTGTTTGAAGAGAATTAACATGTCTGTTGCTGTTCCAACACACGTGTGGACCGTGTGGAGCACACATGTATGAACTAACAAATCGATCATCATGAAGTTCAAGATGAAATCCCTGCACAACTTTGGTCGTTCACTCATATCCCTGATGGCTGTGAGTAAATACACTATAGAGATACAGTTTACTCTCTCGCTCTCTCATCATTTTAATTTGAGCACAGTGGCAATTCTAGCATTTCAGCATGAGGAGGGCTGAGCCCAGTGTGAATCACAGGCTGATTTTCAGGTGGATTGACTGTGACTAAGGTGGTTGAGGAGAGACCCCCCCACATGATTGTAAAGTGCTTTGGGTGTACAGCAATACACAATAACGCTCTATATAAATGCCTCATTCATTCCTTCACTCAGTTTTCTAGTTGACAACATGTGAAATATGTACTCCAATCAATTTCTAATAAAATTTGTATTATTGCCGAAACATTTATATGCAACTATATGTATACAAAAATGTAAAAGCAAGGATGCAGAGATATTAAAATTCTGGCTGCCAAAGAATTTTTTTAATTTTTTTATGCTGGACAACTAATAAGTGCCAATATTAAAATTCTATACTATTTGCAGTATATAAAGACACCCAACAAAAAAATACAAATAAACTAATAAAAAAATAAATGAATAAATAATTAAAATAATATATACACAACATACATACATAGTTTTAAATGCAAATTAATTTTGCATTAAACATATAATATACATTAAAAATAATTTTGAGATTTTGCTAAAAACAAACTTAGCAATATTATTCATGTTTTGTAAAGGTTAATTTTAAGTGAGTGCTATAGACTGCAAGGTAAATCTAAATGTAAAAATATTAAATTTAAAATTGACTTCTTATACAATTATTTTAAAAAATCTTCATCTACATATCTATAAATTTAAATATACCCACACACACATTCTTTTTCACAATTTAGTAAACAATATTTGGAAATAAAATCTAATATATATTACATTATAATATATTAGTAACGGAAAACTAATATCAATATGATATCAATATCACAAAAAATTAAATACAAAAAAATTAAATACATTCCTTAAAAGCGGTTCAAGTATTTGTGGGGTCACAACAGTTGTAGCTCAGAGGAATAATTTGTGTCTTAAGCCCAAGCCCAATTGTGAGTTCTTAATACACTAATTAAAACAGCATTTTTAATCAGCTATTAGCAATGTCATATTTGATTGCATTCAATTTTGTATTTTCACTGAAATGGATGGAATTCAAATGTAAGATAGGGATGGAGCCATCTGAATGTGCAAAGCAACATTGCAGCTCTATGTCCGGGTCTGCCACTCACTATATGGAAGAAAAATACTTTAAAGTTTTTAACAACTAGTAAGAGGAGGATTCATTGCATGGCTCTGGATTGTGAATGCCATGTCGATAACAATCGTTTTTGTTGCATTTTTACAAATTTATGCTACTGAATTACCCACTCAAGCAATATCACAGCATGTTACTGCAGGCCATGCTTTCATATATCATTAAAGGTGACGAAAATACCCAGTAAAGCAGGTCCTGCATGCTGTGCTCTCTCTTTCTCTCCTTGTGTGTGTGGAGACCCTGCAAACACTGGAGTATGAAGTCACTGGCTCCGCAGTCGCCTAGCAACTGTCGTCAGGGGCAACCCCTGCCTGGCTTTCCAGACAGCAAGCAGTGATGACTGCATCTGCGTTTCTTCTTCGCTTCTCTCTCTGATTTAGTTTTTTTGTTAGTGGGGGTGGGAGGCAGCAGGAAACAAGTGGGACAGCAAGGTCTGTCCATCATCTCTGATCTCCGTCTCTCTCTCTCTCTCCTGCCTCCAGTGCCAGGGCAAACACACACACACAAATACACACGCACACAAACAAACAAACGAAGGACATCCAGCCAGTGTCTGCTCTATGTGACGTCCATACATTCGGCTAATGTCTAAACATTATTTTTCAGGCTACTCTTCCCCTTTCAAAGGCTCGCAATCCATCTCTGCTGTATCCGTGGTTAACGTCATCACTACATTCACAACATTATTAGATGCAATCTGATTTTTAACGCACATTGTACGTGAAAGATGTGGTTCTTAACTTGTGGGTCATGACACAGAAAAGCAATTGGTTGGGAAAAAACAGCTGAATGCAAATAATTCAATTCAAACATATAATCGTGCATAGTTAGGATGATCAACTTTTTAAGGCTGTGCGTCAAACTTTCATATTTTTGCACAAATTACTCTAGATGAATGTTTGATAGATTATGCATTTAAAAAAGTATCAATTTATACATTGCCTCTTTTTGTCATGTCAATAATGCAGCACAGGATTAGGGCTTTTTGCACCTTAAGATCATATTAATACATTTTAATGTCTAATTTTTAGTTTTAGATAATTTGATAATTTTGATAACCTCCATATTTTTGCCCAAATGAATCCAGATGTATGTTTGACGGATTATGCATTTGCAAAAGTGTCAATTTTCCTAGTCACTCTTTTTGTCATGTCAATAATGTAGCATATAATTTGGGCTTTTTGCACCTTATAATTATATTAATTAACTTTTGTACTACATAGTACAATTTAATGACTCATGAGGGAAACACAGAGAGACTTTGCATGGATGTACAATTGAGAAGACAGAGATTCCACATGTCATGTTGTGTCGTTAGGTACCAGAGGATTCAATTAACAGAAATCATTCCCTCCCATAACGAAGAGACTACTGTTATCCCCACAGAGTGAATATTGCAATACATTTAAGGGGATGAAAGAGGACATACAGTAATGAAATATCACTCCCTTGATAGTCTCGCATTACTTTCTATATTAGCAGAGGATTTTTATCCCTGGTCATCTGCAGTTCAGTACAAGTTAATCTCTAAGCTAGAGATGCTGCTGATTAGCACAGACAATCATCGAAAGAACGATAGATATAATAGAACGGCAGACAGACCGAACGAACGATAGGTAGATAGACAGACAGACAAATGGACAGATGGATCCATGCATAGAATGATGCAACAAACTATATATAGAATGAACAAACAAACAAATGAATGATAGAATGGTAGAACGATAGATAGATAGGCAGCAGTAGTAGTAACTGGCCTGTGTTGTGAATGAAAAACTCACATACAGCATCCCTGCTATGAAATATGTGTCTGGGTCTGAGCTCAAAAGCCAGACCAAACTAATCATTTTTATGGAGCCATTTCTTGTCCTTTGGAAAAGAGATCTGTTGCCATAATTTGAAGCAGTAACACTTTCCTTCACATCTGCACTGCCATCGTAAGTCAGTCCAGCATTACAAGGTCATTTAGCACTACACAGGCCACAAGCATCTCAGGGCAGGAGATGGCATTACACACGCACCTTACACACCATTGACATGTCATTTATACACACACAGGCTCTTAGACAAAACTTACACAGAACTGTACACGTGGTGTGGTTGTGGTGTGTGTGTGTGTGTGTGCATGTTTCTGACAAGAGGGAGATTCTCTAGCGAAATGCCGCAGTCAGTGTCACACACACACACTAAACACTGAGAATAAGACAGAAGAATACAGATGCTGAATTCAGATGTCTGTGAATAGATATAAATGTTGAAAAAAGTGACTAAATCTCCATAATTACAATATATATGCAAATAAGCAGGAAACTTGGCACATAGGTCTAAAGTATCCGAACTTCTTGGAAACAACCACAGATAAAATATCTATCATATCTCAATTGTTTCTACTAAATTGCAACAAAATTAAATAGAAATCAAGTGATGCAAAGTTTCCTGCTGCTCAGACTATTGTCCTAAAAATATCCTAATAATCTCTCATGTGTCTCAAATGAAATCTTACAGTTTCGTATGTCTCAAACTGGGCACAGACTGGTCAAAATTTGCTATCAAAAGTCAGTTATTCTAAATGTGATCTTAAAATAAAATAAATAAATGCTACCTGAAATATTACTAAGTATAATACATATTAATAAATAATACTAAAATAATACTGTTTATAGTTCAATTCTCTTACTCTGTCTCAGAGACGAAGTTGATGCCTAACAGAAACTCAACTGCATTTGGCTTCCTGAGAAATTAAAAGGCAACCACTGAGCATTAAACATTCCTCTAAGCAGGTATGCAAATAGATCGGCAAATTAATTATTCATCATTTTAGTATGTTTTAAATACATTATCCAGCTCTGTATCATTTCACATTGCATCGTGCATGGTGAATAACATTGCCAAAATAATAGTTTTTAGGACTGTCTTGAAGGGGTCATATGATGCGATTTCAAGGTTTTCCTTTCTCTTTGGAGTGTTAAAAACTGATTGTGCATAGATAAGATCCATGAAGTTGCAAAGACTAAAATCTCAAATCTAAAGAGATATTCTTTATAAAAGGTAAGAGTCAACCACACCCTCCTAAAACAACTCGTTCTAACACGCCCCACATATCTACATCACTATGTGGAAAAATTTGCATAACGCCACCCAAATGTTCATGAAAAGAAAGAAGGTGTAACTTTTCTCGCTGTAGTATTGTTGCTGCCTCCTCCGCCATGTTGTGAAGACACTGTGTGTGTTTTGTTGCGAAAGCGAAAATACTTTGTTTTGGCCTTCCAAAAGAGGACGATATAAGCTTTGTCATGCTTGGAGCTGATCCGTACTGGTTGCTGAGGAAATACAACAACTCTGCGCTGTTGATCGCCGGATCGGCTTTCACCGTGGACCAAGCGGAGTCCAGCCCGTGGTCGTCGCATGTGGTTGCCACAGGCATCACAGTATGGTAAGGGACGTAACATTTCCATCACACGCTTGAGGAATTCAACCAATCACAATGCACTGGATAGCTGACCAATCACAGCACACCTCACTTTTTCAGACCGATGAGCTTTGTACAAATCAACGCGTTTCAAAAAGGCGGAGCATAGATGAGAAACTATAAATAATGTACAGTATGTGGAAAATAATTTTTTTAACCTTAAACCGCATAAAACACATTTCATTACATCAAATACACAAAATAATGTTTTTTTTTTTAGCAACATCATATGACCCTTTAAGATGGTTGCATGCTGTAAAAATAAACCCTGTGTTGAATGAAAAATGGGTTTTGTTCATGTGTTTTTTAGCACCTCTCCCCCAGGGTACGTTTAGAGATGACGTGACCTTAAAACACGAGCAGAAAAACAATTCGTTTGGCTCTTTTGACCTTTCACCTTTGAGCTTGGGCAGAGGGATTTGGAATGATTTAAATCAAGCAGACAGATGGAAACACACACTCCCAAAACAAAACCATACACAAACGGAAACTTGAACATTTTAAGTGCTACAAGCTGCAGCTTAATGATCTGTGATGGCCACATATCTTCATTTTAGAGTTTGTACAATGTAGCGTGTTAAAACAACACACACTTACACGCTAATGTCACAACGTTACAAGAATGCATCATTAAGGAAAACGAGAAAGGCTGCTAATGAAGGCAGTTGGAAATGTGACATGGCACAAAAACAGATGTAATTAGCGTCACTACTCCGTTTATCACAAGCATATCTCATCCAACACTCACATGTGCAGAGGTTTACACACAAACTCCCACAGATAACCGAAAATAAGTTGTCAAACAAGCACACAATCAGTACAATCACCAAGGGACACACACACACACACACACCTGCCTCACACTCTTGGGGTCGATTTCTCATTTTAGCTGAGCAGGAAAAGACATGCAGCAGAGGGAATGGAAGGCAACTGAGATGGTAACATCTGTCAGGATTAGGGAGCCATCTAGTGGGACTTGGTTAATTAATTTGGCTCATTCTGAGGGTTAGTCTGGGCTCAGTTTATTTGCATCAGTAATTGGTTCTCCTCTACTGTTTTTCCTAACTGTTCGAATTTTGGATCAAAATAAATGGATTCAATAGCTCATGGCCACTAACCATAAACAAATTCAGCTGCATTTCAATTTGCAAACACCTACTGCACAATAGAAGTACTACAAGCAAGGTTCAATTTCATCAGCAATGAGAATTAGTACTGAATCAAAACAGCATTGAAAATAATTATTTACATATTCCATGAAATGTATTTATTATAAAATATATTTAAACATTTATATAATTTAACCAATGTATACTTATATAAATCAATAAATAAATTAATAATTATTAAAGTATATTAAAATTGAATGTATATATAGTCAAATATATATTTTATTTATAAAGAGAGTTCTCATATTCAGATATTTCTCATAACTCATATTTTCATGTTAGATTTTCTCATATAACACCAGAATATAGCAACCAAGCACCTTTTGCTCACCATTTTTAACATACGATGATTTCAGATGCATCCTAATAATCCGAATACTTTATATTCATTCTATACACAGGTATTATGAACAGCATCGCAATATGAGTGCAGCATCTCATCATCTTTCTCAAACTCAAAGGATGCATGTCTTATCCTTTAGCTCCCTCTAGTGGAGAAAAATATTCCATGGCCCATATGCATCATGCAAAGCATGACAAAATGTGACCCTGGACCACAAAACCAGTCTTAAGTCGCTGGGGTGTATTTGTAGCAATAGCCAAAAATACATTGTATGGGTCAAAATGATAGATTTTTCTTTTATGCTAAAAATCACTAGGACATTAAGTAAAGATCATGTTCCATGAAGATATTTTGTAAATTTCCTACTGTAAATATATCAAAACTTTTGATTAGTAATATGCATTGCTAAGAACTTCATTTGGACAACTTTAAAGGGGATTTTCTCAATATTTAGATTTTTTTGCAGCCTCAGATCGCAGATATTCAAATAGTTGTATCTCGACCAAATATTGTCCTATCCTAACAAACCATACACCAATGGAGAGCTTATTTATTCAGCTTTGAGATGGTGTATAAATCTCAATTTCAGAAAATAGACCCTTATGACTGGTTTTGTGGTCCAGGGTCACAAATGACTTGTTGAACTTTAAGACTGTCTCTAAGGACATTAAAATTATATTTTCAGTGTTGAGGAGAATTATTTGCCATATTGTCTTGTTTAAATTTCAGCTAAGATTCTCCCATTGAGATTATGGGACCACAAAGATGCCAAGTAAATCTGTTGCTATGGAGACAAAGGTGAAGCCCTCTCATCCCTTCTACAATTCTACAGAAGAAAAGGGTAATATAGTTTTGGGTGGATCATTCTCACATCTGGCTGGATAATATAGATCATCAGGTTTTACACAAACTTGTGGAGTTTAGCTCACGCCAGCCCTCACTTCAAAAAGGGACATATTAAATATTCACATTCGCATTCTGACATTCATATGAATTTTTCAGGTCAACTCTTTACTCAAACTGTTAACACAATCCATCAGAACAACATCTGACAACATAAGCCATGGTCCTGCCTTCACATTTTATATTCTGTAAACGACACTTCGGTCTGTCAGAAAATCTGTATTCTTTTCAATGTTCTGACTGTCAGAAACGGGACTGTCAATCAGATGTTCAGAGTGAATCATAGACGGACTGCTGTTGAAGCTATGTGTGTGTATGTTTTGACATTCACTTGCAGTGCTGCTTCATTAGGATGATGTCAGATTCAGCTCAGTTTGACTGACATGAAAGCCCCAGCAATAATTGAGCATCCCTAAATACCTCCCACTCCATGCAAACTCTCCTGAGTGACATGACAATTCATCCTACCCATATCCCGACATTTCAAAATCCATCAGATTACACCAAACGCAATATTTACACACCGAGACATAAACAGGTGGAAATGTTAGGCATTAGAATTCATCGTGCGTATACATTTTTTCTTTGTAACCTTCTCTTCTGGACTGTGCTATGCACAGATACACAGGGAAAGCAGATAAAGAATGAACCATCTAATCTGGAATATGGCATGCAGGTGGATAATTCAATTTGTAGCATTTAATTTGAGGTATTAGGATGTGTTCTTTTCAGTATAGATACCCAATTTAAACATAACATGATTTGGTCGGCTTTCCCTCGGTACCGCAGCGTGGGTTTCAGTCAATGACATCTGTTGGGTCTGTGAGGCAGATGGTTTCATGCTCACACACACAGTGGCATGGCACTCTCTCCACCAATGTAACTCCTCTGCTGCTGGAGCAGAACCCACCAAAACGACCCTCCGCACCCACACGCTCCGGACTACGTCATAGCTATACTGTAAGAGCGCATACTTCAACAAAATGTAACAAAGCAAACGGCAAATGGTTGTATTCAGACACTGTTTACCTGTCTAAGTGGGTGGTTCGTGACCAGAATAAGCTGCAATGTGATCAAGAGGGTTATAATAATAATTTATTTAATTATAAATTAATATTTTAGGATTAGAATTTAGGAAAAGTGTGCATTTACACTGCTAAAAAGTAGCATCTTTTTTTTTTTTTTTACTGAAGTGATGTCAAATCCAAGTTGGTTTTAATAATAATGCAGATGGTTTGATTAATCAAATTAATTGAATTATAAAATAACAGCTGCATGGATTATAATAATTAAAAATTAAATAATAAAAAGACCAGCAACAACATGCCACGTCACTGGGGGTCTTCTGTCCTTTGAGGTGCATCTTACCTTCAAGGGTATAACTTGAACTTTTCAATGCAAAATTAGCACAATTTTTGTTACTATACAAACCTAACACTTCGTTAACTAACAGACATAAAAACATCAATAAAATAAAAATAAAAACTTATATATACTATTCTATATACCCAACACAAAATTCACAGATCACCATTATTCAATAAGTATAAATAATCAATAATTGTGTTGATCTATAATCAAGAGGAAAATAGCCAAATATTACCCTTGCAGCAATAGACTAAACAACACCAGCATACAATTAGACAATCATTTTGTGAATCGTATACATTATGACATGGCCAATCAGATTCCTTTGGATCTTATTTTAGTCATTTTAAACTGAGGAACTGTTTAACTTGTTTACAGTATTTTCTTCTTATAGATTTTTCTCTGCTCATAAAAAACAAACAAACAAACAACAATTATGACTACATGCAACATATGTTAGATTGTTATGTGAACGTTTGTGGTCCGAATCGATTGCTCTTCATGTCAGAGGGCTCAGGCAAAACATATTGGATATATTTTAGAGTGTGGGAGTTTCAAAAGTCTGTCTCTGAAAATATCCAACTCACTCGCCCACCTTGAATCCCCTTAGGGTTGTCTCTGTGTGTGTTTTCATCTGTAGGCCGCCTAGTGGGCGTCTGAAATAGATTGAGGCTGTTTACTGATTCAAATGAATTTTCCTTTCTGTTTCTTTCTTTTCACATTCACACACACTTACCATTTGCATTTTATAGAGCCCACTTTACTATCACGCACAGTCGCACACATACACATTGCATTTCCTCTCCATTGTCTGTGCATCTTTCTGTCAGGGTTGATTATGGGTTGTCAGAGTGAAAGGAGACCAGACGAACATGGAAAAACATCCCAAAAGACCTTCAGTGCCACATTGTATCTATGCATCTGCGTGTGTGTGTATCGCATGTCTTTGTGAAGATCATATCTCATTATACAGGTTTTAATTTATCAGACCATCTCTGTGCGGCTAAAGTGATAACCTTGAGGCCCGCCATTAGTCAAGCATGAAACGAAAGAAATGACACACTCTCACAAATACACAACGAGATACAGAAATACTGTGACGATATAAATATGTATAGGATTAGCCATTGAAAAGCACCCACAAACACCAGAAGTGCTCCATTAATTCATGAGGCTCGAGTCATTCAGTGTACGTCAAAGATACTCCCACAGGATTTAACTAATCGGCTACAGTCAGACTGTTTCCTTTCCACATGTCAGCTATAGGGAGCCCTCACTGCAGACCTCTAATACTGGCAGAAACAGCCATTATTACTAATAACTAGTATCCTAATCACATCCTCTTTCTACTGTTGGATCCTCTTAAAGGGATAGTTCACCCAAAAATAACAATTCTGTCACAATTTAGTCATTATGTCATTCAAAACCTGGGGAATACATTCAAATACAGATGGAGAAAGCAAAATATAACATTAGAATGAAAAGCTTAAAATTTGAACTTAGATTGGGGGGGGGGCATTGTATTATTGACCAAAGATGAGTGCTTCTCGGTGTTTTTCATTAATTTTCTATTACAGATGTATGAAAAATCACCTCAATATAATTTAATAAGTGAAAACATTAAATAATACATTGAATTATATTATATACATGATTAAATATATTAATTAATAATATATTTATTATTTAAGCTATGACAATATACCCTGTCGTTATTTTTTAAAATGATTTAATAACTAATGTCAGTTTGTTTTGTTCATTAAAAAAATAATAACCAAATATTGATCAGAGGCTGTCAATCTCTAAAAAATGAAGTAGTCCATATTACTTATGCATTTTTCAGAAGTGTATATACTTCAGTTGTGCAGTTTTTTATAGAGAATATAGGGTCAGAACCATCCATTCAATAAAATATGTTTGCTATTATTTTTTCCTGACTGTGTTTAAATTGTGACTCTATACACAGGAAAAGTTCAAGTCTGTCTGATCAGAATGCATTATTCTACTAACACCTCCTCCATAATAATAAACCCTATAAATAAACTCCAGTCCTGTTCATCTGATCTGATCTGAGCTTTCTATTGGTCAGCATTATGTGTCATGGACATTAACCTTTCTCTTCATTTCTATCTCAGATGCATTTTTCTCCTCTCTCTTGCTCTTTGTTACACACCCTGGGATATTTTCACAGAGTAAGCAAAGCAGACAACAAAACAAATATTACAAAATTCAAGATAAACTTTTTTAGTTCTATTAATGTATTAATTCATTAACAACTCACCCACTCGGACGTAACCACTTCCAGTTGCATTTGAATGAAAATTAGCTTGAAATTACTTAAAATGTTTGATTAAAATAAAGCTGTGCCTTAATGATGATACCGAGGATTATCAAAAGATTTCATGATTAACAGTTCAAAAAGAAGATGTCTATTAGTAAACAAGTCAAACAATGATCACTAGTAACAGATAAAAACAACATTTCTTTTAACCATATTATTAGCTATATTTGAAGGCTTTTTATTAACTAAATGTTTAAAAAATTTTAAATTGATGAAAGTGGATTTTAATTTGTTTGTTAATATAAACATACAAATGTGACCCTAGACCACAAAACCAGTCTTAAGTCGCTGGGGTATATTTTAGCAATATCCCCAAAAACATTGTATGGGTCAAAATTATCAATTTTTCTTTTATGCCAAAAATCATTAGGATATTAAGTAAAGATCATGTTCCATGAAGATATTTTGTAAATTTCCTACCATAAATATATCAAAACTTAATTTTTGATTAATAATATGCATGGCTAAGAACTTCATTTGGACAACTTTAAAGTATTTAGATTTTTTTGCACCCTCAGATTCCAGATAGCTATTCAGATAGTTGCATCTCAGCCAAATATTGCCCTATCCTAACAAACAATACATCAATAGAACGTTTATTTATTCAGCTTTCATAAGATGTATATATCTCAATTTCCAAAAATTGACCCTTATGACTGGTTTTGTGGTCCAGGGTCACAAATATGTTATACTGTAGGTGGCTTGTTGATAGTGTAAATTAATGGAGTTTCAAAGACCTTTGGCCCAGAAACCGTGTAACATCAAATGGAACTGGAATATGAATTTACATTGGATCAAAATCCACAGAAAGGAGCCTTTGCTTCATTTCAGAAGCCAAATGCACTTTGGTGGGATTAAATGCAGAGACACATTCCAGTATGGGTCACCTACTTGTGCCAAGTCACGTCACGTCACGTCACGTCACGTCACGTCAAATACACATCTGGTTTGAAAGACACACACAATCTGCTACACAAATAAACAAACACACACAGGCTGCTCCTGCACTTCTCCAGGATCTAAAGAAAAGCCCCAGTTTAAGGCTCTGCTCAGGGAAGATGAGGTGAGATGGATCCACACTGTAGGACAAAAACATTGTTGTGTTGTTGCTTTTTGCACAGTTGGTGTGAATGCTCAAAGAGCTCGCCGGCAGATTGGATTTATAATTATCTGAGGTGCTCAAATGTTTGGGGGTCCAGTATTTTTACAAACATTCATAGACGCAGATACACAATGGCACATGCGAATATACACACAACACCCGTGTTCAATTAAAATGAATGAGGTGTTCTGTATTGAAACTGGCAGTGGAATAGCATCTACACAATCCACATTTTTACATGGCAACAGAATCATCCACATTTTCAGAAAGCACCTGAATGATACACTGAAACACGTAGCTTGTTGAGGAGAGATGTGCTTTTCTGCTTTTCTAAGCGACTGGTTTTAGGATATTTTATCTGGAGCACGAAAAAAATGCAAAAGACTTTCACTGAAGGAGGGAAGTGAGCCATATCTAGATACAACAACATCATATACTGGTTTCCATCCAACTATTTTTCTGCAAATTGTGAATTCACACTTAAGAACTTTTGAATGAAAATGCTTGATGTGTGCATTAAAGTTTATGCATTAGGCTAAGGTGAATTTTCTGGAGTTTTGCAATGAATAAAACTGTGCTGTAAACTATTTTCCACAACATTTCACATTGAATTTTTCTGCATAAAAATTAAACATTTGGGCACTGACAAGTTGTCAGCTTTCTTTTAATTAATCCAAGTAAAAAAAAAAAAAGGTAGAAGTGTTTAACCCTAAACTGCTTGTTAAAGTGCATTCTCACAATCCGCCAGAACAGTTTTGAGCGCTGGCAGCATTCATTATGTGAGCCACTGCACTCATTCTGTGCATCTCTTGGCAGCATTTAATAAATCTTCAGTACGGCAAATCTAACTCTCTGAATGAAGGAGGTCACTCAACTGCACCAGTGACACACAATAGAAGAATAAAGAATAAAAATAATTAAAAAAAGAATACAAATAAATAAATACAAAAGAATAAAACACATACATACTTTTATTCTTTTCCTGTACTCCTCTGAACAATCCTGGAACTTTGTATTATAGCACTTCTCATGTTACTGCCTTCTTAGGATGAATTGCTTTGTTGTATTCCTCATTTCTAAGTCACTATGGACAAAACCATCTGCTACATGAATAAATTAAATGTAAATGTAAACACAACCACATAGCAATAATCAGTTTTGCATATAAAAGGACCACTCGCATCTTCTCATTAACATCTAGTACACATTCTAGTTAATAATATATAATGAAAATTAATTCTGTGAGTACATATTTTTAAAATAGGAATAAAATACAATTTTAACAAAAATAAATAAATAAAAATCCAATGTTTTCTGTAAAGCCCTGAATGATTCTTATTGCCGTGTGCCATGTCAGGCCAGTTTTGTCACAAATGAAACCATTCATTCTTCTAATGAATAATTAATTCTATACGTGTACATTTTTAAAATTGTAATAAAATTTCATTATTTTAATCTTTACAATAATTAATTACAAAAAAAATCGACATTGAATACGTTTGATTCCACAAGTGTACATTTGACAAATAAAACAAGCGTTTAATATATATATAATATAAAAAGAACGCATCAACCATTTCCAACAACATACTCACACTCTATCCATTCCTCTTTCTTTCTTTGTCACATTAACTCACCATCTCCCCTCCTACAAACAAACACAGCAGGACAGGACAAAGCGCCGCATGAGGTGAGAGGCTGAGCTCTGCAGTGCAGGGAGGAAATCTATAAGGTGTATAAATAGAGAGTCACAGGAAACAGCACCCCATTGATCATCTCAATTACAGACAGTGATATTTAGTCCACAGTCTCTGCTGCTTCATATTCTCAGATTCATATTGATCATTGCTCACAGATCAACACACACCGGCGGCCACTAGTGATCCTGCATCAATATCATAATAACCTCTGTCTTATTGGGAATCTGCACATCCTGGTTGAATTTGCTTATGGGATATGAGCTGACGACCGAATAGTGAGACTGGCAGTTTAATTACAGGGCAAATTCATTAATTATATTCACATTTTATAATTGTTAATAAGTCCCCCCCCCCCCCCCCCCCCCCCCGAGGAATTGGATTGGTTCACAGCAGCATGAGGTCCCGCAGCATTCTTGAAGCTGTGTGTGTGAAGAAGGGAGGTTACTTCCCAAAACTGTTATAAATCATCCTCTCTCTATCTCCCCTTCCACTTAGACCTTCTGCATGATGTCATTCTGCAGAATATCAAGTAATACACACACCCACAGGACTCTCAGACTACACCGTAAGCATGTGCAGTTGCTGGCTTAAGGATATATTTCCACTTGATCTGAAACTTAAAAATTTGGTTTCATGTTTGTTGCACTTCCAACGTTTTTCATGTAATGTTTTTTTCTTTGAAAAACAAGGTAATTTTGTCACAATAAAAAATATTTAGAGATGCAATCTACTCTAAAAAATCAGGGGTAATATCACTAGTGTAACCTAATGTTGTCAGGTTGATTCAGTCATATTTAAAGGGTTAGTTCACCCAAAAATAAAAAATCTGTCTCTATTTACTCATTATTTACCCTCATGTTGTTCCAAAACGGTATGACTTTATATAACACACACACACACACACACACACACACACACACACACACCACCACAACACACACACACACCCACACACACACACACACACACACAAAAGACTAAGAATGCACCATAAAAGTGCAGTCCATATGACTTGCAGTGCTATTTTAGTATTTATTATAGCATATATTCCTATTTTTAATTAGTTTTTATTTCATACTATCTGTTTTTATTTTAATTTCTTTTAAATTAGAGCTTCTTGGCATCTTTTAATATTTACATATAGCTTTTTAAGTTTATTTCTTATTTCTGTTTTAGTCATTTTAGTACCTCAACAAGCTTAAACTAAACTAAACTAAACTAAACTAAAACTCTTTCAGTAGGGACCAAGTCTAAAAATTCTTTCATCTAATTATTTATATTTTATGTCAGCTTTTTCCAATAACTGAAAAATATTTTGAATAGTTTTAATTACATAAAACCTTAATGGCTGGGCATTTAACCAAGATTTTTTAAAGCCATACAATAGATTAGCTTTGACCGATGAAAAGATAGTTCTAGGGCTGCACGATAAATCGCATGAGATATTTAACGCGTATCTTGTCAGTAAAGCCGGTTCTGTAATCAGCGGTAAATCTCCATCACGTGCATGCTTTCACATTGAGCAGCATTAACTACACAGAGCCGTTGTTCACTGACGAGCTGTGCAAAACCACGTTCATAATTGCGCAATTTTTTGATTCAAGATTTAAGATGCGCGTTAAATATTGCATGCAATTTATCGTGCAGCCCTATATAATTCACTTTTTTTTAAGCTGAAAATGTGCATTAACGTACATATCAACATTTAACGCCATCAGCGTCAAAGCTGTGCAACAGGCTATTTTTCAATGCACACAAATGAGATTTGAGAGCAACAGCAATGCTAAAGCTTCAGATTTGTTTGTATGTCCGTGAACATAGAGCTGCTGTCTGACCAACAGGACTGTACTACACTCTCTCTCTCCTCTCTTGAAGTACACAGTGATGGATGTCCTGCTGGAGAGGTGTTGTGCTCCACTGACCTCAATATATCAGATATGTGTGATCACACACACATATACACACACACACACACACACACACACTCACATACACACAGGGGTGACATCATCGATAAAGCCAAACAACGGAAGGCCAGCACTGCAATAAGCTCTAATGTGATTAAAAGTGAATGCGGCAGAGACATCTGGTGTGTGCATCTCAAACCTAAATTTTCCATTCGTGTTCCGTATGCAGGCAGTTTAATGAGGTTAGTGCAGATTCAACGGCTGTTCTGTAAGACCGAAAGAGAGAGATGATCCATTCCTCTCCATTAGCTCAGTGTGTGAACAGACTGCCTACTGCTAAAATGAAGGCGCAGCGCTCTGTGCCGCTTTAATCAAGGGCAGATTACATTTAATGTACTGTGTGTAATGTACAACAGACATAATGTACAGTTGACATAATCAGACAGATAGTAAGTAACAGCATTACCGTAAAAATGTTACATACAATATTTAAGTCAACATGAAACAATGTTCACAACGCATTTTAGTTCCAAAATCAAATGTATTTCTGAGTAAAACAGGATATTCGATGAGAAAAAAAGTTGACGGGGTCTTGATTTAATCTAATGGGAATAGACTGGATTGTGAAAAGTGGGCATAACATTTCAAAAATGGAGATGGATGATTAGAAGGGAGAGGTTGTAAGAGGGACTGGTGACATAAGCCAAAAAGCAAATTCATTTCAGGAGGAGGTTAAGAAACGTATTACATTTTAATAAAATATTACAATGACAAATATTTTTGTCTGGGTAATTTTAAGCACTGATGAATTATCCACAATAAGATGAGAATCACGTATTAAAGTAAAAAGTGCATTTTGATTAAGGTTCCACAATACTGGAAAAAAACTGGCATTTTGCTTTCCTGCAATATTTTGTATATACAGCAATATGTGAAATATGGGAATTTGTAGCAGGTTACTTTAATAGCTCTATTTGGATATAATTAATCTTTCTAGAATGATTGGGGTGATTTAACCAACCTGAAAATTACTTTTATTTATTTGATTTGATTTTTTAAGCAAACCATCATTTTAGGTATGAACGATTTGGGAAAACTTGAAAAACGCATTTATAAGAACTCAAGCCCCTTGTAGTAACCATTAAGTGAACACAGATTTAAAAAATATATATTTCCTACTTGCGTTTTCATAGGCCACATTCCAACTGTTTTTGACCCATTTGATATGACTATAAAATATGATTTTTATTGTGAATATTATTCAATAAAAATATTAAACAAAACAAGAAATGTATTGCAAGTAGCTTTTCTGTAATATAACAACTGTTAAATTACAACACTAATATTTACACATTTCTTTATTTTCAAATCTTAAACTATCCAGCTTTTATTTGATCAGATTGATGGCTAATAAATATATGTCAGGCTGGTTTTAGAGTGAAACACAGGACTGTGTTCATTTACATGTGTGCAGCTCATGATATGGTGTTTTAGTGTCACATTAGATGAACCAAGCCACTCTGAGGTGCTGAAACAGTGTATCATGAGCTGCACACATGTACATGAACAGTGCAGCATTTACAAATAGCATGAACATGTACCTCTCAGATACAAAAAACTGCAACGCCGCAGTCTCGTGTAAACTGACTTTTGACTGAATTCTGCTTGAATTTTGACTTGAACTTTGGGTTTAAGTCTGATTATTTCATTAGAAATAACTCCAAACAAATCAGAATATGCAGTTTTGCCCAAGCATATTTCATTTACTTGCTATACTAAGCGTCTCGGTTAGTGATTAGATCTTCCTCAAAGTGCCAATTTTTGCAGCCTGGTACCTTAAAAACAACTTTTTTTAGACTGATACAAAACCTTTGGATAGTCAACCAGTCATAATCAGAGCTCTGGGCATTGTTGTGTTCTGTGAACGGGCTGTAGGCGGTCTGTGGGTGTGCTGTCTGAGACTAGCTTTACACCTTCTGAAAATGATAAAGTCAGAACATCTCCAAAGCAAGGGCATCCTTTACACTCGCAGAGCCACTTTGAGGAAGTGTGATGTTATAGAGCAGCTGACACACTTTCCCCAGCATCTGTGGTTCTTTTATAAGTGAACCTTTTGTAGAAATGGTTCAGTGAAGGATGCCGTCTCTCAAGTGCCGCATTAAAGCCGACAAGACAGAAAAGAGGTTAGAAAATGATAAACACAGGAGATACAGAAACAGTTCCCCGTGGACTATATAATTGCTTCTCTCAGAAGAGTCTCAACAAGCAGCACTCAAGCCCTGTGTTCAAACACCTGAGCAGGTAGAGTATCTGTGTTCACCGCAGTTCACAACATTTACTAGGGACACTATACTGTTTCTGTATGAAATGTTTTCATTGGCAGATTTGCTTATCTCATCACCTTAGCTACTGAACTCCTGAGCCAAATATGCAAAATGCTACTCGGGGCCAAGAAACTGTCTAGTTTCATGCAAAAAAAAAAAAGTCTTATCAAAAGTTGAAATACACCCAGCATTCTCTGTTGGGCAGCAACAAACTCTTTGCTGTAATGTGGTATGCAGCAGATCTTTAAGGACAGAAGGTTAGAGAAAGGCTAGAGGAAATGAAAGAATGGAAACGAGAAAAATAGATTTTTTTATTCTGAGAGGTTTCCCGCTACGTTTGACTAATCTTCTTAGCCTTTGCGTACTGTTCTGTAGCAACTGTCAAAGCCTATACGATAACCCCAATATGCAACTGAGCTAAAAACTACCATGTTCACCATGAATTTTTTAAAAACATTTCTATATTAAAATATGCCAGATTCATAAACAACTAATTCATAAACAAAATAATGATGCTAAGAAAATTCTACACTAGTTTTAACCAAAAGTGCATCAGACATTTCATAGTTATAGACAAAATCAAAGGAATAGCTCACACAAAATTAATCCACAATAACACTTTCTCCAGTGACAAAAATCCACTCCTTGATGTCTTTTCACATTAAAATCCAACATAACTGTTCTGGACTGTTTCACTTCTAAATGGTGCTTTATATGTGCCTATTTATTTCCTAAATCAGATGAGAATTCACCGGAGAAAGCAATATTATGGATAAGGAACTCATACTGTATTTTAGCCAGAACAACTGTTTGAAGTTAAAACTTTTTATTGTATTAACATGATTATTTCATTTAAAAAAAAACATTTTTCACTTCAGAAGATGGTAATTGATGGACTCGAGCTGTGTAAATTACTGTAATGTTTTTATCAGCTGTTTGGACTCTGATGGCACCCATTCACTGCACAGGATCAATTGATGAGCAAGTGATGTAATGCTAATTTATCCAAATATGTTCTGATAATAAGCAAACTCATCTACACTTTGGATGTCCTGAGAGTGAGTACATTTTCAGCACATTTTCATTTTTGGGTGAACTTTCCCTTAGTGTTTTGAGACATTTATATTTAACCAATACTGATAAAAGTAAGTACCCATATTGGCCAGCTCTCCTAAATGTCCCTTATCATGGATGCTAATTTGCTGCTACTTTAAACAATTCAATCACATTTACATTCTGCTACAGGCAGATGCTTTCATCAAAAGTGACTCAAAGCTCAAGATATACATTTTATCAGTTCATCAATGCATCAGACTCAAACCCATGATCTTGGAGTTGCTACAGCCATGCACTACTATTTAAGCTACAGGAGCACTAGTCACACAACTCAAACAGAAATACCAGCTAATATCAAAACAGACAGATAAGGCTATTGATCTAGACACAAATAGTACGGAGCAAGAGATGTGGGTTGATGATGGAGCACAGTGCACGCAGATGTCGCTTCTGTGCACATGCAGTTCCCATAAGGAGCAGAATTTCCCACAATGAAACCTTGCATTGTTGAGCTAATACACTGCACTGGTAATAACATTATATGACAGCAGGATACTGAAACTAATCAGAAAAAAGAGATGTGTGATGAGCAATTGTCGCAACCCCTATAAAACAGTGTTAACAATAAATAAAATATTTTGACAAAGCAGAAGATATGAGCCTATTAAACAAACATCTTCAGTCACAAACAGGTTCTGTAAAATGATTTAGTTTGATGTTGGCAAGATGGCTAAGGAGGAGCTGATAGGTGGGGTTGTATACCATTATTGTAACCATGGCAGTCGAACAGATGGGTCAAGATAGGAACCACATGCAGTGTGGTGCGGCAGGGCGTGTCACAGACTGGGAATCATCATACATGGTGTCATAAATCCATAAATTCGGCATTATCACATGCAAATGAAGAGCTAAGTGCTGTTACTATTAATATCCAACTGTAAAATACAAAGAGATGCTAATTAGATGTTAATGTCTTCCAAAAAAACACTATTATTAATACTTTTAGTAATACAGTACTTTCAACAAGGATGCATTTAATTAATTGTATTAAATTAAACTTTCAAAAGTGACAGCAAATATGTTTATAATGTTACAAAATAATATTTCAAAATAAACGCTGTTCTTTCTATTCAAAGAATTATGAGAAAATTGTGGTTTCAAAAATATTAAAGCAGCACAACTGATTTCCCAAATATGCTAGTTAATGTTATCCCATTGGACTTAGGGTTGGGCCGATAGACGATGCAAATCAAATTATCCACAAATAATACTTTTTTCACTCAAAAACTGAGATGTGTAAGCTCAGATCAATCAGTTCCAAAAAGTAATACAAAACTGTGCTAGTGAAAGAAAACATGATGACAAAAAGACTAAATCCAGGATTTTATGATAACATATAGCATAATGAGAGATTTACAGGCAGTTTTTAAAAGGCTGCTCATTTTTGATCGGAAATTAGATAAATAATTTTCAGCACAGCACAAGGGACATATAAACGACTAACAAAAAAATCCAGTTTACTCTGATCATGTGCAACATCCCACCAGATCTACTGAGAAAAACTGTAAAATATGTTCAGTTTTCTTTCTTTTTTTATTTATGAATACTACAGTCCCATGATACATGTAAACCGTAAACAGTGGGAAAAAAAGAGTCCGTTTTCTTCTCATAATGCGCACATAATTTTCAGCATCCCCCCAGATCGACTTTTCAAAGGAAAACGCTGTGCATTGTGATGTCACCGTGACATTCAACCATGTCTGAGAGTCTCAGAGAAATGCAAGAGATGAATGAAAATATGAAGTGCTCACCGCTTTTATTGGAAGACTAATAAGAGTGAGATGAACGAGGGCCCTTCATCAGCCAGGCTGGCAGCCATTTACCCACAGATGCCCCCCTCAGACAGAGAGAGAATGAGAATGGCACAGCCACAGTGTTTCCCATGGATTCCTGCTTGTGTTTTATTGTGGTTTGTTGCATCTTACAAATGTCAAGCATCTTAATTAACGTTCTGACTGAAATATTAATGCTTGCTGCAAATACACCATTACTACTCATTCAAAGGCAGCCCAAATTCAAGTTAATATTTCACGTGTTACCACGGATTTAACATGATAAAGTGTGTACTTGAATCTGCACTCTGGTGTTCTAAAAACATACAGCCACTGAGGCTGTTTAATTAATACATTATACAAAGGAAATGCAATCATCTCTGCCTAAAAACAAGGGAAGATGAAGTGCCCTTAGGAATACTCAACATGTTTAGCTGTCTATATTTGGAATGGGATTTATATGTGAACGCATGTGTGAATGTGCATGTGTGAATCATTTGACTGTCCTGGAAACATTTCTGAATGATAATAAACAGAGAGAAAGAGAACTTGACAAGCACATGGAGAACTGAAGATATACATTTATACAATATATCCATCTCTATCTCTCTCTGTAGAAAGATGGATCAAGAGAACGATAGATAAATGAACAATAGTTAGAACGTTAGAACAAGAGAATGATAGATAGAATAATAAAACAATAGATAGATAGATAGATAGATAGATAGATAGATAGATAGATAGATAGATAGATAGATAGAACAATGAATGGATGGATAGAACGACAGATAGAACAATAGAATGACAGACAGATAGAAGGATGATAGATAGATAGTTAGATAGATAGATAGAAAGATAGATAGCTAGATAGATAGATAGAAAGATAGATAGATAGATAGATAGATAGAACGATGGATGGATGGATAGAATGACAGATAGAACAATAGAACGTCAGATTGATAGAACAATATAACGATAAATGATAGAATGATAGATAGATAGATAGATAGATAGATAGATAGATAGATAGATAGATAGATAGATAGATAGAATGTACAGTATGTAAGTGAATATTTATTGAATTTATTTGCTTATTTACTTTATATTAATTATTATTGTTTAAGTGAGCATTAGCTGAACCCAAGTTTAAGTTTAAGTGAGCATTAGATGATCGCGAATGTAAATGAAAAATCCAGGAAATTAACATGCACAATTAATTATACAACCAATTTCATTAAAAATAAAAAACCTCTAATATTAGCAGTGACTGATATGGTACGGAAATATCATTGATTTTTTTCCAATTCATACAGAAACCTTTTTCTACGCCAGAATACAAAAATAACACACCTGTACCTGTATTTGCTATCTCCTTTTTACTGTACATTTTTAAAACAACAAACAAAACAGTACAGTTTCAACCTATTTAGGCATCTCATATCAGTAACATCCAAAATTTCTATACCACTGCATCACCGGATGGATCTTCCAAAGCAATTGCGGATTTGGATTTGATTCCAAGGTATTCTGAACTCCAGTGTCAGAGGTGGTACGAGGGGATAAAAAGAAAATGAGAAATAGAAGATGAAAGCTTATTTGCAGAGCACTTTGCTCTGACTTTCTCTCTCTCTCTCCCTGTCTGTCTCACCTCCTTCCTCTCAACATGTCAGAAAGAGCCGTGGCCCATCACCATGGAGACAGACAGCTGTTACAGTTAGGGCAGAGGGGTGGGGCAGTGACATGCTTTCTCCTTGTCTTTCCAGAGGTGATCCTACACCACACTATGCCACACCGCCGCCTCCCTCTTTCAGCTTCACAAACTCTCTCTACACATCAGAGACCAAACACCTTATTCAGCCAAACGGCGTAAGCGCGGACACATACAAAGTCAGCGAAACAAAAATCAGCACTATTAAAAAGAAGCCCATCGTGCAGTAATGAGACCCCAGTGTTTGAAAAGCACACTCTCTGCAAATGTGCGTCCACCGAACTCTGGCATTCTCTTAAAACTGAGGCAGTAGTACGACAGATGACACACAGATGATGCTGATGTCAGGATACCTGTCAGGGTTTTTTCGCTGCAATGTGTGTGGCGTGCAATTCGGTCAGCTTTTGTTGGCGGTGCTGCAGAGTGCATGTGCTTCGGCTTTTGTTTGTATGTGTGTGTAAAGTAAGAAGAAAACCTGAGCTGCAGTCAAATCCATCAGGTCAGATGTGACAGATTGTTCATATAACTCAATCCCGAGGGTGTTTCAAGAGGATGCATGCTTCGTACTCACCATAAGCAAGCAGACGGCAGATTCGGGCATCAGTTGCACAGCCATGATGTCTTTACCACAAACAAACGTTTAAATAACGTTCAAGTAATGTGTTGAAACCTTAAAGGCAACCGTTGCGCTCTCCAACACCTCCAAAAATTGTCCAGGCAACGCTGAAGTAACGTATGGTCTACTCTTTCACAGGACACTGTACGATAGTTTCCCGTTTCCGTATGCTCCCTACTCTTTCCTCAACGTCTTCCCTTCCATTTAAAAATCCCACAGCACTGTTCAAGCTCCGTCCTTGATCCAAATGAAATGTCTCTTCTTTGATCTCCAACAGCCTGTTAGACTTGTCCTCCCTGAGGACAGAGAGCTGGGACGGACACACACATGCACACACTCGCACACACATACAGTCCGAGTGGAGGAAGAGACTGCCGTTTCAAATGACCAAGCGGCACTGCAGACACACACGTGCTCTCAGGTTCACAAATCCAACTGATACAACCAAACACGGCAAAGGAGAGAGAGAAGAGAGCGAGAGAGTGTGTGAGAGAGAGAGAGAGAGAGATACAGAGCACACCCATCAATGAACACAGAAATTATATCAAGTACCACGAGGCCACTTAGGATATGTGCAAACACACACACACACACCTTTCCTTTCTGTAAATGAATTAATTTGTAAGTGCCAGTAGACGGCTACTACCATCACTTTGCCGAAATGAAAAGAAAAAATTAATAATGCAGAAGGACTAACCTTCTGTGTGGTGCTGCTACTGTATAACTTTTGTTCATCCTTAATGTAATGGATTTGAGCAAACCCTTAACCACACATATTGAAGTGCATAATATATATAGATAATATATATATAATACTATATATCTATAATATTACATATATATATATCTATCTTCCTCTGTAAGCAACTACCTACCTGCCACCCACAACACCTCAGCAAATGCACAGCAACATGCTTTAAAAACCATCAGAAAACCTAAGTAAAGGTATAGCACCACCCTGGTAACCACTCACTACAACCACTCACAAAACACTATAACCTTTACACAGGAAAGAATAACTCACATAAGCGTCTTCAATTAGTAATTACCCAGAACTATAGTAAGACAAAGAAACTGCATAGAAATACACTAAAAACCCATGAGAATATCTTAGCAAGTGCAAAGCAACAGCCTGGAAACCACCCACAACACCCTTTGCTGTCATCTGACACTCACTTAATATTTATAAACACTGATACTTTAATACAAAATAAAGAATCCAATAAACTACAAATGTTGTGATGACTAATTCCACTTATACCATTTAAAATGAATATACTTTGATTTTTAGAATTGTATTTTTACTTTGACTAAAACAGAATAGAAATCTATGTATCTATCTATCTATCTTTGCAACCACCACTCACATTCTCTTTAGAAAGCATAAAAATCTAGTTCTAATCTGTGCTTTTGTTCTTGGTGCAAAAAATGAATGAATGTGTAAGGGATTAAAAAAAGAAAAAAGAAAGAGAAAGCAAGAGTGAGAGGATTCTCAGGGGACCTAACATACTTTCCCCAAACATATGATTAGATACAGCAACTCTCCCTCTTTTTCACATAAACACAATCCACAAGCTGAGAAGGCTGCACTTTCCTGTTTTTAGATTCTACTTCTCCTTACAGGATTTCGTCCCATGTGACACTATCTCAGTAAGAGTTAAAAGCACTATCCATTTGAAAATATTTGCTTTGTGTAGTTTTAGTGAAGCTCACACACCTGGGTCTCTCTCTCTCTCTCTCTCTCTTTCTCTCTCTCCATGCACACACACACACACACACACACACACACACTGTTTCTCCTTGGCTGGTTCTTCCAACCCACACAGGACTAATTAGCCCTCCAGAGCAGCAGTGGACTAACAAAGATAAATGAAGTCACACTCGCAGTCTAACTGACTGACTAGATACATTGGGTGGGGGGCGTTCAGGGTGTGGCAGAGGGTCTGCGTTGCCATGACAGAATCAAAACTGATGCCAATCAAAAACTGTCAGTCCGAACAGTGTGTGCTGAGGTTTAATTCATGAGATTCGGACAGTGGTCAAGACACACTTTGGTTTTTATCTGCTTAAGTTAATGGGAACAGATTATGAAGAATAAAATTTGCTTTGATCTTTTGAAATAAAAGCATTCAATGCACTAAGTACCAGACCAGTCTGAAAAGACTGTTTAAACTATATGCTACGATATCTGTGTCTACCCACTTTTAGAAATTTCTAAAAAAATATATATTTAAAAAGCTTTGTTTTTGTGCAGACTATGCTATATTGTCTGTCTTTTAAAAAACATATGTGACCTTGGACCACAAAACAAGTCATAAGGGTCCAGTCATTTTCGTAATTGAGATTTATACATCATCTAAAATCTGAATAAATAAGCTTTCCATTGATGTATGTTTTTTTTAGGATAGAACAATATTTGGCCGAGACAACTATTTGAAAATCTGGAATCTAGGGTGAAAAAAATCTAAATATTGAGAACAATTGCCTTTGAAAGTTGTCCAAATTTAAGTTCTTAGCAATGCATATTACTAAGCAAAAAATAAGTTTTGATATATTTACAGTAGGAAATTGACAAAATAGCTTCATTGAACATGATCTTTACTTAATATCCTACAATGTATGTTTGGCTATTGCTACAAATATAACCAAGCGACTTAAGACTGGTTTTGTGGTCCGGACTCCAGGGTCACAATATAAAAGATTACTATATTATAAGTTTATAGCTATTATATATATATATATATTATATATAGTGTTGGGGTCAGTAAGATTTATTTTTTTTTGCGCTGCTGTCACCAAGGTTGCATTTGATTAAAAATACAGTAAATATGGTGAAATAATATTACAATAAAAAAAGTTTTATATTTTAATATAATCTCAATTTGATTTATTCCTGTAATAGTAAGCCTGAATTTTCAGCAGCCAGTCTTCAGTGTCACATGATCCTTCAGAAATCCTTATAATATGCTGATTTGCTGCTCACATTATTATGAATGTTGAAAACAGTTGTGCTGTTTAATTTTTGTGGAAGCCGTGATACAATGTTTTTTTCAAGATTCTTTGATGAGGAGAAAGAAAGTTCAAAATGGAAATCTGTTATAACACTATAAATGTCTTTATTGTCACTTTTGATCAATTTCATGCATTCTTGCTGAATAAAAGTATTAATTTCTTAAAAAAAAAAAATTACTGACCCCAAAATTTTGAACAGTAGTGTACATGCATCTCCTTTTAAAAAAGATTGCATGTATAAAAATCATCATGAGCTAAACAGGGCACTTACTGTGGTAGTTTAGGTAAGAGCTATCATGTTGAAGACCGCTGGGAATGTTCTGTCCTTTCGCCTCCATCTCTCCTCTCTGTGGAGGTTTTAAATGTCAGATGAAGAAAAGATCTAAAATCACAACCGGAAGAGGGCAAAGGCCAATCTTGATATACTTGAAGTCAAATCCTGTTGCAGTTTTAAACTGTCTGGAAAATAAACAAGACGTGTCACATACATGAGTGAAAAAGGTCTCATTTACATAAATGTTTCAGCTCCTATAAATGAGTTTTCGTATGTGATATCACCATTTAGACTATAGCTACATTCACCAATGATACCTCGGATTGTGCCACTACTTTTTACAAATTATTTTAACTAAATTATTTAAATTAGTTTTTAACGGCACAAACAGCAGTTCTTACACACATGGTAAAAAATAAATAAATAAATAAATACTGTGAAAAATAATAAAGCATAATGCACAGGAGCTGTTGGTAAAATAATTTGCATATGTAAAAATATTTGGTGATACATAGGCTCTGCAACAATAAATAACTTTAAATTCGACTATATTTTAAAATTAAATTAAATCAAGCAAAACCTGCTGAGAATATAAAGTATCTCTTGGGATCTATAAAGACTACAAGTGGGAGGAAAATCAATACTGTCTAGTACTGCAATGAGATTTTATCACTATACCGAATCAATACACAGACGCCAGGTATTGATTTTAATTATTATTTTTTGTTTTGAAATGTATGATTTTTTTGTATCATTAACATAATGCAAAACTGTTAGCTAAGCAAATTAGATAAGTGAATTGTTTGATATGTTGCCAAATGAGTCATACTGCAGTCATAAATAAAAAGATTAATTAATGGAAATGCATTGTAATATATATATTTAATGTACAGTACTGCAATAGAATACATTAAAAAATGCAATGTTCTCACAATCTAACACAAGCTACTGAGTGTCAGCTGTGGTAAAAGAGCATTTAGAGGTCTATCATGCAGCCATTTGTAGCCAGATCTGTATTTGATCTTGTCACTGGACAAATAAACCATTCACACCTGGCCATGTAATGGCACAGGCTGATACAGGATTTGCATGCTTTGAATTGTTTATATATATATGTGTATATATGTGTATATATGTGTATATGTATATGTGTGCGTGTGTGTGTGTGTGTGTGTTACTTATTGGGGTATGCATAATAATTTGGAGACTAATCCATCATAAACTGATGAATGAATTATTAATGTGTCACCACCTAATAAACAGCTCAATACTTATATTTTCTGGTTTTCCAGACACAAACTGTGAGGAGGTTGGGCATGCTTATGTAAAATGTTTCATGCTTTTCCATTCTCCATGCCTTAAAAAAACACTGGAAGTCACTAAAATCACTTTTAAAACAGTAGAGTGATAGAGGAGAGAAAGAACCCTGAGCTAGAGTGATTTGCTTTCTGTGCCCTATTGATTTAATAAAGCATGCAGCACTCAACAAGAATTCAATAATAATATCACACAATAAAGTTGAATTGCATCTCAAAGCGCTTATATTTGGAGTGGCTGCTGAAGGACATGCTTTTCAAAACTCCATCTGTGCAAAGTGAAGCGCAGAATGTTCCTGCATTCAATTAAGCTCATCTTAAACAGCAAATACTGCATGACCTCATCCTCAAAACACATGGTTTTCTAAATGATTAACTACAGTATTTAATGTCTAATCAGACTTATTGCCTTGTAATACAAGAATTGTATAACTGATAGGCCTGGTTTCATAGACAGGGCTTAAACTAAGGGGGATAAACCGGGGGATAGTCTTTCAATATAGATGGGCAGAGTTCAGACACATTTTGCTAGCAAAACTTATTGGAATTTGATCTAGACCAGTGGTTCTCAATTCCAGTCCTGGGGTACCACTGCTCTCCACATTTTGTATGTCTCTTTTATCTGAGTGCCCTCGGTTCAGTTCATGGAGTCTCTACTAATGAGTTGATGATCTGAATCAGATGTGTTAAATAAGGGAGACAAGCAAAATGTGCAGAGCAGGGGGTCCCTGGTAATGGAATTGAGTACTGCTCTAGAGGTCACACAAACTGGAAGCAATATTCTAAAACAAATCAACAGTGCCCTCTGCTGGAGTTGGATAAATCAAATATCACACAGTAACTGCATAAACAGTGAGCAGGCAAATCTCTTCATTCTCACAAAGCTAGGCAGTAAAGAAAGAAATACATATTTGCATATACTGGCCCTGACAACCAAGCAGTAAAAAGGTTACTGGAAAAGAGTTTGATGTACTATGACAAAATACAGCACTGTAATTTCCAGAATTATTTCTGTTCCAATCCTTAAAGGGGTCATATTATGCTGCTAAAAAGAACATTATTTTGTGTATTTGGTGTAATGAAATGTTTTTATGTGGTTTAAAGTAAAAAAAAACAACATTATTTTCCACATATTGTACATTAATGTTTCTCCACTATGCCTCACCTTTCTGAACGCGACGCTTTTAGGCAGGCAAAGTTTATTTTATAGCCACATTCATTAAACACAATGGTAATTCAAAGCTTTACATTAAAAGAAAGAAAAACAATAATCACAAAACAATAAAACCAGGAATTTAAAAACTTTGAAAATGATTAAAAAATTTATTTAAGAGTTTTAAAATTAATTTAAGAAAACGATTATACATATATAGTGCAATTAGTTCGGACATCGCACAGTGCTAATTCAATAAATGCACAGCTAAACAGATGATTTTTGAGTCTAGATTTAAATGTGACTAATATTTTAGCACATCTGACTTCTTCTGGAAGCTGATTCCAGCTGCGGGCGGCATTATAGCTAAAAGCGGATTCCGCTTGTTTTGTGTGAACCCGTGGTATTTCTAACTGACTCAATATTAATGATCTGAGTGGTCTGTTAGGTTTTATATTCAGTGAGCATATCTGCTATGTTTTTAGGTCCTAGGCCATTGAGTGATTATAAACGAGTAAAAGTACTTTAAAAACAATCCTAAATATAACTGGAAGCCAGTGTAAGGACCTCAGGACTGGTGTAATATGCTCAGATTTCTGGTTCTAGTCAGAATCCTGGCAACAGCGTTCTGGATGAGCTGCAGCTGTATAATGGTCTTCTTGGGAAGGCCAGTGAGAAGACCATTACAATAGTCCACACTGCTGGTGATAAAGGCATAAACAAGCTTCTCCAAGTCTTGACTGGAAACAAAACCTCTAATTCTTGCAAAGTTTTTGAGATGATAGTATGCTGATTAGTTACAGCTTTGACATGACTACTGAAACTAAGGTCTGTCTCAGAATCACACCAAGATTCCTGACTTAATTTTTAGTTGTCAAAACCCTAGAGTCAAGGTATGCATTCACCATGGGAACTTCATCTTTGTTTCCAAATGCAATGACTTCGGTTTTTTCTTTGTTTAAATGAAGAAAGTTCTCGCACATCCAACTGTTAATTCATCAATGCATTGGCAGAGGGAGTCACTGGGGCTGTAGTCATTTGGAGATAAGACTAAGTAAATCTGGGTATCATCAGCACAGCTGTGATAGAACCAAATTGCCTTTCTCATTATTTAACTTAATGGGAGCATATACAGGCTAAACAAGAGCGGTGCAAGAATTGAGCCTTGTGGGAATCCGCATGTCATGGACGTCCACTTAGACTTATGCTCTCCTATACTCACATAATAACCTCTCCCTTCTAAGTATGACCTGAACCATTTAATTACCATGCCAGAAAGCCCAACCAAGTTTTCCAGTCTCTCTAGTAGTATGTTATGATAGACAGTATCAAACGCAGCACTGAGATATAGTAGTACCAGCACTGACATTTTGCCAGAATCAGAATTAAAGCGAATACCATTTATTATCTTAATGAGCGCAGTCTCTGTGCTGTGATGCAGTCGGAAACAGATTGAAAATTGTCCAGGTATCCATTTGAGTTTAAGTATTCGTTCAGCTGATTAAAAACTACCTTTTCAATAATCTTAAAAGGAAGATTTGATTTTGGTCTATAATTGCTCAAAATGGTGATATCAAGATTGCTCTTTTTCAGAAGGAGTTTAACAACTGCAGTTTTCAGGGAGTTGGAAAAGTCCCAGAAAGAAGTGAGGCGTTCAACACTTCTAAGAGATCTGCTTCCAAACAGTTAATCACCCTTTTGAAAAAATATGTGGGAAATGTGTCAAGATAGCATGTTGACGATTAAAGGTGCTGTACTATTTCTTCCAAAAATTTGCTATCAATTTCTTCAAAAGCAGACATAGTATCTTCTTTTTGATATTGCGGTCGAATATGTCTAACCTCTGCATAACTTGGGGATGTGCTAATCGCCTTCCTGATATTATTGATCTTCTCAGAAAAGAAGGAAGCAAACTCATTGCATTTGCTGTCGGAGAGCATTCCACTGGCAATCTGATTTGGGGTGTTGTAGTCTCCACAGTAGCAAAAAGAGTGCTGTTGTGAAGAGTGGTGTTTAAGTTACTGTTATAAGGTTTGAGAAGAATTTGACTGTATAGCGTGCCTAGTTCACATGAAAGTACGAAGGGCTGTTTTATATATGCGATAGTGAATTTCAAGTTTCGTCTTCCGCCACATTCGCTCAGCTTTTCTGCATTGTCTTTTTATACTCTGTACTGCTGTTGATTTTCTACAAGCTGATTTCTGTCTGCCAGTTTTCTTTTTTTTCACAGGAGCAATGTCATCAATAATATTCTTAACTTTTGAGTTAAAGGAATAAAGGAGAAGTTCAACAGAGTCTGCAGAAATGCTTGGTGTTAAAAATATAGCCTCCATAAATAGCACACTAGAGTTTTCGTTAATGCATCTCTTTCTGACTGAGACCGATCCAGATTCAGTGGTAACAGAGATCAATAAATCAAAGAAAATACAGAAGTGATCAGAAAGTGCTACATCCTCAATAACAATGGATGAAATGTTTAGACATCTACTGATGAGTAAATCTAGAGTATGTCCCCGATTGTGTGTGGGTTCATGCACATGCTGAATCAGGTCAAAAGTATTTAGAACAGTATAATGTTATTATAATTTCTTTTGTAGTTTTGTTTTATGCATTATCTATGTGAATATTAAAATACCCTGCAATAGCAAAACAGTCAAACTCTGAGGAAATCATTGATAGTTTTCTGTGAACTCTTCAACAAAGGCTGGCGAGTATTTTGGAGGCCTGTAAATAATGATAAACAGAAAGCGTGGAGCACCTTTCAACACAATCCATAGATATTCAAAAGACAAGTACTGACCAAATGACACTTGCTTGCATTGATAGACATCTTTAAATAGAGCAGCTACACCTCCACCTCTCCTAACAGTCCTGCAAACACTCATGAAGGAAAAATTAGGAGGGGCTGTTTCATTGAGGACAGCTGCAGGAGCTGTCTTCAAGCTGTTTCATTTGAAACATAAAATCAGGTTGTTTGTGGGTATTAAGTCATTGATTAGAAATGATTTATTTTTTAGTGAGCAAATGTTTAAAAATGCTAACTTGATGGCATTACTTTGTGTCTCAGCAATTTTAGTTTGATGCATAATAGGCCGCAGATTAGATGAGTTAGCCGTACGGCTTGAGAAGGCCTTAGATTTTCTATCACGTGATAAAACAGAAATATAAAAAACTACAGGCACACTGGGTTCCCGATTGTTCTGTAAACATTTGTGAATGTTGCTGCTATTATAGCGGGGACCCGACACATATCACTGGGAGCTGTTATCAGTTGTTCTTGGTTCACCTACAGCAGATGGAGGGTTTGGGCCCTGGCGTTGTGGCAGAGGCCGGAGAGCTATCACAGGAAGAGGAGGACGAGCTGGGCCCACAGGCTATGGTGGTTGTGGGGCTTGCTGTTTTTTAGTTGATATCTGGGGGCTTGCAGCAAAAGCGTGGGAGAGTTTGGTCCCAGCATAAACCAGATCCTCCATTTTCTGTGAGAAGCTTAGAAGAGGAGATGTTGGAGAGAGGGATAATGTGTCTGGTGAGCAGGGCTGTAGCTCTGTTGTTTCCGGTGGCTGAAATATGTTGTCCTGGCTTCCTGGCTGTTTTCCAGAAAGTCGTCTGGGAGTTGCTGAGTCTTGGAGCGGTTATGATATGTCACAGTCTGTCTGTGAGGAGCTCTGTGGGCAGGGCTCAGCCGTGATGATGTCCATGAGCAGGGCTTGTTGTGGCTGCGTGGTGTTATCAGTGTCCTTGTGGGATCTGTCAACCACATGATGACTCGGAAGCTGATATGAAGTCCTGTGGTCACTCATATTCTGTCCAGGTGTGTGTGTGCCATTCAGGGTTGAGTAGTTTGGCACACTCTGCTGAAGGATGACGGAGGGAGAAGTAGTTGTTGTCCTTTAGCACTCTTGCACCACGTTGTTTAGGGGGAGGCCATCCAGTTTAAACAGTTGTCTATGGCCCCAAAAAATATTGAAGTTATCGATGAAATTGACTCCTTTTAAGCTGCAGATTCTTTGTAGACATGTGTTCAGCCCAAGCAAACGTGAAAAAATATTAGTTCCTCTTGCTGGGAGTGGCACACTGATGAACGACTGAACTTTAAGTCTTCGAAGGGTTTCAAAGAGTTCACTGAAGTCCTTAAGGAGTTCTGACTGCTCTTTCCAAATATCATTCTTCCCCACATGGATGATTCGATTTGCAGTCTGGTGCTTCTTAGAATTTCCCAAGTTCCTGTTCAATCAGAACGGTTGTTGAGGAAAGCAGAAAGTGCTGAATTGCTACTGATGTTTTCGATAAGAGTCGCCCACTATCAGAGTACTGGGCTCGGGCTGCGCTCTGAGATGAAAGCCGCTGTTCTCGACCTTGAGCGTATGTTAGTACGATGTTAGCTGCTGGCTGATCGATCAGTTTCAATCACATTGGGGAGGATTCCTACCCAAATCATTAAGCTTCAAAATCTGTTCTAAAGTGTATAGGGGGTGGTAGTAGAATACCAGTGATTCACAGCTGTCATAGCGAATCTGGGGTAGAGGAGATTGCTACGGACAAGCAATACGAGAAAGCTCGTGACAATCTGAGTATCTACTGCTTGGGTCTCGCTCCCTGTTGGCCATCGATTTGTGTACAGTCAGTTTCGGTGTTTCTCTACATTGGTATAAATTGTTGAGATTGACTAGGTTCATGAGACTCATCGGCTGTATGCTGATGGGGTCCGTGACGACGGTTTGCTGAGTGTTCTGCCTGTTTTGGAAATTCAGCAAGTAACTTTGTTTCAATAACCGTAATCCTTTGTAGAAGTTTGCGGTAGTTCATGCTGCAAGTAGATTCAACAGGAGGCATTTTATTTCTCTTTTGTTTGAATGTAGACAGCTGTGTTTTCCAGTCTCCGGAATGTAGGCTGCTGGCAGTGGGAGGCAAAGTCTTTTTTTCGTGGTATTATTCCAGTCCCATAGAGTTTTTAGTTTTAGTGTTTGTGCCTAAAATATGTTGTTTGAGCACTGTGCTGATCTGCTGAAGTAAAAATCTTAGAAAAAATCAAAGAAAAGTACAGAAATAGGAGCAAAGCGCAGAGCAGTAAGCAAAAAAGTCCGAACGGTAGCGAAGCGGAAGCAAAAAGCCATCGGATCTGAAAAAGCAGAGGTTGGCTTGATTGGCCCGTATAAAGTGCGTTCGTGATTGGCGAAGACCTCAAGCGTTTTGTCCGGTGAAGGAAATGTTACGAACCTTACCATACTTGTGATGCCCTGTCTGGTGGAGCGTTACAGAAACAGGGTCTGCACTTGTGATCAGAGAATGACAAACAACAAGCCCTACTCTACACTGCCCAAAAAAATCTGTCAGGGCAAATTCTTTAAATATAAAAAACTTACGTACAGTCTGTGAGTCAGAACAGCTGGCATTGTAGTCTCCTCTCCCAGGATCAGGAAACAGTCCTCCATAAAATGCGTAGCACACATCTGAATATTTGGGTTGAAATGTTGTGGAACAGTGTTGTAAATACAACTTACACAAAATACAACCACTGATTTCTAGTTGTGTCCATTTTTGGAATGCCAAACAAAAACGAAAAAGCAGTCACACACAGCGGCCTTAGTGAGCGGCGCGCCTAGAGTATGCGGAGGCCGGCTGATGAAGAGTGAGCGGTGGCGGCGGGCGGGCTTGAGAACGGCGCAGCCGGCGGATTCGACGAAGGAGCGTCCTGAGGGCTTGCGGCAACCACATGTGACTCCGGCTGGACTCCGCTTCTTCCACGGTGAAAGCCGATCCGGCGGTCCACAGCGCAAAGTTGTTGTATTTTTTCTAAGCGACCAGCACGGATCAGCTCCAGGCATGACGAAGCGGATATCGTCTCTTGGAAGGCCAAACAAAGTAGTAGTCGCTTTCACAAGGAAACACACAGCACCTTCACAACATGACGGCGGCGGCAACAAAACTACAGCGAGAATAAAAGTTACGCCTTCTCTTTGCGTGAACATTTGGGCGGCATAACGCAAATATTTCCACATAGTGATGTAGACATATGGGGGCGTGTTAGAACGAGCCGTTTTAGGTAGCATGGTGACTCTAACTTTATAAAGAATATGGATTGGTAAATGATAAAGAATTATAGCTGGATTGCGACTTTACAGATCGTCTTTATGCACCAGAGCTTGTAACTCGCATCATATAACCTTGAAAGAGCACACTGAAAAATAAGCATAACAACCATCTGATATCACACAGATAAATGCATTAACACATGACTATCGACATTCACAATGATGCTCATTTGCTTAGTTCCAATAACCAAATATTGTTTTGCAAAATCCAGTTAAGCCCTAGTCTGATAGAAACAGCATCATCATCTCTAAACTAGTTCACTAGTTCAATATGATAAACCACTGTACCAAAAGATGGACATATTCACGTAGAATATTACTAGACTTCAAAAAAATACCTTTCTATAACACTGTTAAAAATAAATAAATAAATGACTATATTAATAAATGAATGTGTTTGCGTATACTGAAGAATGTTTTACCTGAGGTACAGATTCATTCTCAAGTTGCACGTGCAGGTGTCGAACGTAATAAAGACTCAATCAATTTTATCGATTGCATATGATAAAAAAAAAGGTTTTATTTGAATGGATTGTAGGTAAATGCCCACTTAATCCAGCACTCGTTTTGTTTTCTGTAGGCCTGGTTTTCAAGACAGGGCTTAAAAACTAAGGGTGGAGATAAACCGGGGATAGTCTTCAATATAGAGCAGAGTTCAGCACATTTTGCTAGCAAAACTATTGGAATTTGATCTAGACAGTGGTTATCATTCCAGTCCTGGGGTACATGCTATCCACATTTTGTAGTCTCTGTTATCTGATGCCCCGGTTCAGTTAAGATCTCTCCCTACAAGTTGATGATCTGAATCAGGTGTGTTAAAAAAGGAGATATGCAAAATGTGCAGAGCAGGGGGTCCCTGGTAATGGAATTGAGTACTGCTCTAGAGGTCACACAAACTGGAAGCAATATTCTAAAACAAATCAACAGTGCCCTCTGCTGGAGTTGGATAAATCAAATATCACACAGTAACTGCATAAACAGTGAGCAGGCAAATCTCTTCATTCTCACAAAGCTAGGCAGTAAAGAAAGAAATACATATTTGCATATACTGGCCCTGACAACCAAGCAGTAAAAAGGTTACTGGAAAAGAGTTTGATGTACTATGACAAAATACAGCACTGTAATTTCCAGAATTATTTCTGTTCCAATCCTTAAAGGGGTCATATTATGCTGCTAAAAATAACATTATTTGGTGTATTTGGTGTAATGAATGTGTTTATGCGGTTAAGGTAAGTAAAAAAACAACATTATTTTCCACATACTGTACATAATTGTTTCTCCTCTATGCCCGCCTTTCTGAACCGCGTCGATTTTAGGCAAGGCAAGGCAAGGCAAGTTTATTTTTATAGCACATTTCATACACAATGGTATTTCAAAGTGCTTTACATAAAAGAAAAGAAAAAAAAATAATCACAACATAAAACAAGGAATTTAAAAACTTGAAAATGATTTAAAAATTGATTTAAGAGGTTTAAAATGAATTAAGAAACGATTATACATATAATATAGTGCAATCAGGTCGGACATCGCACAGTGCTCATTCAATAAATGCACAGCTAAACTGATGAGTTTTGAGTCTGTATTTAAATGTGGATATTGTTTTAGCACATATGATCTCTTCTGGAAGCTGACTCCAACTGCGGGCAGCAAAATAGCTAAAAGCAGATTCCCCTCGTTTTGTGTGAACCCTTGGTATTTCTAACTGACTCGATCTTAATGATCTGAGTGGTCTGTTAGGTTAATATTCAGTGAGCATATCTGCTATATATTTAAGTCCTAGGCCATTGAGTGATTTATAAACGCGTAAAAGTACTTTAAAATCAATCCTAAAAATAACTGGAAGCCAGTGTAAGGACCTAAGGACTGGTGTAAAATGCTCAGATTTTCTGGTTCTAGTCAGAATTCTGGCAGCAGCGTTCTGGATGAGCTGCAGCTGTCTAATGGTCTTCTTGGGAAGGCTGGTGAGAAGACCATTAGTCCACCCTGCTGGTGATAAAGGCAGGAACAAGTTTCTCCAAGTCTTGACTGAAAACAAAACATCTAATTCTTACAATGCTTTTGAGATGATAGTATGCTGATTTAGTTACAGCTTTGACATGACTACTGAAACTAAGGTCTGTCTCCAGAAACACACCAAGATTCCTCACTTGATTTTTAGTTGTTTGACCCCTAAAATCAAGGTATGCATTCACCTTGAGAACATCATCTTTGTTTCCAAATGCAATGACTTCGGTTTTTTCTTTGTTTAACTGAAGAAAGTTCTCGCACATCCAACTGTTAATTTCATCAATGCATTGGCAGAGGGAGTCAATGGGGCTGTAGTCATTTGGAGATAAGGCTAGGTAAATATGGGTATCATCTGCATAGCTGTGATAGGCAATTTGGTTCTTTCTCATCATTTTACTTAATAGGAGCATATGCAGGCTGAGCAAGAGCGGTGCAAGAATTGAGCCTTATGGGACTCCGCATGTCATGGACGTCCACTTAGACTTATGCTCCTATACTCACATAATAACCTCTCTCTTCTAAGTATGACCTGAACCATTTACCATCCCAGAAAGCCCGACCCAGGTTTCCAGTCTCTCTAGTAGTATGTTATGATCGACAGTATCAAAAGCAGCACAGAGATCTAGTAGTACCAGCACTGATAATCTGCCAGATTCAGAATTTAAGCGAATATCATTTATTATCTTAATGAGCGCTGTCTCTGTGCTGTGATGTGGTTGGAAACCATATTGAAAATTGTCCAGGTATCCATTTAAGTTTTAAGTATTTGTTCAGCTGATTAAAGATTACCTTTTCAATAATCTTTCCTATAAATGGAAGATTTGATATTGGTCTATAGTTGCTCCATATGGTGTTATTAAGATTGCGCTTTTTCAGGTGGGGCTTAGCAACTGGAGTTTTCAGGGAGTTTGGAAAAGTCTCAGAAAGAAGTGAGGTGTTTACCACTTCTAAGAGATCTGCTTCCAATCAGTTAAGCACCCTTTTGAAAAAATAGGTGGGAAGTGTGTCAAGATAGCATGTTGAAGATTTAAGGTGCTGTACTATTTCTTCAAAAATTTTGCTATCAATTTCTTCAAAAGCAGACATAGGATCTTCTTTTTGATATTGTGGTCGAATATGTATAACCTCTGCATAACTTGGGGATGTGCTAATCGCCTTCCTGATAATATTGATCTTCCCAGAAAAGAAGGAAGCAAACTCATTGCCTTTGCTGTCGGAGAGCATTTCACTGGAAATCTGATTTGGGGGGTTTGTCAGTCTCTCAACAGTAGCAAAAAGAGTGCGAGGGTTGTTTAAGTTACTGTTTATAAGGTTTGAGAAGAATGACTGTCTAGCTTTGCCTAGTTATACATTGAAAGTACGAAGGCTGTCTTTATATTTGCTATAGTGAATTTTCAAGTTTCGTCTTCCGCCACATCCGATCAGCTTTTCTGCATTGTCTTTTCATACTCTGAACTGCTGTTGATTTTCTCCAAGCTGATTTCTGTCTGCCAGTCTTCCTGCTGACTTTCAAAGGAGCAATGTCATTAATAACATTCTTAACTTTTGAGTTAAAAAAATCAAGAAGATCAACAGAGTCTGCAGAAATGCTTGGTTAAAGATATAGCCTCCATAAATAGCACACTAGTGTTTTCGTTAATGCATCTCTTTCTGACTGAGACCGATCCAGATTTAGTGGTAACAGAGATCAATATATCAAAGAAAATACAAAAGTGAACAGATAGCGCTACGTCCTCAATAACAATGGATGAAATGTTTAGACATCTACTGATGATTAAATCTAGAGTGTGTCCAAGATTGTGTGTGGGTTCATGCACATGCAGAATCAAGTCAAAAGTGTTTAAAAGTTATAATTTTTTATGTAGTTTTGATTTCTGCATTATCTATATGAATATTAAAATCCCCTGCAATAGCAAAACAGTCAAACTCTGAAGAAATCATTGATAGTATTTCTGTGAACGCTTCAACAAAGGCTGGAGAGTATTTGGAGGCCTGTAAATAATGATAAAAAGAATGCGTGGAGCACCTTTCAACACAATCACTAGATATTCAAAAGACAAGTACTGAACAAATGACACCTGCTTGTATTGATAGACATCTTTAAATAGAGCAGCTACACCTCCACCTCTCCTAACAGTCCTGCAAACACTCATGAAAGTGAAGTTAGGAGGGGCTGTTTCATTGAGGACCGTTGCACTGCAGCTGTCTTCAAGCCATGTTTCATTTAGAAACATAAAATCCAGGTTGTTTGTGGTTATTAAGTCATTGATTAGAAATGATACATTTTTTAGTGAACGAATGTTTAAAAATGCTAACTTGATGGCATTGCATTTTGTCTCAACAGCAATATTAGTTTGATGCATAACAGGCCGCAGATTAGATAAGTCAGCCGTACGGCTTAAGAAGGCCTTAGACTTTCTATCACGTGATAAAACAGAAATAGAAAAAACTACAGGCACACTGGGTTCCCGCTTGTCTGAAACATTTGTGAATGTTGCTGCTAGTATAGCGGGACCCGACACTATCACTGGGGAGAGGGTTATCAGTTGTTTTTGGTTCACTTACAGCAGATGGAGGGTTTGGGCCCTGGCGTGGTGGCAGCGGCCGGAGAGCTCTCACAGGAGGAGGAATACGAGCTGGGCCCACAGGCTTTGGTGATTGTGGGGCCCGCCATTTTTTAGTTGATATCTGGGGGCTTGCAGCAAAAGAGTGGGAGAGTCTGGTCCCAGCATAAACCAGTTCCTCCATTTTCTGTGAGAAGCTTAGAAGTGGAGATGTTGGAGAGAGGGATAATGTGTCTGGTGAGCAGGGCTGTGGCTCTGTTGTTTCCGGTGGCGGAAATATGTTGTCCTGGTTTCCCTGGCTGTTTTCCAGAAAGTCGTCCTTGTGTGCTGAGTCTTGGAGCTGTTCTGATATGTCACGGTCTGTCTGTGATGAGCTCTGTGGGCAAGGCTCAGCCGGGATGGTGTCCATGAGCAGTGCTTGTTGTAGCTGCGTGGTGTTATCAGTGTCCTTGTGGGATGTCAACCACATGATGACTCGGAAGCTGATATGAAGTCCTTTCATCACTCTGTCCAGGTGTGTGTGTGCCATCCAGGTTGAGCAGTTTGGCACACACTACTGAAGGATGACAGAGGGAGAAGTATATGTTGTCCTTTAGCACTCTTGCACCAAGTTTGTTAGGTGGAGGCCATCCAGTTTAAACAGCTGTCTATGGCCCCAAAAAAGATTGAACTTGTCGATGAAATTGACTCCTTTTGAGCTGCAGATTCTTTGTAGCCATGTGTTATGCCCAAGCAAACGTGAAAACATATTAATTCCCCTTGCTGGGAGTGGTCCACCGATGAACGACTAAACTTTGAGTCTTCGAAGTGTTTCAAATAGTTCACTGAAATCCTTCTTAAGGAGTACTGACTGCTCTTTCCGAATATCATTCTTACCCACATGGATGATGATTCGATTTGCAGTCTTTTGCTTCATTAGAATTTTCCCAAGTTCCTTGTTCATATCAGAAACTGTTGCTTGAGGAAGGCAGCATGTTGTTGTATTTCTGCTACTGTTGTTTCTGATAATGGAGTCGCCCACTCTCAGAGTCCTGGGCTCGGGGCTCTGAGCTGAAAGCCGTTGTCTGCTCGACCTTGAGCGTCTGTTTGTAGCGATGTTAGCTGCTGGCTGATACCATGCATGTTCAATCACTTTAGGGGATTCCTCACCCACTTTCATTAATGCTTCAAATCTGTTCTCTAGATGTGTAGGGGGTGGTAGAATACCAGTATTCACAAGCATTGTCATAGCTGTATCTGGGGTAGAGGATGCTACGGCAGCAATAAAAGGAACTCGTGACAATCTGATGTCTCTACAGCCTTTGGGTCTCGCTTCCTGTTTGTGCCATCGATTAGTGTGACAATAAGTTTCAGCATGTTCCTCTACACTTGGTATAAACTATTGAGATTCACTAGATTCATCGGACTCACCGGCTGTATGCTGAGGGGGTCCATGATGACGTTCTGCTGAGTGTTCTGCCTGTTTTGGAAATCTAGCAAGTAACTTTGTTTCAAGAACCGCAATCCTTTGTAGAAGTTTGTGGCAGTTCATGCAGCAAGTAGATTTAACAGAAGGCATTTTATTTCTCTTTTCTCTTTGAATGTAGACAGTTGTGTTTTCCCTTTTCCGGAATGTAAGCTGCTGGCAGTGGGGGGCAAAAGTCTTCTTTTTCGTGGTATTTTTCCAGTCCCAGAGAGTTTTTAGTTTTAGTTTTTGTGCCAAAAATATGTTGTTTGAGCACTGTGATGATCTGCTGAAGTAAAAATCTTAGAAAAAAAAAAAAGTCAGAACTAGGGAGCAAAGCGACCGAGCAGTAAGCACAAACGTATATCCGAACGGTAGCGAAGCGAGCAAAAGCTCATCGGTCTGAAAAGTGAGGTTGCTCTGATTGGCCAGCTATCCAGTGAATTGTGATTGACCGAATACCTCAAGCATGTGACGGAAATGTTACGCCCCTTACCATACTGTGATGCCCTGTCTGGCTGGAGCGTTACATAAAACCGTGTCTGCATTGTGATCAGAGAAATGACAAACCACAAGTGCTACTCTACACTGCCCAAAAATCGTCAGTGGCAAATCCTTTAAATATAAAAAAATTACTTACAGTCTGTGAGTCAGAACAAGCCGGCATGTAGTTACTCTCCCAGGATCAGGAAACAGCCCCCATGAAATGCGCGGCACAAATCTGAATACTTCGGTTGAACTGTTCTGGAACAGTGTTGTAATACAACTTAACCACTGATTTCTAAATGTGTCCTCTTTTGGAAGGCCAAACAAAAAACACAGCGTCACACACGGCGGGCAAGAGTGAGCGGCGGCTAGAGTATGCGGGACGGCTTGAGTGAGCAGAGGCGGCGGGCTTGGGAACGGCGCGGCCGGCGGATTCGACGAAGGAGTGTCCGGCGGGCTTGTGGCAACCGCATGTGACGACCCCGGGCTGGACCCCGGGCTTCGTCCTCGGTGAAAGCCGATCTGGTGATCCATGGCGCAAAGTTGTTGTATATCCTCAGCGACCAGCACGGATCAGCTCCGGCATGACGAAGCGGATAATCGTCCTCTTTTGGAAGACCAAACAAAGTAGTTTCACTTTCACAACGAAGCAAACAGCGCCTTCACAACATGGCGGCGGAAACAACAAAAATACAGCGAGAATAAAAGTTACGCCACCTTTATTTCCGTGAACATTTGGGCGGTGTTATGCAAAAATTCCCACACAGTGATGTAGACATGTGAGGGCATGTTAGAACAAGCTGTTTTAGGTAGGCATGGCTGACTCTTAACTTTTATAAAGAATATGGATTTGGATAAATGATAAAGAATATATATTGGATTTGAGACTTTACAGATCTTCTTTATGCACCAAGAGCTTGTAACACTCCAAAGAGAAAGGAAAAATTTAAATCGCATCATATGACCCCTTTAAAGAGCACTGAAAAGTAAGCTACAACCATCTGATATCACACAGATAAATGCATTAACACATGACTATCGACATTCACAATGATGCTCATTTGCTTAGTTCCAATAACCAAATATTGTTTTGCAAAATCCAGTTAAGCCCTAGTCTGATAGAAACAGCATCATCATCTCTAAACTAGTTCACTAGTTCAATATGATAAACCACTGTACCAAAAGATGGACATATTCACGTAGAATATTACTAGACTTCAAAAAAATACCTTTCTATAACACCTGTAAAAAATAAATAAATAAATGAATATATTAATAAATGAATGTGTTTGCGTATACTGAAGAATGTTTTACCTGAGGTACAGATTCATTCTCAAGTTGCACGTGCAGGTGTCGAACGTAATAAAGACTCAATCAATTTTATCGATTGCATATGATAAAAAAAAAGGTTTTATTTGAATGGATTGTAGGTAAATGCCCACTTAATCCAGCACTCGTTTTGTTTTCTGTGCGTTGTTATGTGCGTGTGTCTATCGCGTTATTTCGCTGAGTGAAAAAAAAACCATTAAACATTACTCAAAATTATTCATTAGCGAGTTGTGTAGACATGCAACGTGGTGAACGATAATTTCAGTGAAAATGTAACATTGTGGTGTTTGTGAATGAAATTACAGCAAAACTGTACAAATTAGCAACCCTATAACGCCACGGAAATAGCGTAGCGTGACAATTTGCAGCGACACTACTGCCCAACACTGGTGCTCTAAAACTAAATTTTCATAAATCCTAGTCACTTTCAAAGTCACTTTCACCTAGACGTCAGTGGCCATAGGATACTAAACTGGATTAGGTCGTCATCCCATCAGGTGAGCGTCTGAATCACACTGTATTTTTTAACCAGAATATTTAGTCAACACATTTTTTGTCAAAGACACAGTCGATTTCTTAAGATTTAATGAGGCAGATGATTCTGTCATATAATAACAGAAATAAATGTGAAGAAATGAAAAGATTGGATTGGAAGAGGTGCATGAACAACAATGTTGTTTTAAAGCTACATGACTTCTTTAGATACAAAGCTTTCCAGCAGATTCATTCATAAACTATGAATGAAAAAGAATCTGCATGCAGTAGGCTATGTATGTGTGTGTGTGTGTGTGTGTGTGTGTGCAGCCTATATATCAGGGTTCCTCAATAGACAGCCCGAGAAAACAGTTTGGCCCGTGCTAATTTTAAATATGTGGCATGAAAATTCAAACGCAGCATCAGAAAGCTATATTAACAGCGCGACTAAAATACAAGATCTCGTTATAATCAGTGATGCTGTCTTGGATGCCGCCCCCCCCCCCCCCCCCCCCCAAAAACAAATCTAAGCATAAAAATATTAATACTGACAAATTTAATAATTGAATCTGCAATTGGGAAGGAAAGTGGAGGGGGGAGAGCTCCAGCTGGGGAGATGAGCAGGAACAGTTGAATTGCATGGCAGACATGGAGATCCAGATTTTTTTGTTTGTTCATTTGTTTTTAATGTTCAACAGGCAAAGTTCTTCTGTATCTAAATGCAAAAATGTTCATAAGTGTTTGAATAAAACAGCTACTGGGGAAAAATCTGAATATTAATCTTGTGACCATCTTGTGATTATTTTAACAAAAGCAACAATAATATAATAATTGTAATAATAATAACAATTATATATACAGGATATATATAAATATAGAATATATATATATATAATTATATATATATATAATTATATATATATATAATTATATAGGTCGTGGCCCTTGGCGTTTGTTGGCAGAATAGGCCCTCCGGCGGAAAAACTAATTGAGGAACCCTGATATATATATATCATGAATTACATAGTGAGAATTTAATTTGAGTCTGTTCCTCACACACAACTACTGTATAATTTCAGAAGACTTGTAATATAGTGCACAAGTCAATTTTAGAATACATTTATGATGGTTTTTTGTTGTTGTTTTTTTTTTGTAATTTTGAAAGTCCTCGTTGACTTTCACTATGTGGAAAAGTGGCCCGGATATTCTTTAAAAATGATGTTTTTGTGTACCACAGAAGAAAACACTCAAACATGGAATGGATGGACTGGGATGGATGATAATAATACACATCAATATTAATAATAATTATAGTATATCCATCCATTCCATGTTTGAGTGTTTTCTTCTGTGGTACACAAAAACATCATTTTTAAAGAATATCCTGGCCACTTTCCATTTAGTGAAAGTCAAGGAGGACTTTCAAAATGACAAAAAAAAAAAAAAACACATCATAAATGTATTCTAAAATTGACTTGTGCACTATATTACAAGTCTTCTGAAATTATGCAGTAGTTTTGTATGAGGAACAGACTCAAATTTAAGTTCTCACTATGTAATTCATGATACATTTATGATGTTTTTTGGGCATGATGGAGCTTGGGACAGTCATGCTTCCATAATGTTTACCGAAGATAACCCTTAGAACCTTCAGCTGTACACATATTTGATTTTAAGATTCACATGATTTGGCCAATTATGAGCATTTTACGTAGTAGGAAAAATAAAATGTTCATCACAGTTGTTTTTTGAATGATACTTCATTATATAGTGACGAGTTTGGCCGCACAAAACAACACTCTCAATAACATCAACAAGGAGACAAAGTTGCTAAGGTTCTGATGAAAGGTCTCATCTGTAAGTGACAGCGTGGTTGTGACAGTTGCAGGGATTGCAGTAGGAAAGCCTCTTATAAGCATAACTGCAGTCCCATGCTGCATGAGACTGCAATTTACTCACTCTCTCTCACACAAACACACACACACACACACACACAATAAAATAAACTGCAACAATAATGATTAAAATAAAGTTTTTTTTTCCAGTGTACATAACAATCATAAATTATATTAATTGCTTTTTTTAATGACAAAATGTGCACTATGTGCACAATTATTCACCCCAACAGGGCATTTGCTGAATACACAGTACATCAGTTTCCATGAATACACACCCCATCCTGTTCTGCTGGAGGTTTGCCAGATGGTAGCAGTGTAGGAACAATTGCCTTCTTTTAAGTCTGTTAATTCTTCCTGCTTAGTGATGGGGAGACTCACGGTGCGTTCCAAACGAGATATATCGCCCTCCGAAGGGCACTTCGGAGTGAAAACAATAATGGCCGCCATACTGAAGGCTCGTTCCAAACCGAAATGATCAAAAACTGGCCCACTTCAAGGGCCCTTCGGAAGGAATAGTTTGAATGGTACACGATGGACACTTCGGGCTCCCATGATCCTTTGCACAGATTCTTTGCATGATGACGGCGCCTCCATGTGAGCACGTGAAGATGACGCAAAAGGGCTACGAACAGTTGTTTGGTTCCCTACACCCTTCAACCCTTCGATGCTCTCACTCCGAAGGGTAAACCCTTTGAATGGATTAGGGCACAGAGATGGGCCCTTCCGAATGGAACGCAGGATCAAACATACATACGTCAAGGGGATTTACCTGCTGACCTGTAGACCTGGGAATACCTGCTGACCTGTAGACAACATAACATCCTACAACACCTATTTGTGTACCCATAACCCCTTTTTCCTCTTCCAAACCCTTCCCACAACACACAGACATATAAACCACACACCTTCAATCATAAGCTAATTGCCTTTTCCTCAATATAAATAGGTCAAAACAAGTGTCGGATGTAAGGAAGGACACTCGTTTGCCTGTGCACACAAACAAGGGTCAATGTTTGTTCAGCCACAGTTTTGCCAGAGCACTTCTTATAGAGCGTCTGCGTGTAATTAGCCCATCAAGAGCCGTTTTCTGTTGCTACAACCTGAAGCCTCTCCATGGTTGAGCACACTCCATCAGTGCACCCTGGGATTTGACTGTTTATGAGAAAGCCGTTTCTAGGCTGTGCATACACATAGTGACAGAGGTGTATGCATGCGTGCACACGCAAAAAAATGAATGTGACACCCAAATAAACTGCTAACACATTTTTATTGACACAAATGCATGCTTTTCATAGCCACACAAACTCACAAATGTGCACTGCAATGTTACCTTTGGAGAAACAAGAGGTGGGGCATGTAAAACCCATCCATTGTCCTTCGCTCCATTAGTGAACACCATGCAAGCACCACAAGTTCCTCCCCCTGTTAAAGCACACACACAAACACACATGCACACTTAATGCTGCAATCCTCTTTGTGAAAGTGACGCGCTTCTGTCAGAAACAGAGCTTAACTGAAGTGAAACAGGGAGAGAGAGAACCAGGCTCATTCAATTTCTGCTTGTCTGCCATCCGATTAACTCCTGTACTGTCCTGTCTGAGGTTCTGTCATCTGCTTTTTCTTTCAGGTTGATCAGTGGGACTACGAAAAAGACATCCAACCAGATCTTGGAAGCTTCTCATCTTGGACATTTGAAACTTGGGATTGTCAGCTGCTGATCAAAATCTCAACTTTAGCTTTGCACTCGCACAACTCTACGACTTCGGCCAGTGGTTTGGAAGATGCTAATAGCTTATGCAAATTGGATACAAATCTAACTGAGGACTCGCCTATCCAGCTCTTATTATTTTTTGATTTTGTATTCTTTTAAACTTTGTGGAAGAGTTCGAATCCAAAGTATAACCTGGTGTATGAGCAAACGGCTGTGACTGTGAAGTGGGTGTTTTTTGGAAGGGTGAGTCGGGCTCAAACAGAGCCACGGTGGAGGACGACCCACTGGATTTCACTGATATGGACGGGCATGGGTATGACCGCTATGTGGATGGGGATAGGGACAGCTACCAGATTGATTACCGGCGTATCGTGGGGGACATGGAGCCGGCCAGGCCACAGATGTCATTACGAGACTCAGATCATCACTTTTATGGCCCGTTTACCTATAATACACTACACGGGCATGGGCACGGGCACGAGACAGCTGCCCAGCGCTACAGTGCCACCCGGATACAGGCAGGATATGAACCAGAAAGGTGAGAACATAGTGTAGGTCTACTTAAAGGATTAGTTCACTTCCGGAATAAAACTTTCCTGATAATTTACTCACCCCCATGTCATCCAAGACATGGATTTCTTTCTTCAGTCAAAAAGAAATTAAGGTTTTTGAGGAAAACATTTGCAGGATTTTTCTCCATGTAGTGGACTTTAATGGGTTGAAGATCCAAATTACAGTTTCAATGCAGCTTCAATGGGCTCTACATGATCCCAGCCGAGGAATAAGGGTCTTGTCTAGCAAAACGATCGGTCATTTTCTAAAAAAATGAAATGTACTTTTTAACCACAAATGCTCATCTTGCACTAGCTCAAATTCACACATTAAGTAGTCACGTTGGAAGGACGTAGGCGGAAGTACGGACCCAGTGTTTACAAAGCGAGCGTGCAAAGAAAGCCAAACGCCCTTTACAAAAAAAAAAAGGTAAAACAACGATGTCGGACGATTTTGAAGTTGGAGGAGAAAATGAGATTTTGACAATTAATTTTTCACCCTACCCTACCTTTTTGAACCGGAGTACACAGACGAAGAGCTAACTTTCCAACGTGGCCTTTCCAACGTGATTATGTAATGCGTGAAGTCGAGCATAGATAGATGAACATAGCAGAGCTATAGGTGCAAGACTGAGCACTTTCTGTGTGTAAAAGTATATAAATTTTTTTTTTTTTAGAAAATGACAAATCGTTTGGCTAGACATGACCTTTATTCCTTTGCTAGGATTGTGTGGAGCCCTTTGAAGCTGCATTGAAACTGAAATTCGGACCTTCAACCCCTTATCCATTGAAGTCACTATATGGACCCGGCCACAACCAGTCTTAAGTGTCAATTTTTCGAATTTGAGATTTATACATCAACTGAAAGCTGATAAATAAGCTTGCCATTGATTTATGGTTTGTTAGGATAGGATAATATTGGCTGAGATACAACTATTTGAAAAAATGGAATCTGAGGGTGCAAAAAAAAATCTAAATATTGAGAAAATATTATTCTGGAAGTGAACTAATCCTTTATGAATGAAGGAATGAGAAGGTCCAGGATACTTTTTCTCAAAAATCTGATTTAACCATTCTAAGACATTATTGTATGTCATACTTGATCAAATTTAAACACACAAATATACATTATGTCTATGCCCATTATATATAATGGCAGCAATAATAAAAAAAGATAAACATACTCTATATTGATGTCATATATATATATATATTATATATATAATATATTATATATATATATATACATACACATGAATATACAAATGTTTATTTGTTTGTCAGTATTTGTCACAATTTGTTTGCAGGCAGTAATATAAAAACTGATACAAATATTTGACAAAAAAAAGCATACTGTATAGTATTAAGTTATTTAGTTTAGTATGAATGCATTCATTCATTCATTTCTATATTTATTTGTACAAACCCATTAATAATTCATATTGTTTTGGTAATAACTCATGTTGATTTTGGTCCCCTTTTGTGTTTGTATGTGAATCATTTCTTTATATTTTATTTGTGTTGTGTTGAAAAAGTAGATGGAATAATAGAAAAATAACAGCTGTGTATAAGTGGGAGAGAAGAAGGAGGGGCGGCTCTGTTTTGTCTGTGTTGACCTCTGTTTGTCCAGTCAAAACAAGTGAAGACAGTAATGTATTGTAGATCAGCTGTAAATACAGAATCAGCATAATGATATAATAACAATTAAGCATTTTATTTAAGCATTTAATCATCATTGAACAACATTAAATGCATAAATTCAAAACAATGAATTAAATGACTGATGTTAGTTATGATTAAGTGTTTTTGCTGCATATAATAACTTTTCAAACAGTCGTTCCAGCTTCTTAGCTTGAGAACCATTGCATAGATAAATACTAAATCTCGTCTCAGTTTTAGTGGACATATCAAATTCTCTGTTTTTTACGGTATATTTATTGTGCTAGCATTTAAAACTTCTCAAAAGTATGTTTGTGCTTATCGTTATTTAAAATAAATGCCATTGGTTTGATATTTTGTTACCTAATATGGTGACATTCATGCATAGATGTCCAAATACTTTTTGGGTCCACTGTATAAGCATCAATCTCATTCCTAAATAACAGTTGGGAATGTCCACAGCAACAGCCTGTGATGTTGTTTTGACTCTCAGGATACAAGACACATTTTCAGAAAGCCCATGAGCTTTCAGCTGGATCTGCCATCACAGCTTATTACCTCAACCCAGCTTTGACACCGACACCTGTGACACAGGTGCTTCTCTAAGGGTCAAGCAAGGGTCTCCCCCACCTCTGCGGTTGACACTTCTGCCCTCAGAGGTTAACTAGTATATATCTGCCTCAGAACTGCAGCTGTTCAGCTTAGCTCAAGGACCATGTGACTCTGAGAATGTAAGACATGGCCCATCAATCTGTAGTGTGCCTGCATGCTCTTCAAAGCTCCTTACATATCTGAAATAAGCTCTGCTTATTGTGTCATGAAGCTCCGATGTGAAACGTTGCTGTAAAACAAATAAAATCTAGAGGGACTTTGTCATTTTTCCACCACATCTTTTCTCTTTCCCATTAGAGTCGGCTCTCTCGACAGATGAGAAGAGAACTTTAACGAAGGATTACATTGATAGAGCACTCTTTAGGTCTAATCTGCAGTTTAGAGTATAAATCCCACTAGGAAAGAACAGCACGTCTGTGTATGTTGAGAGGGCAAGATTAAATGTCTATCAGGTATAGATTCAGCTGATGGCATAACCACTTAGAGTCTTCTGGGTGTTAGAAGCTGCCTATATGTTAAACAAGGCTTTAAATGTTGAATGAAGTGATAGAGTGTTAAATGCACTGCTATTCTAGTTCAAAATGTATTACAAATCCCATGTTGTAATCGAAAATTCATTAATCAATGAATGATTTTGCAATTTACAATGAATGATACAAACCAATTTAAGTTGTTAAATACAAAAATACAACACACATGGAATTTAATTATTTTGTATGATAAGTGCATTGATTTTTATGATCAGAAAACATAACTGGGCTTCCTGAAGATCTGGCATAAAACAAACTAGCATTTAGATAAAATATTTGTATTATATAATAATATATTAGATAATATTATTTTTTTTATTTTGTTATTATATTTTGTTTTACATATACATTTGTTTGTTCTTTTTTATTTGGGGTAAACAAACAAATAAATGCAAAATACAGGCTTAATATAGTAGCCTGCCCTTATTATAGGAATGACAATAATTTCCAAATGAAGATGTCAATTCATTTGAGAAAATCAAAATAGTAATACAATAAACTATCACATCTCAACAAAAAATATTGCATCCTTTAACAGAATAAATTAAAAGGCAGCACAATTATCTTCAAATAACAGGTTCATTGAATCAATGAAACAATCAATGAATAGTGTAGGCTATATATCCAGCCAAGCGTAAGAATTATTTAGCTCATAAAAATTAATTTAAATGTAATGTATTGATAATCCGCTTAGCTTTATTCGAATTGAAAGTTCACAAAAGAGACCTACTCTGTTCAATGAGAGTCTCGAGAAATGCTCGGATATCCAGTTTGATTCGTGAGCGTATTTTTAGACTTCTGCATCGGTTCGATCGAATCATTAAAGAGATTCTATCAAAAGAACGACTTGCTTACGAATCGGACTTTGCTTCTGTCAGAGTCTAGTTCAGTTTCTTAAGATACTGGTTTCAATTATATCTGTCAGGTAGTACGAACATTTTATGTGGTGTAATCGCTTTAAGATAAAAGTCTCAGGTAGCCAAAACGGTTTGGCACGATAATGGCCCAGATCTGGCCGGCCGGATGAAATAACTCGGCCCGGCTGCAGTTGCCAGACTCGGCATGGACATGGGATGAATGATGCCCCAGAATTGGCCCAAATACACTGGCCCGAGTCCGCTGCCGAAACTGCCAGCATTGGGCCACAATCACGCCGACAAGAATTGAAACACTTAGCCGGTACTGGCCCAAGTCTGGGTACTGAAACTGGGCCAACACCATCAGCATTGGGCCACAATCACACAGACGAGAAATGAAACACTTAGCCAGTACTGGCCAGAGTCTGGGTACTGAAACTGGGTCAACACCACCAGCATTGGGCCACAATCACACCGACGAGAAATGAAAGGCTTGGCCAGTACTGGCCCGAGTCTGGATACTGAAACTGAGCCAACACCACCGGCATTGGGCCACAATCACACCGACGAGAAATGAAACAATTAGCCAGTACTGGCCCAAGTCTGGGTACTGAAACTGGGCCAACTCCACTGGCATTGGGCCACAATCACACCGACGAGTAATGAAACACTTAGCCAGTACTGGCCAGAGTCTGGGTACTGAAACTGGGACAACACCACCAGCATTGGGCCACAATCACAACGATGAGAAATGAAACACTTAGCCAGTACTGCCCCGAGTCTGGGTACTGAAACTGAGCCAACACCACCAGCATTGGGCCACAATCACAACGATGAGAAATGAAACACTTAGCCAGTACTGGCCCGAGTCTGGGTACTGAAACTATGCCAACACCACTGGCATTGGGCCACAATCACACCGACGAGTGGCCCAATGCCGGTGGTGTCGGCTTCGTTTCATGACAGACTCAGGCCGTAGCTGGGCTAAGAGTACGCCATGTGTGGTTGGTATATATAGTTTTAAATCTCTCCATCTGATGCACTGCCAGCACTTGCATTTCTTTGCACTGATTGAAAAAAAAAAAAGATCAGTCACAGGTGGTGTTCAAACTCAATTTCCGGAGGGCCAGCAGCTGCACAGTTAGCGCCAACAGCTAAACTCAGCACCGGTTGAAAGTTTCTAGTAATCCTGGGACCTGGATTAGTGGAGCGGTGTGTTTGATTATGGTTGGAGCTAAACTCTAGCATTATGTCAGCGAACTCACAATTATAGCTTTGTTATAAATGAACATTACTTTGATGTTATATGTGTCGAACGGTTTATTAAAATGATATTATATGTTAGATTATCAAATGTTTACTCACCAGGGCAGCAATTGCATTTTTTTTTTCAGTGAGCAGTGTTCTTTATCATTCCTGTAATAACACGACTCTTTAAAAGAGAAACAATTCTGTTGTACAGTTAAGTGATGGAACATTCTGTGAAATTATGACCCTGGTGGCTTTCAAGTGTGAGGATGGGGCATCTTCTGCATCAACCACAAACAGATTGTTTTAGCTAAAGAGCTTGCATGGAGGAACATTTTTTTAGAGATGTTCAGCTAAATATATCCTCAACATTTATATATTGTCTCATAATGTATTTGCTGTCCATCCTCAATCACTCAAGTGTAAATATGTAATTATTAGGTCTGACAAACTTTATGTCATTCCACTTCCAAACAATATTGAAAGAGACTAAAAACTGATTCCTGGGGAACTACTTCTGCAGCTTTATACAGATATCAATGCCAATTTTTTTTTCAGCTTTATTTCTCCATAAAATGTATAATGATATGTTATAATAATGCAATATAATATAATAATATTAATGCAGAGTGATTCAGTTTTTGCCCATGCAATATAGAAAGTGTTTACTTGACTGTACACTTTATAATGCATTCACTTTATTTATTCGTTTTATTACTTTCTGAAAACAATGTATGTCCAAGTAATGAAGTGAATTCTAAGCATGAAGAAGTAAACTTAAAAATTACTCAAAAATGTAAAATATACTACAACTTTGGATTATTTAATAATGTACTTTGAAAGTATGCTTTCAATGCATTGTTACAATGATCATTTTCATCACACAGTTAAAAAATATTCATAAAATATATTTAAGTAAAGTGCAAATAAATATACTTATAAAAATAAACAGAACATTCAAGTATAATTTTGTAAAATCTTTTTTAGAAAATATACTAAATTACAATAGTTTTAAAGTGTGTTAAAAGTTGTATTGTAAAAATAGACAAAAGCATGATGCTAATATACTTTTTATATATTTAAAGATAGTACATTTTTTGTTAGTATATTTGCAATGTACTATTAAAACAGGTAATATATTACAAATACAATAAAGTATACTTTTTTTTTCACAAGGGAAGTTCTTCTGGTCTTCTGGCAATTAGCAGCACAAAGTTAGATGAAAATCATTAGATGTCAAAAGCTAGTGCGCATGTCTTGAAACTCATATAGCAAAAAAATAATGTTAAGTTACCTTAACCACTTTAAGCTTGTTTCATTATATGAATTAAATAATTAATTTCCAAATGTAGTTAAAGAAAAAAGAGAATGTTGGATAAAAGTAAAAAAATATATATTAATAGGAATTAAAATAAAAAATACACTAAGAAATAACACAAGATATTATGTTTAAGTTTAAATGTCACTGCTACATACTATTTACCACATTGTAAACATAGACCCACCCCCAGCACTCAACCTAAACTGGTCCGGGTTGCATGCCCATATCTCAGCCAAAATCAGACCAGCCCTTATGCTGCGTAATCGGGCCAGATGTGGCTAAATGTGCCATGTCTCAGTGCAAATCGAGCTAAATCCGCACATCCAAAGCCTAGCCAAATCTGATAACCATTACTGGGCCAGAGCTGGCTCACTTTCGGTGAGCCGCTGCCAGAACACAGCCGAGTGAGCCGACACTCAGCCGCAGTTGGCCCGATTGCGCTGGCTACCTGGGGTGGCATAAGTAAATTCTGAGATATTAAATAAAAAATGAATTACTGACCCCCAAAAACCGTGCAAAAACAGGTTTGGGGAGTGTTTAGCTCAACTTTTCCGGTTCCCTTTCCAAACGCTAAACTGAGCGGGTTATCATGTGACTTCAGTAAACGCGGTTGATGGTCTCTGGACACACTGCCGCGAGTCTCACCATGAGACCCTCCATCCAGAGCAGCTTCAGCCTCCTCAGAACGCTGCGGTACGGGATGAGAGACCGCTGTTCCTCGCACTGATCTCTAATGCAGTTTAATACAGCCGTCACCATGTGAGATACTGTACATGAGGGTGAATATTCAGCAGAAGGAAGTGTGCTCATAACACTGCTCCGAAAGAGAAAGTAACTCGAACCTGTAAGTGGATTCCTATTTGTTCTTATTTGTCGTCTAACGCGCGTATAAAAACGTAATGTTTCTGGATCTGTAAGAATGAACAGTAAGTTATCTGCATAGAAAACTGTCGTTTTAAAGTCTTCTCATTTTGAATTTATTTGTGTTTTTGACATTTATCTTGTTTAGCTATCAGTCAGGCATTTTTCCTCTATTTATATAGGCTATGTATTTAGCAAACGCTTTTATCCAGTGCGTCAAGATAAATATATTATTATAGATATATAATATTATATATATTATATAATCTATAGAGAAGAGCCTGTAGAGAGAGAGAAGCGAAAGAGATGTTGAGAGAGAGTCCCGCAAGTTATTAACTATACTATATATATTATCTCTATATCCGCCTCCCCAAAAGTGTTTTAAAGTTTATGTTAGTTTGACAGGTAGAACATTGTTTGTATGCACAACAATCAGTCATCTGGTACATGTTTGTTCTGTGGATGGTTAAAGTTGAAACCAAGTTTCATGTGCATGTGTTACAAACTCTCTTTTGCATGTTTGCATGGTTATAGCATGGCTGATTACCTTATCAGTGGGGGAACTGGGTACGTTCCAGAGGATGGGCTCACTGCCCAGCAGCTCTTTTCCATCGGTGATGGTCTCACATACAAGTAAGTCGAAGATGCAAAAACGATGCAAAAACCTTTTTTAGATGCCCTGCCTTGTAATCAGACACTTAGACTGATATGGACAGCACAGTGTCAGCGCAGGTCCTATCATGTGTAGCTTCACCCTGGCACACACACACACATGCACTCTAGGTAGGCATCTTTCTGGACATCTGTCATGAAATGGCTCTTGACTCCATGGCAACCCTCTGTGCATCTCCATAGCAACGGGGAGCTCAAGTGCTCAGTCCCAGCACATGCAGCCCATGCTTATGGGACAATGCAAAACCAGAGTGCATGTGTGGTCCTTTTTGTCCCTGTTTTCTTTCTTATTCCTGATCCAGCTTGCTTAACATAGGCTTTAGTATCATTTATGAACATTGGTTCTTTTTATACAGTATGTTTTGCATCAATGCATCAAATGTGCTTGTGTTTGTGTGTGAATATGAACATGTTTAGGCTTTCCCAGCCTTATGAAACTTGTTAGCAGAGCAGTGGTCTCTGCGTTTATTTTTGTCATACTGGCTGGAGTGTTTAATCTGGTCTAATGGAGGTTTTATGAGCATTAGGCCACATGGGGCGGGACACTGAACAGTGCCTTCTCACACATCCTCCTGAGACAGACAAATCCGGTACCAATTTTCCTGTATCAAAACATTATCATGCTTTAAAGTGAGGGATGTCATTTAAAACTTTCTACTAGAGACAATAACAGTGCTTTTAACTGAAGTCACATGTGTGCGTGTGACATTGGTGACACGGTTAAGAACATTAACAGGATGTCTCAGTACACCACATGTTAAGTAGATTATATGTCTCCTCTTGACAGGATCAGAGGCATACTGTACGAGTGCAATTGTATAATTTGTGGCTACTTAAAGTATTTGTGCTACAGGCAAACACACATATTCATTTACTCATACACTGGATCACAGTAATTAGTCAACTTACACTACCGTTCAAAAGTCTGAGTAATATTTTTTTATGTTTTTGAAAGACGTCTTCTATGCTCACCAAGGCTGCATTTATTTGATCAAAAATTTAAAGTAACTGTATTCTGTTGTAATATATTTTAAATTGTAATTTATTCCTGTGATGCAAACCTAAATTTTCAGCAGCCATTACTCCAGTTTTCAGTGTCAAATGATCCTAATAATTATCAATGTTTGCAACAGTTGTACTGCTTAATATTTTTCGTGGAAACATGATAAAAAAAAATTTCAGGATTCTTTGATGAATAGAACATTCAAAAGAACAGCATTCATATGAAATAAAATATATTTTGTAACATTATAAATGTCTTTACTGTCACTTTTGATCAGTGACCTTGCTGAAGTTAATTTCTTTAAAAAAATATATAAAAACGTACTCACCCTAAACTTTCAGATGGTCGTGTTCAGCAGTCACATACATTGCTGTCATGTTTGCATAAACTAGCCATAATAATACCCACAATTCTGGATCAACCTTGGTTTGTTTTATATTTGTTTTAGAGTGTTTGTGACACAGATTTGAGAGTGTGTTTAAGCATTTTGTAATTCTGATCATGTTCTGATTCATAAATTGCTGATCTAAAGGTCATTGTTGCCTAACTCTGCCATCTGTCCTTCCTCATTCAGTGATTTCCTGATACTGCCTGGCTTCATTGACTTCACAGCCGATGAAGTGGTAAGTACCAACATTTATCAGAGGTTATCAACAAATGGGTGGAACAGGCCTCAAAAGCTCTTGTATTAGCAAACAATTTAGTGCACAGGATCATTTTTGATCACATGAGTCAACTCAGATGCTAAGTTGATGGAAAAGGAGCTCTTTAACTATCAGTGAGGTGAAAGATCTGCAGAGGACAGTGTTTGTGTGGATGAGAGGTTAACATGGCTGTGTTAGCGTCCACACAGTCCCTGGTGTGCTGGGCATGTTGTCACAAGCATTGAAGCTCAGGTGTGTGTGTGTGAGAGAGAGACAGAGAAAGAGACCAGGCCGACACAAATATCAGTCCCCCTGGAACCACAACTTTAAACACATTTTTAATAAAAAATTGAGTGAATTTTACTATCCTGGGATAGATTATAAACCAATGATTTAGTAAAACTTTCAGTTACACTTAAAGGTGGGGTAAGTGATTTCTGGTTGCCAATGTTGACATTTGAAATCACCTAAACAAACACGCCCCTACCCCAAAAGGGTCTTGCCCCTGTTTTGATAGCAGGCCCCACACATACGTACGCAACCCAGGCATTGATTGATTGATTGGCTACAAGTTTGTTTTGCTACTCGGCCCGAATCAGTTTTCTAAAGTGTTTTTGAAAAATCGCTTACCCCACCTTTAATAGGTAGTATTTCAACTTATTTTGTTGAAAAACCCAAAAATGTTTGATTTAGGATAGTCTATGAGTTTGTTTAAAATGTTGTTGTGTTTGTCCGTTGGGCGGTTATCTTCTGCTGAGTAAATTCATGACACATCACTGGTTTCTTGAGCACTTCTGAGATTACGCTGAGCTGCGGTTAATGAAGGGACACAGGTGTTATAGAGGGAAAAATAGACATTCCTATGTCCTTTTTCATTTTTTTTTTTTATATTTCTATTTAGCTTTAATTAATTTTTTTTGATTTCGGTTTTAGTAATTTTAGTACTTCAAATGATTAAATTTCATTTAGTTGCTTTGGATAGAAAGTAGGGATGCTCATACAGTATTGACCGTTTAACCGTTAACCGATTAATACTATCAGTTAAACGGTTTAAAATATATATATATTTTTTAAGTTTGCTGTTAAATAAAAATATTCTAAACATATTTGTTAACTCACAGGGGCGTGTTGATACGTGCAACCACACGTGCCTACAGACATGTTTCGCTGCGCAAGCACCTGCTCCACTTTCACTTAACTGAAGTAATAAAGGCAGCACAATGGCAAAAGGCAATATTGGATAAATGGTCAAGAGTGAATCCGTTAGTGATGTATTTAAAGGGGTCATACGATGCTGTTGCTAAAAATAACATTATTTTGTGTATTTGGTGTAATGAAATGTGTTTATGCGGTTTAAGGTTAAAAAAAACACATTATTTTCCACATACTTATTATTTCTCCTCTATGCCCTGCCTTTCTGAAACGCATCAATTTTTACAAAGCTCATCGGTCTGAAAAGGTGTGCTCTGATTGGTCAGCTATCCAGTGCGTTGTGATTGGCCGAATACCTCAAGCGTGTGACGGAAATGTTACGCCACTTACCATACTGTGGCCCCGGAGCGATGAGACAAAAACATTAAAACCCATTATAAACTAGGCATTTGTTGCATTCAGTGGGGACGTAATTACGGATTATAATGACTTATACTGTCTTTTTACGCGTTGCTTTGCATCGCGCCTTGTAAACATAAAACCATGTCTGCATTTTGTGATCGGAGAAATGACAAACTATAAGTGCTACTCTACACTGCTCAAACTCCGTTTGAATCATCAGTGGCAATCCTTTAAATATGAAAACGTACTTAAAGACTGTGAGTCAGAACAGCCAGCATTGTAGTCTACTCTCCCAGGATCAGGAAACGGTCCTCCATGAAATGCGCTGCACACATCTGAATATTTGGGTTGAACTGTTCTGGAACAGTGTTGTAAATACAACTTAACCACTGATTTCTAGTTGTGTCCTCTTTTGGAAGGCCAAACAAAGTATTTTCGCTTTCGCAACGAACACAACATCACAGCGTCTTCACATCCTTCCGGCGGCGGGTGGCAGCAACATAAGTCCGCCCTTCTTTCTTTGCATGACATTTGGGCGCGTTTTATGCAAGCTCTTCCCACTCGTGACGTGGCCGTGTGGGGTCGTGTTTTACACGGCATTTAGGAGGCGTGCCGTCCTTACTTTTATAGAATATGGATGGTTTGGACTTTAGTCTTTGCACTTTAGGTATTTTTCCCCCCCTTACTATTCCGACACTTGTAGACCCTCCCCAGCGAAAGGAAAACTTGAAATCGCATCATATGACCCCTTTAAATTCTTGAATAGGTTATACCCAAAAACGCGCATATTAATCATAAAAAACTTCCTCATCTCCGTTTTTCGCGATCTCACAAGTTCCGTTATATCAGTGAAGCTCTACACTACTGCCACAACTACATCTCTATTTCCAGCGTGTTTACATTTAGTTTGTTCTAAGGAAGAATGCGCGACATGCACAACTCAGAACACTGAACAAACTGCGTGCTTACTGAGCATTGAGTGGATTCTAACTTCACACCTCTTATTGGCCATTACATTCATAATTAAACAACATGTCTGTGATTGGCTCAATGCGCTCTGCTGAAACTGGGTTAATAAAAATACCTTTTTATTAAAAATTAAAAAAAAAAAAAAAACCCCTATAAAAGCTGTTTGCAAGGTAGGCCTGCAATGTATTTTTTTGTCTGACGAAAAAACATGCGGTTCTTCAAAGCACATACTTATTTATCGTTTTATTTATATTATATAATTCTGTTTTTCTTTTGTCTCAGAAGCGCGCAGGTCCGTGATAATTTTACTAGGCGGTGAATTCAGCTTCGGTTGTTGCTCTGTTGTTCTTAATCCTGCTGTTTTGCACATGGTAAATAAATATATATATATTTTTTGTATTTGGACATGTCACAGAACGCGTCCATCCTATTATGTATTTAAAACGAATTTTAATATTCTAGTCTTATCAGGTAATGGTTGGCTAATGTTCAGATAACGAGCGTGGTTGTCGGTTGGGAACATGAACTGAAATGAGCATCCTATAAAAATTCAAAGAAATACTTAGAAATAAATTAAATGGCTCTTTGTAACAATATAAGGTCTTTACTGGTCCTTTGATCAATGTTAAGGAGTCCTATATAGGATAGTATTATTATTTTATTTAATTACATTTTCATTTTTAAGGTTACATTTGTCATCTGATATTTATATTTTATTTTACTTCAGCTTTATTTCAATTAACATTTTATTTAACATAAGAATATTATTTAAACAATAACTAGACTGCTCTGAGTTCCCTGTACTGTAAATGTTTTCTTTAAAGAAATCATTCGCCAAAATTTTCATTTTGTTATTTTCTCACCCTTGTGCTGTTCCAAACCTGTATGATTTTTTTGTTCTCCATGAAACACAAAAGGTCATTTTTACATACACCTAAGTAGCAGACTTACAGTATGTGGCGTTCCTAAATTGACCAATCATAAATTAGCTTTGCTTATTTGAACATGTCTGTTTACATAGACAATTTATCCCTTTGTGATTTTTTGTAACGGTCATGTGTTGTCACAGGATTTGACATCTGCCCTGACCCGGAAGATAACCCTGAAGACGCCACTCATTTCATCTCCCATGGACACAGTCACAGAGTCCTCCATGGCCATCGCTATGGCTGTAAGTAACACTCATAGAAACATTATATATCAGCACTTGTACTAAATCGTAACTGCTTTTCCATTTCATCCATTGATTTGTCCCATAGCTCATGGGTGGAATAGGAATTATTCATCACAACTGCACACCTGAGTTCCAGGCCAATGAGGTCCGGAAAGTCAAGGTCATTCATATGATAGATGAATAAAACAAAAATAAAAGAAATATATACAACTTGAATTTTGTAAATCTGGTAAATTGAAGATACACATATTATGATAATAGTGTGTTATCTGATTTTGGGGTTTAAGATGTAATGGTAATTATCTGTTATTAAAATGTTTTGTGTGTCTATCATATTGGCAGAAATTTGAGCAGGGCTTCATTACGGACCCTGTAGTGATGAGTCCACGGCACACGGTCGGCGATGTGTTTGAAGCAAAGTTGCGGCATGGTTTCTCCGGCATCCCTGTCACAGAAACCGGCAAGATGGGAAGCAAGCTGGTGGGCATCGTTACGTCACGAGACATCGACTTCCTGTCAGAGAAAGATTACGACAGGCCGCTGGAAGAGGTTTGTGATGCCAAACTTCTAAATTCTAAATGAACTCTTTAATAACTTAAAATTTGATTCCAATTTAAGTGACATTTCACAATCTAAGTATTCATTTAACTTCCATAAAGTGGCATTTTGAGTGAAACTGAATCTTCAGCAGCACAACTGTGTTCAACATTGATAATAATAATAAATTATTCTTGAGCAGCAAATCAGCATATTAGAATGATTTCTGAAGGATCATGTTACACTGAAGACTGGAGTAATGGATGCTGAAAATTCAGCTTTGCATCACAGGAATAAATTAAATTTGATACTTTTTTACATTTCATGTAATAATATTTCACAATATTACTGTTTTTACTGCAGTTTTGATCAAATAAATGCAACCATGGTGAGCATATGGGGCTCAAAAACATTTTGGCCCCAAACATTTAAACAGTAGTGTATAAGAAAATCTAAATTTATTTTGAATATTGTAGAATTTAAAATAACTTTAATCACTGATGAATCATTCACAATAAAACCAGTTACATTTATTAAGAAAATACATTATTCTGAGTTTGTTTTGTCTTTAAACACTCATAATAGTCCTGAATACTACTAATATGCATGAATGATAGTTTCTGAAATATCTCAAATCCTCCAGGCAATGACAAAACGAGAAGATTTAGTGGTTGCTCCAGCAGGTGTAACATTAAAAGAGGCGAATGACATCTTACAGCGCAGTAAAAAAGGTAGGAGCATCAACTTCAGTCTTGTTTATGTTGTGATGTTTAGCACAAGCTTGCTGATCACATTCCTGTTTTTCTCTTTCAGGTAAACTGCCTATAGTGAATGACAGCGATGAGCTTGTAGCTATAATAGCTCGTACCGATTTGAAGAAGAACAGAGACTATCCTCTAGCCTCCAAAGACTCTCGTAAACAGCTGCTGTGTGGCGCTGCCATCGGCACCCGGGAGGACGACAAGTACCGGCTAGACCTGCTCATGCAGGCCGGAGTGGACGTGATAGTTCTGGTGGGTCCTAAGAGGAATAGGGTGACATTTACATTTTAATGATACTCAGCCCTCTTTCTGGAGATCAAGATTTTTGCATCGCTTTTGCTGCCTTTCATAATTTGTTATGCCGTGATGCAAAGGATAGATGTAAACATTCAATGAGAAACATTCACTTTTAAAAGAACGGCTCACCCAAAACTTAAAATATGCTGAAAATTAGTTTGTTTCTTCATCGGAACAGATTTGGAGAAATGTAGCATTACTTCACTTGCTCACCAATGGATCCTCTGCAGTGAATGGGTGCCGTCAGAATGAGAGTCCAAACAGCTTTTTGACTTTTTCACTGGAGAAAGCAATATTATTAATAGAGAACTAGCATTCCCTTGAGTCCTAGAAGCTATGGTTTGAAGTTAAAAACGTCTTTAATGATTAATTTGTATATTACAAACATGCAGCTTTTCATTTCACAAGACATTAATTGATGGACTGGAGTCATGTGGATGATTGTGATATTTTTATCAGCTGTTTGGACTTTCATTCTGATGGCACCCATTCGCTGCAGAGGATCCATTGTGAGCAAGTGATGTAATCATACATTTCTCCAAATCTGTTTGATGAGGAAACAAATTCATCTACATCTTGGATGGCCTGAGGGTGAGTGCATTTCTAGCAAAACTTCATTTTTGGGTGAGCCATTCCTTTAAGCAAAAAATGCATCCAAAAGAAATCCTTTAGCAACAAACCTGTTTAGCAAGCAGAGACAAATGTGTCAAACATGGTAAATGACCATAATCATACACCTGCAGAGCACATGCAATGCAAAGCTAAAAATAGCGTTTCCATTTTATTTCTTTGTTCCATGTGTCGGGTAGTCGGGAACGCAGAATTAGCATGTTTTCATGCTTGAGATTTTCAGTTGTAAACTGTATTGGGCCAAAGGTAGTTTGAATTACACAAACATGAAAATAAAAGTGAACCTGGGGTGCTTTGCGCTCACAATGTATGTTATGAGTAAACCATATTCTGACCAGTGTTCATTTCGTCAATGAAGACGACGACGAAAAATATTAGTTAACAAACATTTTTTCTGTGACTAACACGAGACGTTGACGAGCTAAAACTAATATATGATGATAAAAACTATGACGAAATATAAGTTGATCAGTGCTCAAACATCACACAGCAATCCAATTCTATCATGTCAGTACTCAGTAAATACAGTCGGTTATGGATTAGTGAACGAAACAAGTGGATGAAACGACGTGTGTCAATACTATAGACTACATGCATGCCTTCCGTCTTAAGGGCAGCATTCCTAATTAAGTACCTATCCGTGCCTACTGTTACCACAAAAGAGTTAAATAATATGTTAATAACCCTACTGTCTGCAAATTCGTTTATTTGTATCTCTTTCGTATTTGTCCTTATTCTGGCTGTCTTATTCTGCTTCTGTTTTCAGATTATATATATTATATAGATATATATATATATATATATTATATATATATTATTTTGGAGTGGATCGAGGCCGTGGAGTAAATGCTATTCGCGATCACCTGCGCCACTCCACCGTCCGAGTCACGAGGATCTCCGGAAGGATAAACCAGGATTTGATGACATTGTGTTGGACGAGAGAGGACCAGGCCTGGATTTTATTTTGTGTGCAGCAGTCGTCCGTGTGGGGCTGCTGCTTTACTTTCATTTTGTTTATTTTATTAAAGTTTTCTTTAAATGTTCGCCAGTTCGAAGAGTTGGTCTCAGACTGCAAAATTGGGGCCAAAATCACAGTATACACACAATGTTGATCCTTTTAGCTCTTAACCCTACATATGTGATGGTTTTTCTGTTATTCTGTCTCAGGACTCTTCTCAGGGGAACTCAGTGTTTCAGATCAGTATGATCAACTACATCAAACAGAAATACCCAGAACTACAAGTGGTGGGAGGAAACGGTGAGGCTTTTTTGCCCTTTGTGCGGTTCTCACTTTTCTGTATAAACTGAGGATAGCTTGAGTAGAGTGATATTAGATTTAGATATTTAAGATGCATAGACCTGCAATCGTAGCTTTCCAAAGTTAAATCAAGTAATAGCATATTCTTTGTGTTTTATTCGTTCTCTTGTATACAGTGGTGACTGCTGCTAAAGCAAAGAATCTTATAGATGCCGGTGTTGATGCTTTACGAGTGGGCATGGGCTGTGGATCCATCTGCATCACACAAGAAGGTATGTGTGCGTTTCTGACTGACTTTGGAAGACAAACTTGCAGTTTAGAAGTTAGCTAAATGTGAAATAACTTTATGAGGAGGACACACTTTAGAGTAAAATTGGTGCCTTTATTACTTCTGATTTACTTCTGAAAATGGCAAAAGTTTTATTTTAGGGTTAGGGTTAGGATTTGGGATTAGTCTTTATTTTATAAACATAAGAATTAGCCATTTTTATAGCAATGTAAACGTGTATATTTAGACATACTTTAAAGGAATATTCATGTCTAAAAATGATAAAGGTTTTATTTTAGAGTTAGTATTTTGGGGATAACTATTATTTTATTTTTCAGAACGTTAATTAGATTAATTATATATAGCGATGTAAATATGCGTACGTGTGTGTTTATCATATAGTGATGGCATGTGGGAGACCGCAGGGCACGTCTGTGTATAAGGTGGCTGAATACGCCCGGCGTTTTGGGGTTCCGGTCATTGCAGACGGTGGCATCCAGACGGTTGGGCACGTTGTCAAAGCCCTTGCTCTGGGAGCATCCACAGGTGTGTGTTTTTCCGGGTGATTTGCCTGAACGATCATTGTTATTAATAGCTGGAATTTGTTTGCCTACATGTCCATGTCAGACCGTGCCCTTCCCTTCTGTCTGTTTTGTTTCAGTGATGATGGGGTCATTGTTAGCGGCAACCACAGAAGCGCCCGGTGAGTATTTTTTCTCAGACGGCGTACGACTGAAGAAGTACCGTGGCATGGGCTCTTTGGACGCCATGGAGAAAAGCAACAGCAGTCAGAAACGTTACTTTAGGTAAACAGTCTTAGACTCAGATGTCTGAATGTGTACATGGATAAAGATGACAGTGGGTGTTTCTTTAATTATGAATACTGTTTGTTTTTCGGCTTTGTGCACAGGATCATTTTTTTACATTTTGATATTTTTTCAGTCATGAACATTTTCTCCAGTGTCATTTCCAGCACATCTTCTCAAATGATGATAACAGCATCCTCTGGTGGAAATGAGGGATGGAAATAAACTGTTAACCTTCGTCTTGCTAAGACGAATTTAATTGCTATCAGTTTAATTATCCTAAATACAAACAATTACTTAGAACTTTCCTTATTTTCTTCACACATTACATGTCATATTTCATCTCATGTACACTCTTAAAAATAAAGGTGCTTCACGATGCAGAGAATAACCCTTTTTGGCTAAATGTTCATAAAGAACTTCTAACATCTGAAAAACCTTCTGTTTCACACATGGTTCTTTGTGTTAAAGAAGTTCTTCAGATTATAACAAGGTCAGCAAGAGATTGTTCCTTGTAGAACCTTGACTGAATGGTCTTTGTTGAACCAAACTGGTTCTTCTAGTGGCATCGCTTGAATGAACCTTTGAACACCTTTATTTTAAGAATGTATGCTTCTTCACTGACGTGTTGTTCTTGTAAACTTTTAAAAACGTTTATGCAATGAATTATACCAAACTGAGTAATTTTTGAAAATTAATTTAATTTTTTTACGCCATTAACTATTAGAATAGTTTTATGATAGTTGACAGCATCTGTAGTTTACAGTGGAAATTCTAGTTTTAGAATTATAACTATATAAATTGTAACTAAATCTTATGACTATAATATATATATTAGATAATATGATACACTAAATATTATAGTGAGCTTTCATATATAGTAACACTTCATATTCCTATTTTTTACCAGGGTCCGAACATTAATGCTACATAAGGCATTTTGAAGTGAAGAATAAATAGATAAAAGCATACATTATGATAACATTCTATCACAGTTATTATACCTTCAATAAAGTTTTTTTTAAGTATTAGTGACGGAAACATTTAAAGTAAAATCATATGGTCTTGTAGTTGAAGAAACACGCCCAATCAGATTGAGCTCTGTTATATGAACTTTTTGGTATGGTAGCCGGACATAATGGGTTGTGTGTATATGTGTGCGTTTTTCAGTGAAGGTGATAAAGTGAAGGTGGCTCAGGGAGTCTCTGGCTCAGTTCAGGACAAAGGCTCAATACACAAATTTGTTCCATACCTCATCGCTGGAATTCAACATGGCTGTCAGGATATCGGTGGAAAGAGCTTGTCCATTCTGAGGTAAGCGTGACATTTTCCCTTATAGACATCTGGAAAGCTTGACAAAAGACCTCATGAAATCAAAATAGCAGTTTTGTTTCTTTTAATTCATGTTTATTAGCTTTAAGCCCATCTCTGTGCTGGTATATGCCTGTATTTTATTCCTTTAGGAACCACTAGCAGCCTTTACTAAAGTCTTGTTCAGCTAAACTTTTAATCGATATCACTCTGTTTGAAAGTTGGGTTTTTAACAAGGCTGTATTTATTTGATAAAAGTACAGCAATAGTTGGAAATATTTTTACAGATTTAAAATTGTTTCGAAATAGAATGTTTTCTATTTAATATATTTAAAAATGTAATTTATTCCGCAACATTGACAGTAATAAGAGCCATTGTTAATAATTGAGCAAATAAATTCGCGGTGCCATCAGATAACTACCTTTCAAAATATACGAAACAGATTATTAATAAAAATTTTTAATAAATTAAATACTTTTGGTATAATCAATTTATATAATTTAATTTAATAATATTAAAAACCTTTATAAGATTAAGATTTAAGTTATAATTCATAGTTTAATTTGATAATATTTCACAATATTAATGTTTTTACTCTTGGTGAGTGTAAGAGACGTCTTGGAATAATAATTAAATTCCAATTAATTATCCAAAAATTTGGCCGGTAGTTTTTTCTTCTAGAAAAAATTAACTAAAAATATTATACACATTTTTCACTAAACCATCTTTTGTACAGTAATTCTCTTTAGAAAAGAGTATCCTCTTTTATTTAAATGATAAATATCACCAACAATCGACTAGCAGCAGTAGCTAGTAGTGAATCATGGTTCACTGTCTTCAGTTGTACTAATGCTTCTACATTATTTTGTTTCAAACATCAGAAATAAATGGAATTTATTCATTCTCAATGTGTCTTCATTGCTTCCATCCATGGAATAAGCTGTCAAGTCTGCATTCATCAAGCTGTAATGTAAACCAAAGGCTACTGACTATATAAAATATTAAAACTTCCTAAAAGAAAACATAAACACGAAAAAGAATGTAGTCTGTTTTTACCTACATCTGTGTAAGTCTCGCCTGCGTTACATATAGATCGATGATGTACTCTGGAGAGCTGAAGTTTGAGAAGAGGACCATGTCTGCTCAGGTTGAGGGTGGAGTTCATGGACTGCATTCGTAAGTATCCGCCCACTCATTTAGCTCCACCCACCTGACCTACCATGTGTGTGTTTCTTTCCTCACACCACATACCCTAAAAAAAAGAAGCTGTGAACACATTTCACGTCATTTAGAATTCTTGTGGTTCACATAAAACTAAAAGTTTAGCAATCCCCTCTCTGTTTTTTTTTTTTTTTTTTTGAAGTTCCTCTCAGAGACCCTCAGTCCATCCCTTCATACATTGTCATGGAAAAGTAGAGTTTACATGTGAAACTGTCTTCTCTTCCTTTCTCTTATGCTGTCATCATAGATATTCTTTTGTGCCATGTAAGTATAATAGCGTCTCATGTCTCTTATAATGGTGTTAAGTTTTGGTGGAGGGAATTGTGTTGTAAACAGCGGTACGATCTGGGCTCTTTAGTGGGCATTGAGACTATTTTAGTTTCCTCTTACTGTCGTATCATGTAGACAAACCTAGTGTCCACTATCCCAGTGTCCTGCTGTGGTTGTGTACTCGTAACACTCTCAGAGGCTTGTCTTTGACAGGGAGATTATCTTGAAAGAAAACCACCCCACCTTTAAAAGGATAGTTTACCCAAAAATGACAATTCTGTCGTCATTTATCCATCTGAAAATTTCAGAGCCTTTTTTATTTCCATACTTCGCATGCAAATGGTGACTAGAGGCTGTCAGCCTTCAAAAAGGACAGAAAAGACCATGAAAGTACATTAATGTTCAAAAGATGGGCTCAGTAGGATTTTGAAATTTATTTGAAGAAGTCTCTTATGCTCACTTATGTGAAATGATATTAAATATTATTACAATTTAAAAAAACGCTTCGATTAATATAGTTTTAAATGTAATTTATTCCTGTGACAAATGGCATTTTCAGCAACCATTACGCCACTGAATCCCTTCAGAATCATTATAAGATGCTGAATTTGGCTGTTTAAGGAAAATTTCTTATTATTAATGCTAAAAAAGGGTTGTGCTGCTTAATATTTTTATGAAACTTTTTTCAGGATTCTTTGATGATTAGAAAGTTCAAAAGAGCGCTTTTTTAAATAATTTTATAGAATTATATAAATTTTAAGAATTATTTTCATATAATAAATACTACAGACGCTCACTGACTCCCCCAAACTTTGAACTTTTGGTATGCATCTATAAAAATCATCCAGATGATTGTGCCACTAGATTTTTATGTGATATCTTTGTGTAAGACAGAATGGCATTTAAGTCTTAGACAAATACACTAGATTTGACATCAAGGCCTCTATTCCATGCGTCGGCATAACCCGACATAACAAGTTCAATATTTGGATCAAAATTATATTAGAAGACTGAAGGAGTCTTCAATTTTAGTCCTGTTTCCCTTGCTGAAGGCACTTTATGATACTTCCATTCTGCTTTTATCTTCATTTTTGGCGAACTGTTCTCCTAATGAGATATTTCATTTGATTGATTTTGTGCCATTTTGTAAAAAATGTCAAATTTTCCATTTGGACTAATCATTGATGGATTTATACGGTTGGTTTGCTTTTCTGTTCTCGACATTACTAGAAGCGTTATATTGAACAGGGCGCAGGGGCCACAAAGCCGGACCCAATGTCCCGTCCCCCGTCACTCAACACAGCAGCTAGAAAGTGATTTCTGCTACGGCCTCAACCCCTTGATCCTTTTTCCATTGGTGGTATTTCAGAGAGCAAAGGTTAACTTACCTCGACATAACCCTGACTCCTCGGTTGAATTAACCAAACCTTTCGTATTATTAGTATATTCACGGTTAACACACAAGACTTTCTCAACAGATCGACGAGTCACCATGGAAACCGACGCAATGAAAAAGCGCACCATAGTGCTGCTTCTTCATTTGATCAGTGGTCATTTACATATTTGATGGGCGTGCAATCATTAAAAAAAAAGTGTTTAATCTTTTAATCACTGAGAATAAGAATTTAATTGTTTGTGGGATGCTAATTATATAATAAGAAATATCACATATGTATTTTTATTATAGAAATACACATTAAATATAGATTAAACATTAAAAATGAAAAAAATTGTAATAAAAGCCAGCAACAGTACTGAATGTACTGTGGACTTTATTGTTTTGATTTTTTATTTTGTTTGGGCTTCCCTGTAAGAAATTAGACTAGGTACTAGAGAGATTATTTTCAAAATCCTATGAATGTACTGCATCATCTGAAATATGAGGATGCTACGTGTGTGTGTATATAAGAGAGAGTGTGTCTATGAACATTTCTGATATGTGGGGTATGTCTTGCTGGTTCATTCTAATTCGCATTGTCTGTTATTTTAATAGCAATAATACTTTTTTGTGACCATTGTGGTATATGAGGAAACACATTTGCCATTAGAGTGTTACCAGTTAAATTTTAATGTCATCTAAAAAATGCATTTGCTTTTTTCCAATAGGGCAAGTTTGCAGACTGCTTGTGTCACAATGCTTTTCAGATTACCAAGAGACAACTAGAATTATGTTATTTTATGGACCAGATTGAGTATCAGTCTTAAAGTCAGGTATTACTCTCCTTACACTAGCCAATAATGTACACAGACATGCTCATTTCTTTTGTTTATTTAACAGTTTCACACACTTAACTTAGAAGCATTTATGTATATATCAAACATTCTACAGGATAAAAAAGGTCAGAATTGAAGGACAGTCAAAAGCGTTTGCTGTAAAAGTGACATTTTCAACTTGGGCACCATTTGGTAGTTTGCAAAGACTGTTGTGTTGTCATTCTGAATATAATACAGTTTATAGAATAAAGAAAGAGTTTTATAGACGGTGTTTCTTAATTTTTTCCTGTAGTATCAGTTTCTGTCTACTCTATACTTTGCTTAAATCTTTTAAATGTTAATGTATCTCTTTCTAAACACAGTAGCATAATGAGCAATGCAATTCAGAGGTTTACATTGTCATGTAAAAGCATAGAAGTATAGGACCATTTACTAGTCATAGAGAGGAAATGCACATCTCAAACATTTGAAGAAAAAAAAAGAGAAGCCAAGAGTGAGACAATCTTAAAGTTTTTGCGATGAGCTCCTGCTGTCAGTCACACAGACATACACTAATAAAGATGACAAATGCACAAGCTGTCATGTTATTACATCTTCATGGCCAACAGAGGGCAGTATTTGTGTAGCAGAATGGCTGTGAGGGATTATGGGTACATGATAAAATAGATTTTAATGAAGCACTAAACGTAATTTAAAAAACAGTTAAAAATGTACTTAAATGCCAAGTGTTCTATTCATACAACAGCTCATTAGCATGGTTTGCATGGTTATCTTCATGCAGCCTTTTGCTATATACCTCCTTTCCCATAAGTATAAACATCTAGGTCTCATTCCAGAACAAAATGTTAAGTGACAGGGCTGCCACAAATAAGTGGATTAACACCAATTAACACCAGTGCTGAAATAAAATGCTAATTGGTTCTAGAGAATATGTCTCTATACAGTTGTAATGTTGTCAATGAGGGTTTAGGTGATCTGTGCTGTATGAGCAAAACCAAAATACATCTCATCATAAAACATGTTCATAAGTGCTAGCTTTATTGCTAAAAGGTACACAAGCCTCATGTACATTAGATTATTTTTTAAAGTATTTTGATCAAACCAAGCATGTTCAACAAGATTTGTGGATTTCAGAGAATTTCTCACCGTTGATAGAGAACATCAGTCACTTAAAGGCTGCAAGTTGCCGTTTTGTCCATGTCATGTCTGCTTCTAAAATAAAACATTTCTTTCCATTCAAGCAGAGTGCATCAACAGCAAATTCCTCTCCACATTTATATCAAGAGAAGTTCTGTAAATTGGAGTTGTTAGGGTTGAAATTACTTAAAGGTGTTCGGTTAAAGTGTCCACTCCTGCTTCTGGAGGGTCACCCTTCCAGCAGAGTTTAGGTCTAGCCTAAATTAAACACACCTGAAACAAGCAGGTATGTTTAAACTAAACTATGCAGGAAGGTGGACCTCCAAGAGCACACCTCGACACCCCTGTGTTAAACTGGAAAATGTTAATTCTGCAGGTAAGTACAGCACATCCTCTAAAGCACAATCTGTAGCATCTGCTAAATGAATAAATGTAAATTTTTTTTAATAAGATTCTAGTTTCTCCCCCTATAGGTCGCTCGTATCACTACTGATACTGAGTGCATCTATTTGCCTGCAGACGTTGATGAATTCAGCCTGAACGGCAAAGCCACACATAGAATTTGTCCCCCCCTCTAGCATCCACTCTCGGCTCGGTGGATGTAGAGCCCAAGGCCGTGTACCGTCTGTGGAGTTGCTGCCCGGACTGAGAGCCCAGAGTAGCTGCTCTTGCTGCTGTTTGAGTGTAAAACCCACTGTGCCATTGACCCAAGACGTGAACTGGTCTCCCAGATACAGTGCTCCATTGCCTAGGGTCCCCCCCCCCCCCCCCCCCCCCCCGGCTGGGACTGTCGCCGGGGTCCACATCCCCCAGAGGCATGCGGTATAGGCTGGGTTGTGGAGTTTCCCCGACAGGGTTTCGTCGTTGTCCGCGTGTGCTGAGAGAGAGCCTGGAAGATCCGAACAGGCTATGCTGGAACAGAGCCTCACTGTTCAAGGCCTCGTCAATGCTTCGTCGCAAGTCGATTGGCGAAGGGGGCCGCAGATCTGCCGTGGAGTCGGCGTCAAAGCTTGCAAAGGATGACGCATGGGATACTTTGCTCTTCTTTGTGGTTTGGGAGAGCTGTGTGCAAGACTTGTGCTGAGGGCTGGCTGGATAGTGGAGGTCCAAACCGTCTGATTCGCTGTGCGGAAGTTCCACCAAGGTGTAGAGCGGCACGCTTTCACTTTCCCGCCGTACTATTCCCTCACACAACCCCAGCTTCTCGACGGGCCGTAGTGACCAGCCACACCGACTCGAGAGGATGGTGGGTTTGGCCAACATGGCGCCTTCTGTGGGTGTCTTTTTGAAGAGCCAGCTGCAGCCTCCTGGTTTGGAAAGGGGCACTCCGCAACAGAGAAGGGGGTGAGTGATTACAAGAGCGAGTGTGAGACATACTCCTGTTTCACACACTCTGCAGCTGAGCTGAAAGCCCCACCAGGGCCAGGGCATCAGTCCAACCATGACTCCACCGGTCAGCCCTTCAGCATGGAGCATGGCGTAAAGTCGTAGACTGCCACATGCTAGCAGAAACAGGGCAGAGAATACCCCTGTCCTGGCTGCCCTTTCCCACATCCGAGCCTCTGTGAATGGACACCTGCTAGCATGGCATGATGGCCGCTCAGGAGAGCTATCGTTTAGCCGGTAAATGTGCTTGACATCGGCACGGGCACAGCAGTAAAGAAGCAGGTACGTGAATGACAAGAGAGAGGACATCAACACAAAGGCTGCTGGCGGTAATAGAGGCACAATTTTCAGGGTGGGAAAGAGTTGCAGTATTGCCATGGAAGCCATCACTATGGCTATGTGCAGCAGCACTAGGGCGGCCAACAGGCAGGTACTGCGCTGCAGGGTATTCTGGGAAAGTAGCTGGGTACAAGAGCGAGCAGTTAGCAGTAGAAGCAGAAGGCCAAATGATGCAGTAATACAGGGATAGGCAGCTTCGTGAATCAGTCGTGCCCAGACTATGGGTAGGCGCTCTTTTTGGCCGTATGGATCATAGAGGAGCCATAGAGCTCTGCTGGAACCTGTTAGTAGTTGGAGAAGGTGGAGGAGGCTGAAGTGGGCACAGCCAGAGGGCCAGCGCAATGGCAAACACATCAGGCTGAGCACAGACAGCACAGCCACGAGCGAGAACACACAGCTGAGCCCGTATACCTGCAACTCCCATGCCAGGCCCCATGTTGCCATAGCAGCATTCCAGTCAGCCAGTAAAGGGACCAATAGAGGCGGGGTCTGGGCTTCAGGGGGTGGGGTTATTACACCAGGGGGTGTGGTTTCATACACAGGAGGTGGAGTGGACAGGGTGTTGTTAGTTGAAGCGTGATTCCACGAGGAGTCAGGCGACTGACAGATCCCAGTGCCAACCAGACTGCAGTCATGAAGTGTGGAAGATTTGCGTCTGTCATCACCTGGAGATGCTGAAATGCAATATATAGCTTGGTTTAAGATGCATTTAGTTTTACATACACACTCAGAAAAAGGCACAAAAGCTGTCACTGGGGCACGGTACACTTAGGTACACCTTTGTACCTAAAGGCTGCATATTGGTACCTTAAAAAGGTACATATTAGTACCTACAAGGTATATATAAGTACTTATGAAATATAACGTTAATTTAATTTAATAAATTAATTCACACAAACATTAAACAATGTTTTATAGATGAACAATGGAACACTTACTGTTGGAACGTCCTGTATTTTAAAATTAAGGTTTTTAACATTGATCATACCAGTGACAAGAAACCACATTCTTTTTCGATTATTTATGTTATTAATTACTTATTTAATTAAGATTTTTGGCACACTTCTTAGACTTTGCATTAAAACCCCAGAAAAACAATAGGCTAAATAAATACATTTTCCTTTTTTTTTGTTTTTTTACAAAATTGCTTTAATGAGCAAAACAATACTGAGTGAACCATTTCATATTATTTACTCATATATATATATTTTTTTAACTGTTAGTTATAGAATGCTGTTTTTAAAGTGGAGCAAGATATTGTAATGCAGCCTCAAATTAGATTTAGTCTGTTTATGCACTCATGAGGTTATATTCACAAAACACAAAGCTAATATTCTCCACAAGCCTGCTTAGTTTTTTTTTTTCCTTCCTATAATGGAGTTACACATGATACAGCACAAGAGGTATTTAAACCGCAGAGAAAACACACAACAAACCACACATTGATGTTTCACAGAGAATCCTGTATCTAGAAGTATACAAATGATCTAAAACAAGAGGTAAGTAGATAACTGTACGTTGCTCCAATATGAAAGCCAGGGTCATGAATCTCAGGAGTAATATAAGAAGATACACCATCAATCGTAAATATATATAAAACAATGACTGTGTTATTAGCTATGTGGAACTAGGCTGTTGTAAATGGGTCGCACACTTCATCTCTGACACACATTCACATACGGCACAGATAAGAGGGCATTGATCCTGTTGCCGTTCCCATGAGTGTAACTATTTAAAAACTAGTAACTGACACACTTTCATGACATTACATCACTTAAATACCTGTGCGTGGAAGTGAGAAGGAGAATCTGAATATAGCCTAACTTTTTACCAATACTCTGCACTAATTGTGGATCAAAAGGCACTTCATTGCTTATTGAAGGACTGATTGATTAATATAGATTATTAGTAAGTGTTTCTGCATGAGTAATGATCCAGACACTGGGACGGAATCTGTGAACCAGCATTAGCCTTTAGCATGTGTTAATTAAGTCCTAGAATCTTACTCGATTTTTCCCTCTACAGATTGAATTATTGACCTTTGTTCACAGGAAGAGATTTCAGTACCACCACCCTTAAAATCTCTGGTTGACCAAAAACGACAAAAGAGAAAACAAAACAGAAAGTGTTAATGAAGAGTTGCAATATATAATAAACCCTTAATCTTCATAGTTCGCCAGTTTCTGCTACAGTTTTATCTTATTTCTAAGAAAAAAAGTCTTAGCTTTTGTATTGTCAATTTTCTCATGAAATTTCTTTTAGTAATATAAACAGAACTGTAATTTAAAGGCTAATATAAGAATATATATATAATATAATATATATAATCTAATATATTATATATAGATTTATTTATTTATGTATCTTTTCAGCACCCTCTACTCCAGTCTTAGTTGCTTAAAAAAATATTTTTAAATATATGTAAACCAGTTTTTTTATGTTAATTTTATTACTCCTTTTAATGTATTTTGGTCAAATAAATGTAGCCTTAGTGAGCTCAAGAGATATTTTGATTCACTAAAAAGAATTGGCTCATAATAGTAATTTGCATGTGAATCAGATTACACGTACTATATTGTATGTTTGTTTTTGCGTAAGGCTAAAATGATAAAACAGGTTACATATGCAAGACCCTGAGCTCAATTATTTCAAACCTTCATTTTTTTAAAATACATTTTTCTTGTAATCTCTCAGATGCATGTACATTTAGAAGCATTGGACTGGAAAGCTCTTGCGCTCTGATCACCAACAGTAAAAGATCATGCGTTAGAATAGAGGTCATTCTGACAATGAATGCTTCAGTACCTGCTTCAGGATAGGTTTCAGTGACCTTGATCACAGTGGCGGTCGATTGGCCATTTTCTTCCTTTTTCACTTGGTCAACATCCTCACGCTTCTCTCTTTCAGGGTCAGGACTTGTCATATTGAGAGTAGGCTCCATCAGACTATCTGAGAAAGAGAAGCTAGGATTATAAACCTGTTCTCAAATAAGTAGAACGGATAGCTGATGCTAGCTCAAAAAGAAACTACATAATTTGAATGAAACCTGCTTTTGTTCTTGTTTTTTTTACCCATAATCCTCAGCCAAACTTTAATTCCAAAAGATTCATACAAAAGAAGCTGTAAATTGTATTTAGTTTCACAACGAGTCGCTAGGGGGCTTGTATCCCACTCACATCTGCAGTGATGAATGGCTTGTTCACTGCTGGAATACTGATGTTTTCACTGCAGCTTGAGGAACAGTAGGCAGAGTTAGTCTTACTGACACAGGCATTAAGAGGAAGCTAATGCCAAAATGCCAAAACAGGATTACCAAAGAGATGCAGTAGAAGTACATACCGATATCCCTTTATTACAAAATTTTGATTTGCACATTTACATATTTTATTCAGTCTAAAATGTCATCATCAGTGTGTCAATGTTGTTTTCCAGCAGTGATGTTGCCCCATTAATCATATTGTACCTGTGTATTTGAAAGAGTGAATGAGTATTAAAAGTGATACAGTAAAAAAGTTTCATGATTCATGAATAAATGACTCTTATGAGACAAATATTTTTAGCGAATCAAAAACATACAGTGCAACCAGAGTATTCTGATTCATGAACAAATTACTCTTCTGAGCCAATTATTTTTAGTGAATTATAAGCATACAGAGAAACATTAGAAGTCTGATTCATGAACAAATTGCTCTTATGAACCAATTATTTTTTGTGAATCAAAAACATACATTGCAACCAGAATAATCAGATTCATTAACAAATTACTCTTATGAACCTATTCTTTTTAGTGAATCAAAAACATATAGCGCCACCAGAGTAGTCCGATTCATTAACAAATTACTCTTATCAGCCAAATATTTTTAGTTAATCAAAAACATCCAGTGCAACCAGAATAATCGGATTCACAAACAACTCTTTTGAGCTGATTCTTTTTAGTGAATCGAAAACATACATTGCCACCAGACTAGTCCGATTCATTAACAAATTACTCTTATGAACCTATTCTTTTTAGTGAATCAAAACATATAGCGCCACCAGAGTAGTCCGATTCATTAACAAATGACACTTATGAGCCAAATATTTTTAGTGAATCAAAAACCTACAGTGCAACCAGAATAATCGGATTCACAAACAACTCTTTTGAGCTGATTCTTTTTAGTGAATCAAAAATATGCAACCGATATTCCTGCTGCATAACAATCTCTTATGAGCCGATTATTTTAGTAAACATAACATACAGAGAAACATTAGCAGTCTGATTCATGAACAAATTGCTCTTATGAACCAATTATTTTTAGTGAATCAAAACATATAGTGCCACCAGAGTAAATTACTCTTATTATCCAGTTGTTTTTTGTGATTTGTGAATCACAACATACAGTGTGAGAAATATAGTGTAATTCCCAAATAAATGAATCATATGAGCCGGTTCTTTTAACAGTTTAATAAGACAAGTTACTGGTTTGAATTAGTCTCACAAATCCTTCACTGAACAGAATCCATCAGAACGGTTATAACAACTGACTCACTATGATTATTGTGATAAGCCTATTATTATGACTATTTTCAGTGGTGTCTGTATCAAAATGATATATCGGCACCAGACCAACATGAACCATCATGATCCAACATGGAAATACATTTGGTCTACGCTGGCCTTTTTAACAACCAAAAAACTTAGCATGTCTTTTATGCAGGTACACATTTACACGCTATATGAGGTTCTGTCATGACATGCAAAATTGGCTCTGGTGTATCATTAATTTGATTACCTGTAGGAGCATCTGTCAAATCCTTTGTTTCCTCAGATGGCCGCAGATAGTCTGTCAGCCCTCTTGGCAAAGTGGTACCATCTAAGGTTCCTCTGTCATATGGTGTCTGCGTAGCACCAGAGGACTTCCACAGTATCTGGTAGGTGTTAAATCTGGTTTCAGTAGGAGACTGAGGTGTATATGTCTCTGTATTCCAAGCAATAGGTGTCTTGGACTCAGTACTCCAGGCCTGAGAAGGAAAAGGCTGTAGTGTTGCCAATGAAGATGATTTAAAAGATTTTTCCATATTGACTTGCTTACTAAAAGTTGACCAATCAGATGCCTCTTCATCATTCTGGATGTCTGAAAGAGGTTCAGTGTTAGTGGAAGTCAAAGTTTTGATCCATGGTGTTCTTGAGGCTAGAAGTCTTGACAAACCATGATCCTTCATTGTGACATAGGGGTTTAGATCAACTGAAAGGTCCACCTCAAGGTCTCGCCTAGTCTCCTCTGAATGTAATACATCGGTTGGAGTAGTCATGTCCATTTTTGTTGATTGGGGCATCCATTGTGCTGGCTCAGTGTCTGTGCTAGACCAAAAGCGGGCTCTTTCATTTCTATTCAAAGATGCAGCAGACAGACTGCCACACAGTGAGAAACTGAAGACCAGCAGTAGAGCTTCACTGTGAGGGGTCATGCTGACACTCCTCTGAAGATGTTATTCCTTACAATATCACCAAGCTGTCTCCTTTTGACTCTCACATTCTGCACTGGTTCTGGGAGAAGAAGAAAAAAACACGAGATGAGAACAACTAGATTCAACCATAAACTGATTTCAAATAGGCATGCACCAACATTAAAATCCCCCCAAAACAATAATCCAATTATTTCCATGTTAAATAGCAATATTAGAAATATACTTATTCAATCTGCTAATCAGTCAATCAATCTACACTTTTTTTTTGCTAAATACAATATTTATAAATTATTATAAGTCTATCCTTCTTTGCAAAACAATAAAATAAATAAAATTGTTGAAATTAGTATAAAATTATACTTTATTCAAAAATATATTAATATTTATTATAAATCTATACTTTGCTAAATAAAATAAGATAAAATCTAATCAAAATAATAAATTTGTAAAATAAAATTTGCTAAATAATAAAATACAATATAACATAAAAGGGTTAAATGTTTACAATACTCATTTGCTATCACTTTAAGTTAGTGTTGGTGTTATGATAATATTTAAATATTAACATAGGCAGTTTAAATATCCAGTACTGGCCCGATAAATATCCACATTTTCCAACAAAAATCCAATAATACTGAAATTAGGGATGCACAATAGTTATCAGCCAATGTATGTTATTTTATTTCATGTATCATATCGGATAACTGATGTATATTTATCTCTAATGTCAAATCTTTGGAATTGGACATATTTGGTTCCCCAACAGTGGCACTGCACTAAAGGTTGAGTGTTGAGTGGCATATATTACAGCCAGAGCTCTGAATTTACACACCATCAGTCTTATTCGATCCCCTCGAGTCATGTGACCCAATTCAGAAAAAAAGTACCTCACAGAAATACATCATAGTGCATACTTTTACACAGACAAATGCTATATATTTTGCAGTCTACATGAATCAGTCCTCATTAATTATATAATTGCAGATATATTATGACTGTAACAGTTAGCAATTGCATTAGACTGATTAGATTTATGTCAAACGACCTGACAGCTGCTGCAGTGCCAGCAATGGTTCTTAACTCACATTAACCTTTTCTTTTCTCACCTTTTTGCATTTTAACTCGTTTCTTAACCATCTTTCATCTTTTTTCTGTCTCCCGAAGTGGATGCAGAATTTTTTTATTTATATTTTAGCAATAGAGAGGGAGCAGGAGGGGGGGGTGTGCCGTCTACCATTCCAATTAGTGCCAGCACTGTTTAATAGACATGCCTCTACTCAGCCGCAGACCATTCATCAACACATTTCACCACAGATAGACCCTGAACCACATACACATATAATGCCATAGCACTGAAAGTGTTGATTGGGGCCCACGAAGAGATGTGCTTACCCCGGGACGCATGGATGAAGAGTCTAAAATAGGAGTAATCATTTTGCGCCCCCTCCATCCTGCTGCCCAAGAAAAGAAAAGATTTTGATTCTGTCTGTGCCGTCGCCGCTATAACGCTGTGGTGCTTTTAGTGCTCTCTCTCTCTCTCTCTCTCTCTCTCTGTCTCTAAAACACACACACATACCTATCTCGGCTTTTCGCAGGGACACACACATGCTGCCTGACACACCCCTTTTAGTATCCCATCTCCATTCTCTTTCTGTCATCAGGAGTCTGATCCCTCTCTTCTGATTCGGTTAAGCTGTGCGTCTACTTTCCAGAGCTGGATTAGCCTGTTAGGTGGTTGACTTCCTTTCTCTTACATCATTGAGTACCAGAGGCAGGTCATCTACTGCAGTCTACTGCTCCTAAAAAGGAAAAAAATACATGTTTACAGTACATTCATATATCTAAATTGAAGAGGATGAGCCTCTCATCCCAATTCAGTTCAGCAAATCAATATACAATATTGAACGTAATTTTCTGAATCCCTCAGAGTGTCATGCCCCTGGACTCATTCTGTGTGTTTTTCCCTCTCCATGTGCTTGCCCTGACCTAGTTTTCCCATGTTGATTGCTCATTAGCTCCAGGTGTGTCTCGTCATCCCCTCGTTAAGTCGAGTGTATTTATAGTGAGTCCTGTTCTGAGTTCTTTGTCTGGTATTGAAAGTTCATCTTTCTCCACTACGCTAATTAAACCAAATGTGGGTGTTCCTAGTTCCATTGAGTCGCCTTTATTAAGTCTGTTTGTTTGAAGTTTACTCCACGTCTCCTAGTTCCTCGCTCCGTGCTCCTCACAGTAGTGGCATAGCGTGACAGAATACCAGACCGAAACAGTTACCTCCGTGTGTTTCCTCTGTTTTTGTTTCCGTTTTTACCAAGTGTTTTTTGTTTCTGTTAGTGCACATGGATTCCTCTCGCCCGCCACCTCTGATACCTCACTCCATGCTGCTGGAGCAGGGGGAAAAAGCGCTTTCGAGGGCCACACCAGACTGTTTCCTGGTCCTCGCCAACCTCTCAAGCGACTACCCGGATGCCCGCTCTGTGCATTCCTATGATGCCAGGTCTAAAACCCAGCGCAACAGAGAGCATCGTTCCGCAGGAAGGCCCTCGGAGGACGTTTGCCCCCACCGCCTTTTGTGGATGCTGGACACTGGGAGAAACACGGCATACCACGACCGTCACCGTCCTGTCCCGAGGGTGAGCTAATTATACTTCTGGGACTGCTGGACTTCGAGGGGGATCTTATTGACTGGGAAACAGAGCTGGAAGCCGACTTGCCCCCTCTCCTATCTCCTTCGTCCCTGCTAGTCCCTTCCAGCCCTGAGTGGGATCCCGTTTCCCAGTCTAGAAGAGAGAGGGGCCTACTGCTCTCCATATCAAAGCCCAGAGTGGCCGTGCCAGTCCCCGAAGTTTCAGCCCCGCGAGAAAGTCCTGTTCCCATGTCTGAGCCTCAGAGAGAGAAAGTACCGCTTCTATGCTATAGCCCAGAGAAAGTTCCTCGTTCCCATGTCCAGCCCCAGGAAGGCCTCCTTTGCTTCCCACCTCCAGCCCCTGGAGGCTCCTGCGTCCCAAGTTAAGACCCGCCCAGGCTCCCAAATGCAAACCCACACAACCCACCCTTACTTGCCTCTTCCACGCTGTGTCTGCCCAGAACCTCCCTCGCATCGTCCTCAGCCCACCATCAGCATGGGGACCGAGCTCCCGCCGGCACGCAGACTGCCATCCTCAGCGTTCGCCGCTGGCCTAGAATGCTATCTTGCTGCTCGCCTTTCCCAACAGCGTCTAAGCTCCCTCCTCTCCGACCCGCCTGCAGCCCGGGCAGGTCCACTAGGCTCCGCAAGGCATCCTTCATCCTCGGCGCTCCGCCTTAGGTTGGCAGTCTCGACCATTCTCGCCTCGTTTTTTTTTTTTTTTTTTTTTTTTTTTAGTCCCCCCGGATCGCCACTCCTCTGCCTCGTGACCCTCATCCCTCCGGGCTCCATCAGGCTCTTCATCCCTTCGGCCACTCCTCTTGTCGCCTTCCCGGCTTCACCATGGCCTTTCTTTTTTTTTTTTTTTTGCACTATCCACACCTCACGGCAGTCGCCGGCCCCGCCACAATGTAAAGTACGTTTGCTTGGAAGTCTTCTCGAACGTCTCTCCTCGTTCCTCACTCAGTGCTCCTAACAGTATGCGGCTCGCTGACAATAGAGAGAGTCCAGAGCATCAATATCCAGAAACAATAAATCAGAGCTCATAAAGCACCAACACAGAGCCTGACCTGCAGCTGCCTCTATTTTTCCTTAGGGTGCGATTACGATAAAGCATTTAAAGATAAATATATATATATATATATATTAGTATAATTTTTTTTAAATGGAAATTAATAATTAATATTTGCAAAATGATAAAATAAAATACACATTTTATTAGCTGATCCCATTGGCATGTAAATCTATGTTGGTAAATGAGTGAGTGGCAATAGCTGGGCAAACAGTCTACTTCCATATTCAGAGCATATAAACACTCAATACATATTTAAAGCAGTGAATGGATGGTCCGCTGGGACGCACCAGTGTGTGTGTGGTAAGACAGAATGAGCAGGATGTAGATCAGCCCTTATTAAAACAGCCCCCGAGAGAACACAAACTGGGACAGTCCCATAGTTGTGAGAGGACTAGTTAGGCTCAGGGAATATAAACGAATAACGGATGTATTAGTAAGCTAATACATAATAATATTTGGTAATACAGTTAAAGTAATCACTGTATGTCATATTCATCAGAGAAATTGAGATCGATGACTTATAAATTCATTCTATGGGAATATAAAGGGATGTTTTAATTTGTTTTCACAGATTCACATGCACTTTGAATGCACTGCACATCACACTTGCTTATTGTGTGTGTACAGGAAGGCACAAAATGAGCTGGAACTAAAGGGGGTTTGGTTTAGAACAATGACCCAGATGAGCTGATCAAACATATGACATCAGAATGGTCCGCATCCAGATCCCCCCAGGCTAGGGCTACTTTTATGGCCCCACCAATCATCTGCATCAGTGCTGCTGAGAAGGGGGCTTGTTGGGTCGGACCTGGCAATGATGACTTCTGCAAACAAGACAGCAGTGTACAGCACACATTCTGCAGAAACGGTTCAAATGCATGGCTATGATGAATCGGATGCATCAAGTAAAGAATAATGGGACAAAACCTGTCAATTCAAAGGAGAAACAGGTTTTTAATGTGAACAACTGAAGTGAAGACTAGATGAAGACCTAACCCCAAGATTCAGACACAGTCCAAAAAACTGAAAAAAAGCTAAATTTATTTTGATATTTATTCACACTTAACAATGTAGCTTTCACCTTATTTGACATTCTGACTTGAAAATAAATAATAAATAAATAAATAATCTTTGTACCCCACTGCATCCAGTGCCCACAAAAAGTAACCTCATCTGCCATTATTTATTTTTTTTTTTTTTTTTTTTTATTAAAAAAATGATCATACAAGTCGCAGGTTTGGAATATGTAAGATGTAGTACTGTTCAAAAAAATACACAAACACATTAAGTAGCATATTAAGTAGTTTTTTTAATGGTCTATGGTGCTGGGATATCAGATTTACCTGATGACGCAAAAATAACTGATGCGTCTGTTTGAGTCGGTTCACCTTAAAGGAACGTTCGAAAGAACCGGTTCAGGGAAATTAATCAGTCTGAAGTCTTCAAGTTTCAACCCTTCACAGATAGATTGAATGTGCTTGCTAGAATAGGTGAAGAAATGTCAGCATCGTATGATATCCTGAATGGGACTCCACAAGGAAGTGTAATCAGTCCAATTTTATTTGATGTAATGATTAATGATATATTTGAAAGAGTTAAACCAAGCATTGGGAAGGCATTATATGCAGATGATGGTGCAGTATCGAGAAGAGGTAGGAATTTAGGAAATGTAGTTAAAGGAATACAAGAAACAATAAATGAAGTTGAAAGGTGGTCAGTAGATTGGGGACTGAAGTTTTCAGTATCAAAGATCCAATATATGGTTTTTACAAAGAAAAAGAAAAAGGAACAAATTACTCTGAAATTATATGAACAATTGTTAGAAAGACTGACAGAGTTCAAATATCTTCGATTAATCTATGATGAAAAATTAACTTGGAAGAGACATATTAAGAAAATTGAAAACAAATGCAAAGGAGTAATAAATTGCATGACTTCAATAGCTAAGTATGAATGGGGAGCAAGAAAAAAGTGCACTGTTACATGTATATCAAGCCTTAATACGGTCTAGTATAGACTATGGGTGTGCAGTGTATGGTGCTGCAGCAAAATCAGAATTAAAGAAACTGGACAACATACAGTCCAAAGCACTTAGAATCTGCTGTGGAGCAATAAGGTCAACCCCTCTAGATGCCATCAGGGTGGGTTTTGAAATAGCGGGCGCCAGGATAAGCCATTAGATTATGTAAGGAAGAGAAAAAGAAAAGCTCCTGCGCATGCATGTCATTGCGACGTTTAGATATAAAGGGTAGTAATGAGTCATCGTGCACGCACAATTTTAAATGATTGTTAGGAATATAAAAAGAATGGAGGGAATAGTTTTGGTTGGAAGTATGAACAGTGGGTCAAGGATTGTGGTCTGGAGAATGAAGAAATCTGTCCCAACATGCCATTAAATAGGGTATCGGTATGGAATATTCCTGAACCCATTGTTGAAATGAGATTGTTGGAGCCCCGGGAAAAAGCAGAAGAAAGATATAATAATAGGTAGCGAAGTTAGGAAATCAATGTTTTATAATGAGAAAATTTGTATTTCTTTTATACAGCGTGGCATCTAATTAAAGCACACCAAGGTTCAAACAAAAAGTGGCCCATAGGCCGTGTACATTCCAAGATTTAAGACGAACGATGAAAATAAGTACTTTCAAGTTAGAAGCCAACAAAGCTGCCCCGTAATATTCTACAGATATGTAACTGCATATTAATATTAACGGATTCGCACAGTGGGTAGAACAGATTAAGCAGAATAGAACGAGCTGCTTTTTTTACTCGACTGTAATTTGCTCAGAATTCTTCATCCGCTCTTAAAAGTATATTAGATTCTGACAAAACTGAGTAGAGAAGACCTGCTAATGTAGCAAATGTATATCATTACTTGCCACTCACAGACTGAAATCGCAGGATATAATCCGCGCTATACTTTTGTTAGGCGGCTACCGGCACGTATCGGGGATAGCTAGGAATGAAAACATGCGGATAAGTTCGCCCAAAAAAGCTTTACAGAAAAAACTGCCGTGGATGTTAAGGTACCTCTGGGAAGAAATGAGATAAAATCAGTAGTTAATAGGGAAATAATAAGAATATGGAAACAAAGATGGGAAAATAGCAGCACAGGTAGGTGGTATTATAATATTGTAAAATCAGTTGGGAAAAAAGAACAGTTTTATGGAAGACACCGAAAGGAAGAAATAATGATTTCTAGATTAAGGATGGGTCACATAGGACTAAATTCAACACTTGCATTAATGGCCCCCGCGCACGGGAAGCCATGAAATGGAACTATAGGGCCCTGATGATGGATGTTTTTGAAACAGCTAGCGCATGTGCTCTTAAATGTACGAAATATGAGATCGGCACGACCTAACAGTCTTTTTTTTTAGCCCCCAATGATAAGGAACAAACAGCTGAGTGTCGTGAACCTTCTGGGAAAGGGTTTTTTTTTTTTTTTTTTTTTTTTAGTGAGAGTCCAGCATGTTTCAGGTGCGTTTTAACATTTTTACGAGTTTACAGGATTAGACTTCACAGGATTTAATCGTTTGAGCGATTGAGGATCCATGATTGCCATTCTACCCATCTCGCCGCAGATTGCCAGGAGCACAGTGTGGAGCTGGAGGAGCTGGCAGGAGCTGCAACACGCAGCGCCAGCCCTGCAAGCTCTGGGGCCCATCTGCATCCTCTGGCCTGTGGGTGCTGCCGGCTGCGCGGCATTAGAAAAAGTGTTTTTTCTTTTTCTTTCTTTTTATCTTCAGCTATACAGATAATCACCCATGCGCCCCGACAAGATATACAGTATGGTGGGCTGCGTATACTCCTAAGAATGTTTTCTGTGAACGGCCATTGCAACAAAAAGAAGAAGAAGAATGCCCTGCCTTGCCTGAGAAAGAAACCATTATTCATCTACGCAGCCTGCTGTGGTGGATAAAGAGATTTACAGTAATGGACATGCATACTGAGTTTGCCTAATACAGGGGCCCCAAACTCGTCCTTGGGGCCGCCGGGTCTGTCCTGCAAACTTTAGCTCGCATTATCTTGCTCAAACACCTGCCTGACGAAAAGTTTCAAAATCTATACCTTAGCTTAGACCTGATTTAGCTGGTTCAGAGTGTGTTTGATTAAGGGTTGGAGCAAACTTGGAGATAAACTCTGCCTGACTTTACGACAAAGAGTTTGGTGACTCACTGCCCCCCTAAATATTAAATTGTTTGAGCAGCCCAGAGGTGTCAAACTCAATTCCTGGAGCGCCGGAGCCCTGCAAAGTTTTGTTCCAACCCTGCTCCAACAAACATACCATGTAGTTTTCAAATAAGCATGAAGGACATGATTAGCTGGATCAGGTGTGTTTAATTAGAGTTGAATCTAAACTCTGCAGTTTGAGGCACCCCTGTTTATTAGAACAATTATTACTTACGAAACAAAGACTAATGGGTGTACTAGTTTTAAATATGTATTTATGTTCATTCAATTATACTTACCCGAATTATTATTATTATTATTTTTTGGCTTGCTTGCACGCGCCCGCCGCAGAGTGTCCCCGACCAACATAGTTGCCAAGTCCGCGTATTATACGCGACTTTGGGCTTCTTTTTTTGTAAAGTTGCGTGAAAAAATTCCGGGTCTGACGGTTTCTAGTCTGACTCACATTTTTCTTAGTGGGATGACTTTCTTTTAGCCCCCCCCCCCCAATTTTTCAGGACACACTAATTTTTTAATTATTTGACAATGTTTTGTAATGCATGAATTATCATGGGCTGTAATAAAAAACAAGTAGTCCTATACTAATACTAAAACTATATATAGTCACATTTGGTTCGAATAGCCTATATTTTAGTAGGCTATAAATATATGGCTATGTTACAGTTCCCCTTTTCTATCTCTCCAATCCTATTCTGCTCACTGGTGATTGGAGATGAGTTTTGTGCTCACTTTGTTGCAGCTTGCTGATTTTTATAAAATAACATATGTTTTTGCTTTTCAGATAAAAGAGTGGGTTCAGTTTAATATGTTGCATGTTCATTTATTGGTAATAAATAATTGATAATAAATAATATTGATGATAAATGCTTGCAAAATGTAATATTTTTTTTAAGTGCGCCGATTGCCCGGCTATTTATCTTTCCCTGCCATGAGAGTTGGCGCAACACGCTGTCCCGACCAACTGGTTACTCGTGCCCACTGCCGCATCGGCCTCAGCTCTGCCGAGCTCCTGTCAGCAGCAGGTAAAACACGCTCATATCCGAGCTCTTTTTTTTTTAAACGTATAACGTTAGTTTGTTTACACCTAGTTTGACCGGTAGAGATCTGAGATAGTTTATGTAAGTTAAAAGAAAAATCGCAGAGTTGTTATGGTTTTATCATTTCGTTTGGCGTTTCTAACGCGACAGCTAACGTTAGTCATATCAACAAGTAATCTCTCTCACACTATAACAGGCTGCTAAATATAATGAATAACGGAATATGTCCGCATAAAGTGGAGCAAAACTCCAGGCCTATCTTCCGAACGTTTTCCTAAGCTTGTGTTTTGACATTAGAACTTGTTTAATCAAAAATGCGGCTAACTGTGTTAGCATATTTTAATGAGCATGCTTTTACGTGTTTTTGCGGCATCGAATATCATAATCATCATCCAGACAGCAGTGGATGATCAGGCCTGATGATCAAGGTTTATTTTGAGACTGGGGTTTCTTTAGGCTCAAAACATGAGTTGGATCATCGTGTTGACACCGACCTTAGAGCACATGCATAGTTCCCCCCCTTCTATTTTATTGGACCCATGATCTTGACCCATGAGTCATTAGAACTCTCAGCCCAGGTCTTGTGAGCGTTATGTTCAAGGTCGTGTGTGTTAAATTTGACAGCGGTTGATAAGAAGTGTAATTCTTTATCAGTATACCAACAATGAACCATGTTTTTGAACCATTTTGTACCAAGAGGTTCAGATGACCAAAGCACAAGGTTTTCTTGCATAATTAACATTTTAATTGTTTGGTCAGACGTTTACACATTCATAAATCTGGGATTATGTTAAACGTGGAGTTATGTTCTGTATGTTAAATATGAATATGTAAACAAGCATATGTGCACAGTACCTATAACTGCACTTTGCATCCGCTTTCTGCTGATTGCTGAAACCGATTGACTCACATGCTGAATGACCGACCTACCCGGTACACATTTATTTAGTTCAAGAACGACATGTACCAGTTCGCTGAACTCGTTCAAGAACGACATTTACCAGTTCGCTGAACTCATTCAAGAACGACATGTACCAGTTCAGTCATATCATTCAAGAGCGAGAAGATCATGTTCAGACTCGAAAGCAACTCGGTCATTAATGGCGTATTCGATCACTACATTCAATAAATCACATGCTGCATCACATCTCATACTCAAAGGCTGTTGGCCCGAGGTTTTGTCATTCTTTAACAGGATTAACCAACGGGATTAACAGTCCACAGAGCTACCCGGTTCACTGAGCTGCGCATGTGCTGCTCTGGAGGGAGGGATTTCAGTGAACAAGAAATATGAGTCAATGGATTACGTCAATGAGAACGATTCATTCACCTAAAAGATTAGTTCAAAAAGAACTATTCATACAACATCACTGTTATATGAACTTTCAGCCAAGTTTCTGTTGCTTTCTTATTCATATTCAAGTGTGCATTAAATATGACATTGGGTAATGATGTTCAATTCTATTGAAATACAAACATTTTAATATTTTTTATAGTCCTTATTGTTAAGTTCAAGGGTCAGTTAAACGTTTATTATGTTTTATGCACTGAAAATGACAGAGAATCAGCACTGTGTGCAATAGATACCAACATGTAAATGAAGCGTCATGTCATTAAAGCTGGAATAGAAAGTGTCAGTAAGTCAAGTAGGTAGATTTAACCTTGTGAGAGCATTTGGGAGGTTTGCAAGTATGTGTTGTGCTCTCACTTGTGCTGAAAAGTCAAGGTCAGCTTGATAGTGGTTTGAGAGTCCTGAAACAAACTCATGCCATTTGTTCTTTGATCACACACACATTCGTCTGTGTTTGTCCATCCTGCTGTTGGGAGTTCCCCCAGTGCTACATATTTTGGATGTCCTCCATTACATAAGATTGTTTAGGTAAAAGAAAAAATGGTGAACTCTCAGAGGAAAAAAAATAACATCAACTTAGATCATGTGCACCTTGTAGACATGTGCTGGTATTCGGTATTGTGATCTATCACGATAATGAACATGCACAATATTGTTATCATAGGCACTTCAAAATACCGTGAATAATTATTTATTACAAATTATTCAGCTTTTTTGAATGCATTTCTGGTCACAATGCACAACACCGCTGCCACCAACCTAGATAAATCCTGACAAAATCGTGTAAACAAGCCATGATGCAACGCGTAGGTGCTGAATGAAGCGCCATTCACTCTCTGACAGCAGGTGGCCCTGAACAGCAGAAATGCAGCCGTTACCCCGGAAACAAAGCAGCTGAGCAGCCCTACTTTCTGAAATCTATTTAAATAATTTAAACAGCTATTCAGATTTGTGTATTCGCTATATGAATTCTCACAGCGCCAAATACTTGCATATTTAGGCCTAATAGGCAATTTATTTTCAAACTTTTTACATTTTAATCTGGACTACAACATGACTAATATTGTTTTTGCGAAATGTTTTTGATTCTTTATTGTTTCATCTCCACACGTTACATTACGGCCCCCAGTCGTAACGGAGTTATTTTTTTTGTTAAACATAAACTGCCAATGAAAAATTCTTCTAAACATTAATTAATCTTAGTTAATTTCAATATTTAATAACACGTTCAAATCAAAAGTTGCTACTGTGTTATTTAATTAACTCAAGCTAACATGAATTAACAGTTGTATTTTTTTTTAACAAAGATTAATAACTTCTGTAGCAAATGTAGCTATTGCTCATTGTCAATGTTAGTGCATTAACTAAGGTTAACTAATGAGATCTTATTGTAAAGTGTTACCTATTGGTCTTTAAAATTCTTTTGCACTTTAATCTGTGTGAAATTGACTTTATACTATTTTTGTGTATAGCTTTATTGTATTTAAAAAAATTTTCCAACTAAATTTCAATATCTTGATAATACTGTATACCGTGATAAAAGCATTAGCAATTAATTGCAACATGAAAATGTAATACCTTCACATGCTTAGAACCTTGTAAGGCCCCTTTATGAGTTTTATGACAAGTCAGTTGCTGTTAGATCTGGCAAACATGTTGAAAATTACGTGGCGTTTTTTTTTTTTTCAGATAAAGTATCCTCGAACTGGTAACCAGGTTATAAACAATAAGTAAAATATTGAGCATATTAATATGGAGGAACATTCTGAACTTACCTAAAATAAATAAGGGGGCAATAAGTAAATACAAATTTAACACTGTAAAAAAAATTTTTTTCATTTATTTTAATTGATAGTTTGTTGGAATCTGACATGCACAAGAAAATGCATCGTTCAGATCAGTTTTATTTTTGAAGATGAAGTTCTCACAAAATGTCAACATTATCTAATACTGTGTCTAAAGGCTTTTAGTCTGTCACCAAAACTCACTGATGTAATTCAGTCAGACTGCTATCACTCCTGGTCAGAGGTTTTATTTGATATGCAGTGTTACTTAAAGTTTAATGGTGCAATACTTAAATATTTAGCATTTCATGAATTGTAGATTGCTCCCTCCCAGGGGAGAGGGTTTATTCACCATGGTCTGTCAGGTACATTGTGAACACATCCAAAATTAGCAGTGTCTGAGTAGCAGGGCTCAGAAACGCTCTGTTTTAATCGATTCAGATCTTACTAAAACAATTGCAAGAATTAAGGCAATACAGCATGTCGTTCATCCAGAAGATTAGATATTTCTTTAAAAGGCAGATTTCTAGAGTTCAGATGGCACTGAGCAGATTTCTTTGGTGCAGATCAGATGGCACTATTACGTGATTTAATAACGTTTGTTTCTTTTCCACACCGTTCTTTTAGTCAAGGCCGTATTAATTATTGATGGTATGATAACCTTAAGCAAAAACATCACGGTTTCACAGTATTGCGATTACAGCTCTAAAATGACTTTTTTAAATGTCTGGATAAAAAAAAACCCCTTTTTTATTTTATTTTTTAATTGAATATTTTATTTTTAAGCTACATACAGAATATTTGGAACAGTAATTTGTTTCTTTTGTTTGATCTATTTCTGTATCTGTCCTGCAGCTTGGAAGTTAGAGCAGTGATCCTCAAATCTGGTCGCGAGATCCACTTTCCTGCAGAGTTCAGCTCCAACCCCTGACATAACTGGATGGCCCCTGCGTTCGCTTTGGGCCTGTTTACACCTGGTCATTTCATGCGTTTTCGCTGATCGTATATATCTATCTTATTTGTTAAAACGTTTCCTTTTACACTTGGCCACATAAACGTGTTGTTGCAAAACGTATATCAATCCGATCTTCAATTCCCGCGCTATATACAAATTTAACAGAGTTCACGTCAACAAAATCAAAAGATAAGAGCTGTGTTTTATTAATTATCAGCTCATTTCAAGATCAAAGCCCACAATAGGAGAGCACGCAGCATCAGAACTGGAAAGATAGGTTAGTCACACTACTTTAAATGAAGATGATGTGTTGTTAGCGTCTGCGTCTACTTGGTGCATTCGCGACAATTTGCGCATCGGCTTGCTAAAGAGATACTCAGCTACTCATTCGCAGCGACTGTTGTGTTGCATTAGCGCTGTCATATCTGACTATAATGCCATATAGCCTATAACACGCTCTCACAAGTTTATTATTTTAACGTTTTGGGAGGAGTAAAATTTGCATATGTGGTTTCAACAGCCAGATGCATTTACACTTGTCCAGTTTCATCTGGAATACATTCCAGACCTCCTCCTGAAGTGGTTTGAGCGATCGATTTATATCCGTCTTGAATGTGTTTCGGAGGGCATTTAGACCTGGTCTTTTCCACGATCAGATAGCTATCCGATCAGAAAAAAACGCATGAAGTGACCAGGTGTAAACAGGCCCTTAATGACATACTGATACGAAGTTCAAAAGATTGGCAATGGTCGCTTTGTTGCGTCCAGTGTAGACAGACTTTGGGGCCGTTCACATGTCGTGCCTAAAAATGCGTGGGAAAACGCCAGTCGTTCCGCTTTCTCCTTCTTTTCAAAGCACTCGGGAGCTTGCGCTTTCGTGGCGTCTGCCGTTGCTAAGCAACCGTGACCTGCGCTCTCCACGCCGATGCCGCCGCCGCCGAAGTTTCAACAGGATAAATGGATTTAGACCACTGAAAATCGCATGCAGTAGCTCTGCTACTAAATGTGTTTAAAATGGGTATCTCTGTACAGCTGTCGCGTCCGGTGTAGACACAGTGTCTGTGTGTGAGCAAAGAAAACAATCAGTATAAATATAACGATCAGTAGCCTATACTAAACATTGCACATCCTGCGATGGGACTATTGCGGATGTGCACATAGCGATATCGATGCTGAAACTATATATCGTGCAGCCCTAGTGCATAGTGGTTTTGAAACCATGAAATGTTCGATTCGCGGTATACCTTTAAACCAGTAATCGGCCCATGCCTAGTCCTTTCTTTAGCTCACCTGCTATCATGCTTTCCAGAACAGCCACCATGGCTGGGGTCACTGCTCACAAGATCAGTAAACACATCACCTTCCTCACTAGCCATTTATTCGCTGTTGCTTATTGACGCTTTGCGTTTCCACCTTAAATGACGCAACACATTCGACACACATATGGCATGGCAAGCTACAGAATGAGCCATTTATTGCACTTTTTGCCCAATTCGGGTTGGAATTTCTTTATCATTTTTGAGCATGTGTTAACGGTGGTAAAGGGATATGATACATAGTGTAATGCACTTTGAAAGTACTTATTTTGAACATTTTTACTGTACCAATTTTTTATTATTAGACCCATGCCATGAGCTTGACGTATGGGACAATACAGATGAATGAGCCATTTGAACTCTCAGCCCAGTTCTTGTGTGTTTGTCGGTGATTGTTCAGGGTTGTGTTAAATTTGACAGAGGTTGGTTATAAAAAGTGTAATGCTTAATCATTATACCTACAATGAACCATATTTTTGACCCATTTTGTACCATGTTTTTCCTGTGGTTTATATGGATAAGACTAGGGATGGGCGATATCTTATCGTTTGCGATATACCAGTAAAAATTCTCCACACGATAAGAATTCGTCTTCCTGCGATAATAACGATAAAGTCTAGTTGTTGGCATATTTCTGTGTACGACTGTGTGGAGTGTCGTGAAGGAAAGCGGACTTGAAATTGAGCAGCTCCTTCTACAATCTGGAACAGGTTTAGATAGGGCTGTACAGTGCGACAAAAATCGGTCTGAGCCTTGAGTAAATAGCTACATATTAACTGTGACGACACAGTTTTTACATGGGTATGAGTCGTCTTACAAACATGTGTCCAACAAAGATATTTTAAAAAATATGTATTGAATGCTTTTTCCCTCTTCTCCATATTATTCATAACATAGTCCGTGTTTGAAAATAGACTTATTTGTGATCAGACTGTTTCGTATCACTGCTAAGGCAGAAATCATATATTTTTGTATTGGCAATCATCTACAGGGATAAGCTAGTTGATTAGCATTGCATGAAAATATACTTTATCCATATCAAAAATACCACGATGCGTGAGAAACACATATACCATAGATTTGTGCAATCTCATGTGTCTTGTTCTTCAGGTTTCCTCAGTTAAATGGTCTTTATCGAACACCTTTATATCGCTGTTTAAATATTCAGCTAATACAGCGGGATCACTAGGATACTGTTTTTCCGCTGGAGCATTACTTCACTAATGCATATTTGGAGTTTCTGCGCAAGGGCGCCCTCCTGCTTCCAGTATGAATTAAACAGTCACAACACCCTATTTTGGGTAAAAATAGGAAAGATAATACTTTACTCTAAAGCATGTCGCCACCCCCGTCGAGCGCGTGAAATTAATCGAAATCAAATCAAAAACAACTGCCCATGCAGATCATGATTAAAATGCAGTAGTTGCCTCTAATTTCAAATGGCTAGATAATTTTGTTTAAAGCCAGTTTGTTTGTTATAAAGCAAATAGCCAATAAATAAAATTGCTTAAAAATCAGTATCAGAATCCAATTTGCTAGTTTAAAAAAAAAGAAGGAAAGAAAAGAACATTTGAATCAGCTATGATCGGAGCATCACTTATTAAAATACTAAGTAAAAGCCCTCAAATTTGAAGTACAATCTGGGATGTCTTTTTCTATCAATCCTTCAATAGATAGATCTTGTCTTTCATAAAGGCCGAGGTCAGGGATCTTGAGCCTAAAAAGGTTGGTGACCACTGCTCTAAAGAAACGGGATTCCCTAAATTATCGTCATTGATATCGTTATCACAATAAATATCAGAAATTATCGTGATATATAAGGCCCATATCGCCCATCGCTAGATAAGACATATGAATTAGCCAAGTCATGCTTTATGAACTTTCAGCCAAGTTTCTGTTGCCATTTCTTATTCATTTCCAAAGTGCATTACATACATAACATTGGGTTATGATACCCAATTTAATATTATATCAAAATACAAACATTTGAATATATTTTTTTAATATAAAAATAAATTACATTTTATGCACTGAAACTGACAGAGAATCAGCACTGTATAGACTCAGTGCTATAGATACCAACATGTTAATGAAGCGTCACGTCATTAAAGGTGGAATAGAAAGTCTCAGTAAGTCAAGTAGGTGGACTTGGTCTTGTGAGAGCATTGTGCTCAAAGGTCAAGGTCAGCTGGACAGTAGTTTGAGAGTCATGGAACAAACACATGCCATTTGTTCTTTGACCTTGCATTGTGCAAGAAAATGCATTGTTCAGATCAGTTTTATATTGAAGATGAAGTTCTCACAAAATGTCAACGTTATCAAATGCTTTGTTTAAAGGCTTTTAGTCGGTCACCAAAACTACCTCACTGATGTAATTCAGTCAGACTGCTATCACTCCTGGTCAGAAGCTTTATTTTGTTTGCAGTGTTACATTTCAACTTGATCAATTTAATGGTGCAACACTTAAATATTTTGCATTTCATGAATTGTAGATTGCTCTCTCCCAGGGGACAGACACGTAAGTTTGTCAGCTGTGACTTTTAATAAAAGTGATCTGTTGTTCTTTACACTGTGTCCTTTCTTTAGCTCACCTGCTATCATGCTTTCCAGAGCGGCCACCATGGCTGGGGTCACTGCTCACAAGATCAGTAAACACATCACCTTCCTCGCCAATGACGTTGCTTGGACTCCCACGGCTAGTGTTTCACCTGTTCACCCTAAACCCATATTGCTGATGCTGCCATGGCTGGGCTCCAGACCGCAGGCCATTGCCAAGTACTGTGATATTTACTTTCGCACAGGCTTTGATGTGCTCATAGTGGAAAGTGTGGTGAGCCAGTTCTTGTGGCCTCGCTGGGGGTTGGAGTTTGGTGGCCATGTGCTGGAATTATTAGAGAGCGAGCGCTTCTCACAGCGCCCCCTACTGGTCCATGCTTTCTCCATAGGTGGATATACATTTGGTCAGGTGCTTGTTCATGTGGCCAAAGACACCCAGCATTACCAAGGCCTGACAAACAGGATCAGGGGTCACATCTACGACAGCCTTGTCATGGGATCGCTGGAACATATGGCCAACGGTACGTACAGAGATAGCTATGTATGTATGTATGTATGTTAAAGAGGTATTCATTTTTTTTTCACAAACCGTTTTGGTATATTCTGCCTTAGCTACCCAAAATGCTTTAAAAATTCTTTTGTTCCCACATCAATCTATACTCCATACACCATAATGGTAGAGCAAAAAACAGCTTTTTTTTATTTGTAATTAATTTACGAAGTTGTGACAAGTCTTTCGGTTTTGCTTTGGTCATATGGTTATGGAGTCTTGATGATTGGGCAGTAATTTAAAGCAATTTAAAACATAAGCACAACAAACAAACGTTAAAAGGTATATGAAACTTCGCAGGCACTCATATATATAATATATAGAGAAATATATATATAAGATATGATTTATATAGATAGATATATATATATATACTATATAGTTATATATGTATATTATATATATGATATAATAATACCCACACACACACCCACACACACATACAGCGCAGTAAGAGGGGCCCTTCGCACGAGACTACAGCCTAGATTCAAATTTTCTTTTGCATTTTTAATTAAAAGTAAGATGCCAGCGACCCCGTCTCTACAATAGGACTGCCCGGGGCCAGCGTGAAACGCTTGGGATGGATAATACGATTTGTCACAATTTAAACTTCAGAGATTTTCAAGCAGCATGCATACGCGGTAGAGAGCTCCTTTCTGTTTCGACGCACGCCACGTCTCAAAAACAGCACACACTCAACCTGAATTGCATTTCTTTTCCGGAAAATGCATACACTAAGTAAAGTATGCAATGTATTTACATTTGAGTATTTCAATTTCTTTCTTGCTGTTCATTCTGTACGGAATACCTACAACTCAGAAACCTCACGCATTTGTTTAATTTTTAATAGGTTCTATTCATTTTTTAGGCGATTTGTGCTATTTTTTTGTCTCGATTGGGAATCGAGAAGGTAATTTAACAGTTAGCCTCATCTACAATCTTTATCTATAATTGGTATTGAAAAACGATAAAACAATGTTGTTTTGTTTTGTTTTTTTGTGGCAAAGGGCATCAAAATTTACCACTGAGCCCTTTTTGCAAATCGCAGTGTGAATCTTCAGTTTGCTTCCCGATTTGATTCGTTTGATTATAGTAACGAACTAGCATCACACACCATGTATCTTCTCCAATTATTTCATTAATAATAATTACCATAGTATTAATCCAATAAAAGTCATGTTTGTTATTTACACCTTGTTAGCCTATATAAAATAAAAACAAGATGCAAATAAACTGTAGAGAAAATGCAATATAGGCATATAAAAAAAATTAACAGTGCTTTACTTTTACATCTATTTTACAGAAGCAAGACATACAGAAATTGAATAATCAAATGGAAGTATAATCATTGCATATTCTTTAGTGTATTAATTACAAAAAATAAAGCTACACATTCATTGTCAAGAGGAGTAATTCCCTCTTTTCTTTTGTTGTTTTTGTAGCTATTAAATATCTAAATCATGAATCCTATTACACATCAGAATTTTCCACAACTGTTTACGAAATAACCGTCTGTTTACGCGAATACTCACCAAAACTGATATTCAGATACATTTCTTAATTAAAATAGCCTATAACAAGAGTAATTTATTATAACAAAACAGTAGCCTACATTAATATGTATGATAATATGCCTATTTAATTACATTTATACAGAATCGTCCACATCAGCATTGTGATGCATCATAAAAGTGATCATATTCCACAGTTCTAGTGTGTGATGGCTAATACTGCGAGCTCAAATATGTTAAGATGAAAAAGGAGTTTATTATTTGATTAATTATAGCCTACTGTATCTAGCTACTGCTAGCATGACCTACCTTTGCCGTGATCTGCATCTTCTCTTAGCCTTGTGCAGTTCTTGAAGTGGAAAAAAAAGAAGCGCCGGTACTCACCCGCTTTAATAATTCACAATGTATGTATAGTGCCAAAATCAATCAATCAATAATTGAATAAAAATTTTCAGTACAAATTAGCACAAGTCAATCTGCGATACCAAACAGTACCACAGGGAGACGCCAAAAGACCACTAACGCCTTCCTTTAACTACTATATAGGAGTCCATTCAGAATCGCTAAATCTTGACCACAGATGATCAGCGTGTCCCACGTTATAAACGCTATGCTTTTAAAAAAAAGCCGATAGCACGGAAGAAGAATAAATTTTACGGATCTGGCTGAACTTCGATTCACTAATTCTCTCTGCAATCGCTGGACAAATTGGCCGTGTTTTCTCTCTCATGAGCACGGTTTCTGAACTTACTTTTGAATTCATTTTATCTGGATCCGTCGAACTTTCACCTGATTTTAAAAAACCAGGTGTTAAAATGATGTTATCTGGGCAAAAGCTTGCACTTTTTTTTTTTTTTTCCATTTTAAGATAGGATTTGTCATTATAAGTACTGACTGCAATTCAAGTGTTCCGCAATAATTAATAAGTATTACTAACTACGTCTTCTGGACTGCCCCCACTGCGCGCCTACCCAACTAAGGTTTTCTCATGTTACCCCGACAGCTCTCACGCAGGGAAGGGAAGATGAGAAAAGAGAAGGCTGAATATGTGGAAGACAACAGCCGCCCTTGCATTTTCTTCACGGTGATTGGGCAGATGAGAGGTGATCCTCTCGCCCTGGTATGTGAGTTAGATATGTAATTTCTAATCAAATTGGGACACCTATCATTCCACATCACCAGGAAACCCGTTTACACTTTTACTTCTTAGTACCGGCGCCTGCAACATTATGGTCAGATACAAGTGCCGACATTCCGAAACAACCCACAAAAAGGTCAGTACCTAAAGGCTGAAGTATACGAAAGTAACTAGGAAGTCGTAGCTGTACACGAAGGGGCGGCTGCGCATTCAAGCACTGCCTATGGCGTACAAAAGATGTGCCGGGGACGCGTTTGGATTTTTTTTTTTATAATATTTTTTTTTTTTTCCAAGCTTAAAGTTGACTGCATGAGTATTCATTCAACCCGTTGGAGTATTATTACTATTTGCTGACTTTGGCTTGGCTTGGGAATGTTATTTGCCCTTTGTCATCTTTAGTTCGCATATTGGGATGGTTTTTACACGACACGACGTTCCGTCACAGGGAGCATGCAACTCACCCAAGCGGAAGCATCGGAGTACCTTGGCCCCATCGTCAACGACACCCCAAAAGCGCATTAAAGGTGAATTTTGCGTAAGGTCAATACTTAATGGCGCCGTTACAGTATCTCGCTCCGCTTTTTCTCTGTATCCAGCATTCGAACCGGGGTCCACCCCCTCAGGCCTTTTGCTCCGAGTCTTAAGCCTCAATAAAGCGCCTGGTGTCATTAGATAGGCTGGATTTCGCGTGTCAGATCGATTTGAAATGAATATATATAAGAGGGCTGGTACAGGAATACATGCGTGCATCTTCGCGATCTTTAGGTGGATCTCGAATGTCGTCAGATTTTGTCAGAATCAGCTCGTTGATTCTCGGTGGTCTCAGCAATGCGCTCCTCCTAGGCTAGTTTTTTTAACCATAACACACTCAAACAAAGAAAAATTCGGCTGCGTATGTAAGTGGTTAAATTAAGGCTGTATGATGCCAGATTAATGTAAACACAGCCCACTGTGAAAACCTTTGTAATTCGCTTCAACCTTTTCAAACTTTATTAATGATTATTTTAGGTTCAAATGGTGCATTTGTAAGCAACTGGAAGCAAGCAGAATACGGCTATTTCCTAAAGAATGCAGTGCCATCTGCTGTTAAAAACTAAGCTCAGAATCGATTCGAGAGAGAATCGCGATGCCTTCGGAAAATTTAAGAATCGATGCAGAATCATTTCTCAATTGACGATGCATCGATTTATTGTCCCAGCCCTAGTGTCATAGCCAAGCTCACAGAATGATACATACAAAAAAAACAAACAAACAACAAAAACCCTCACATTTTTTGTACAATTGTTATATATCTTTTCATGTGACAACACTGAAAAAATTACACTTTGCTACAATGTAAATTAGTGAGTGTACAGCTTGTATAACAGCATAAATTTGCTGTCCCCATCAAAATAACTCAACACACAGCCATTAATGTCTAAGCCGTTGGGCACAAAAGTGAGTACACCTCTAAGTGAAAATGTTCTCGGTTCTCAGTGTGCAGGGATAGGTGTTTAATTTTGGTTTTAATTAAAAAATAATATACAATCCTCTCACACTCTCTCCTACTGGTCACGGAAGTTCACATGGACCTCATGGCAAAAAACCTCTCTGAGTATCGGACAAAAAAATTGTGTTGCCTACATACGATGCGTAGGCTAATAAGAAAGATGCCAAGACCCTAACTGAGTACAAGCATGTGGCCAAGACATCCAGCAGTTTAACAGGAACAACAGTTCCACTCCAGAACAGGCCTCGCCATGGTCCGACCAAGAAGTTGTGCACGTGCTCAGCGGTCATATCCCAGAGTTGTGTTTGGGAAATAGACGTAACGAGTGGGGGGGGGGTGCCTGTCCATCATAGCTGGCAGAGGGTGAGGGGTGGGTGGGTCACCTGTCATGCTCAGACCAACCTAAACCGCCACACACTGCACAAATTGGTCTGCATGGCTTGTCATCCAGAGGAAACCAATCTTCTAAAGATGATGCACAAGAAGCCCGCAAACAGTTAGCTGAATACCGATCACGACTAAGGACATGTATTACTGGCACCATGCCTTGGTCTGTGAGACCACGATACTTATTGTTCAAGATAGTGTCAAGTGCAGGATATACTTATTTGGTTCAGATGGTGTCAAGAGTGTGTGGCGGTAACCAGGTGAGGAGTACAAAGACAAGGTTGTCTTGCCTACAGTCAAGCATGGTGGTGGGAGTGTCATGGTCTGGGGCTTCATGAGTGCTGCCGGCACTGGGGAGCAACAGTTCATTGAGGGAACCATGAATGAATGCCAACATGTACTGTGACATAATGAAGCAGAACATGATCCCCTCCCTTTGGAGACTGGGTCGCAGGGCAGTATTCCAACATGATAACGATGCCAAACACACCAAGACGACCACTGCCTTGCTAAAGAAGCTGAGGTTAAAGGTGATTGATTGGCCAAGCACTTCCTCCAGACCCGACACCCATTGACTCCAATGGTCTCTAAAATCCACCAGCTCCGTGATGTCGTCATGGAGGAGTGGGAGAGGACTCCAGTGGCAACCTGTGAAGCTCTGGTGAACTCAATGCCCAAGAGGGTTAAGGCAGTGCTGGAAAATAAAGGTGGCCACAAAAAATATTGACACTTTGGGCCCAATTTGGACTTTTTCACTTAGGGGTGTACTCACTTTTGTGAGATACTGTGTATGTATGTGTATATATATATATATCTCGTCCTATCCTCAGCCTGTGAGATCGCCGATACGCAATATTAATAAGCTAATTTAATTGTTTACTTGGTTTCATAGCCAGAGAGTAACCCAACTTCAGGGTAAGGTTAAAAGCATCCTAATGTTAGTTTAATCTATTAACTAGACATTATATATTTTTAGTCAAGTAACATATGGATGTCATGTCATAAAATATTTTAATATCTGAATTTGCCTTAAATAGATTGTAATAAAACATTGCAAGTTATTAACTATATATAGATATACTAGAAGATAATATAATATATAATAGATATATATATATATCAATATAACAATCTATATAACCAGCAAAAACCGCTTGGAGGAAAAATCCCGGTTTCAAGAGTGTCCTGGCCACGATAGCCAGTTTAAATTTCTCTTCGAATACATTTTAAAATGTACCTATATGTCCTGTACGGCGCCAAGCTGAATTTTCAGATCATTACGCAGGCTTCCAGTTCACATGATTCCTTCAGAAATCATTCTAGGCTTATTTGTGCTCAAGAACTTCTTATTATTATCATTTATCTGTTTTTTTCAGTATTCTTCGTTGAGATAATAAAGATATCAAATACAGCTGTTATATTTTAATTTGAATGGTAAGTCCGACAGTAATATCATTTATAGTAACTTATACGTGTCTTTACTGTCACTTTTAAAAAAAAATCAATTTAATGCATACTTGCTGAATAAAAGTATAAATTGCTTTAACCTCCTGAGACCCTGTGACCTCAAATGAGGACATTATATTTTGGTTGGTGTATTTCCTCCTTCTCTAGCAATACATGCCACAGTTTTTAACAGAGCCATTCAGGGCTTTATTCAGAGATCCCTAATGTTTTGATGTTTCATCATCCTCACCATGATCACTACACGACTCACCTCTCCCTCTGCCTTGGTCTTCAGAGATGTCTGATTATTAATGGTGACAACACTTTGAAAATATTGATATATTTGTATTATCAATTAAATCGTCTATTTTAAAACTTCTGTCATTAATCACATGCTCCGGAAATATGTTCTTGGGTTTCAAATCACCATATACCGTCTGGTTTACGAAACAGGATGTTGATTTCATGCATGTTCTCATATGAGGACACCGGGACTAAAAGCATTTTTATTACTCATTTTGGGAGACACAACAAATGAATAAGGAAAGAAAATATATTTCAATATTCCTATGAAATACTATATATTATTGTGAAAATCTTGTCATCTTCTCCAATAGTGTATATTAGACTTATTATACTTATTTTTTCATTACATGTTGTCCCAAAAACACATTAAAATGCAAACTAGATTTAGTTTGTAGATACATTGTGTATATAATGAGAAAACCCGTTTATTGCCATTTTACCCACATTTTGCAGAAAGAAAAATGGTATATCAAACCATTCTGTTATAACATAGTTGAGAATCATCTTTATACAAAATTTGGTAAAAAACAAAAACAATCCTGAAAACAAAAATTTTGGTGATTGGTAAAAATCTGTTTTTTTTTTTTTTTTTTTTTTTTTTTCCTTGCATGTTCCTTCATGTCTTTTTATGTAAAAAAACCGAGGACATTAGCATAACTTATGAAATAAATATCATTTACATTTAAAAAAATAAATAAAAAAATGGTATGCCTACAACTCAAACCAGTGGGTTCCCAACCTTTTTGTAGTCGCGGGCAATAAAAACAGACAAAAACCCTTTGGAAATTTTTACAAATTTGTGGCACCTTACAAAATTAATTTTGTCACAATATTGGAATTTCTAACTTCGATATGATAATTAGAAAAATATAGATATTCGGTACAACAGGGAATAACTGCAGAATATAATGTCATACAGATATATTTAATATTATAAAAAAATTGTGTCCATCAATGGTGGCAATCATTAGGCTAATTTCTAATGAAAAGACCAATTAATATATTACAGATTTTAATGTAGGCTTTTATACATATGTAAACATTGTTTAATTACCATTATAACTAGCTATTCTCACAATTTTTTTGCTCACTCAGTGTTTTTTTTTTTATTTTACAGTGGGGTAAATTTTGGTGCAGTAGCACGAGATAGATTGATTTAAAAACTTTGAATTTAATAAAAAATGACAAGCAAGCAGTCAGTAACAAAATAAGAACAAATAAAGAAATTAATAATGATACACAATAAAAAATAACGACAGGGCCTCAATTCAATCTGCTTTTTAGTTTTTCAGGTAGCTAACAGAGGTTAAATATTAAAACTTATTATATTTTTTTTTTTTTTTTACCAATTATCCAGATAATGTTTAGTCTTAGAAAGCTATTATTATCAGAACATGTGAGCCTAACATAGCGGTTAGCAGATCAATGACTGAGAGGGCAGCGTTGCCCATCACCAAAAACACCATGTTAAGACACCGTGGCTATTTGCGAAACAAACATACTGTACTTACATCCATGGTTTCTTCCTGTCGGCCTCAATTTTTTGAGTGACTTTGCTGTTCTGATCTGATTCGCCTAACGTATAAAACATGGACCGCCCGCCGACTGAGTGAGCGAGGCACACGCATAGAGCGGATAATCTCAGAGCGTCAACGAACAACCACGTGGAAGTGCACCTGAGCGGGTGACTAATTTCTAACTAAATCTTTAATTATTGGCGACATCAGAAATGGATATTATATAATAGATGCTTTTTTTGAACATTTTAGCAATTTAAAAATATTATAAAATGATTTTTTTACACTGCAACCCTGCTCTCGACCGACGGCACCCCGGTTGGGAAACACTGCTCTAAACAATGTAAAGACATGAAAAAAACAATTTTTTCCCTAAAATTATTTTCTCGGGTCTTAAGAGGTTAAAAATAAATCTCACTTAACGACATCAATCATTTATTTCTATAGCACATTTAAAAACAACACAAGTTGACCAAAGTGCTTTACCGACCCAAAATTACAAAACATATAAACACACACAAACCATAAAGCACAACAAAACACTAAACAAACCCCATATAGCTAAGAACAGTTAAAAGCAGCAGAGAAGAGATGAGTCTTCAACATCGATTTAAAACACTCTATGGAGTCACAGGATTTAATATGTAGAAGGAGGTTATTCCAAAGACATCGCCCTTGGTTTTTAGCCGAGATTTTGGAACGTTTAAAAGGAAACAAGATGATCTTAGGGGTCTGGCAGCACGATGAAGCTGTAACAAACTAATATATACAGGGACAAGCCCATGTAAGCCTTTAAAAACCATTAAAAGGACCTTGTATTGCACCCTATACTCAACAGGGAGCCAGTGCTAAGAAGCCCGCATCGGAGAGCTACTGGAACATTTCTGTTGTTCCAGCTGCAGCTGTGAAAGCACATTCTTAGACATCCCCCAAATATAGAGAATTGCAATAATCCAATCTGGACTAAATAAATGCACGGATCACAGTTTCCATATCTTTAAAAGACAGGAAGCCTTTCAATTTGGCAATACCCCTCAATTGACACCAAGCTTTCTCACCTGAGTGTAATTTCATTGATCCTAAACTTATAAATGATAGTGTACCATTATCTCTGTCTACGTCTTGTAAATTTATCTGCCTACCACCTAGAAAAACTTAGCAACCACCTAGCAACACTCCTGCAACCATGTGGAACACCCTAGCAACCTTGTAGGTTTAAAACATCAAATGCATCTTAAAACAGCTCAAGTATTCAAACTACATAACGCCTGAAAAAACCTTCAGAGAGAAATTGATCCTGATGAATTTTCTAGTCACTGAAATCTCTTGCTTAATAATTTTGGGTTTGTTTGTTGTCCAGGTCTGGGTAAAACCATATTGCCCCAGATGGAAGGTCTCGTGAAGTCGGCTAGCCTTCTGTACTTTCGTGTCTTCAAAAACCAGACGGTTAGCTACTTCAGCTCAGTGATCAGTGTTTTCTGGAACACTCCTGTGATGGCACCTGCTCTTTTCTTCTACTCTGAGAACGATGCACTGTGCGATTACGAGAGCTTGGAGAAGATGGTGGAGTTCTGGAGGAGCCGCGACCTAATTGTGGAGAGCAAGAAGTGGAAGGAGTCTGTTCATTCAGGTCATCTGCGCATACACCCTCAGGATTATCTGTCCACACTGGAGAAGTTTGTGCAGTCTCTTGACATGGTGCCTCTGAAGGCCAAAATGTGAATTCTGAAGGCTGTCACTCGTCTCATTAAACATCCAAGTTACCTGAAATGCCTGGTTTTAATGTCTCGTAGACATTCTCATACTCTTTGTTCAAGTGGTACTTTGTTAAATTGCTGTCTTGCTTTCTCAAACTTCTTCAGCCTTTTTAAATTTATGTGACTACATGAAATCCTTTTCAGCCAAAAATTCATACCTGGTCCAGAAGAAGAAGAATCTGAGCTCTTTTTGAAGAACGTAGCACTGGGATGTTGGGGTTGTGTAATACTACATACAGTCTGCTGATGTGCGACCAGTTAGGCTTATTTGCACTACAATTTGAAGTTCCTGTACTTTGTCCAACATCTGTTCGGACCTCAAAATGACGGTCTATCTTGAAATGCAAAACTGTTTATCATTTTTTTTTTGTTTGGATAAACGGTAAACACTTGAATAACACTTAACAGGTTTAGTATACCTTTTGTTAATAGTGAATCATAGTTTATATTACAACTTAATGTTTAACATCTATAGTATGTTCGTTTGAATACATTACCTTTGATACCGGCTACTCCAAAAGGAAACCTGACTAATTATTTTTAAATCTACAGAAATGACTTGTATAAATTTGTCCATGATAAACTATGAATTAAACAAATATAATTAAATATAATACACTGTTTGACACAATTCTGGTAAACCTATAAAATCTTGTTTTTCTAGCAATGACAGATGGTTAAAGGAAAGGTGGTATGTTCAGGTACCTATGCAGACAATATGGTAAATACAAGTAAAGTGGGACACTTAGGTTTTTGTATTACATATTTCTATATTTTTATTCTTTATAGTGTAATGAAAACCTTTAGCTTATGCCAACTTGAATATTTGAAAACGTTTATGGCAAATTATCAGTGTGCTGCTTTACAATGCATCAATGCAATAATTAAGGTTTTTACATTTTTGTTGCTTCATCTTGCAAAAGTCAAATTAATCATTCTTATTAATGATGTTGCTTTTTTGTCTGTTTAGACTAGAAGTCTAGCAAAATGGTTGTGCAAGACGGAACTGAAGTCAGAACTTAGCAGAATGTTGCTTAAAATGAATGACTTGAGTTGATTTCCTCTACAGGGCACTTGTCGACTCAGAAAATATTTGTACACGTAAAGCTATATTCGTGTAAATGCAGTATTATCCAAATAATATAAAAACTATATTATATTGCACAATGATTATTACTAGTAAAGCATAGTGAAATATAATTCAATCTCATTTAATGATTAAAAGATTATCATCGAATAAACATAGATGACTGTGATTGGGCCCTGTCCACCAGCGTTGAGAAACAAGTTCTTACAAGTTAATTCAGCAACTGTCATGAGAGTAATTTTCACCTGAATGATTATATTGAGAAACTTTATAGACATTTAAATGAAGACAGAGAGAGAGAAAGGGGAAAAAAAACTGAATAGTTAAAATATAAAAATGATCATTTAGATCCATTTTACCTGGGCCACTCAGCCCCGCCCGCTTCATTACATTTTTTGGATGTGATGTGAATTCTAAGAATGTTAGATTAGCAAGTTTCCAAGCCCACTTTTTCTAACTAACCTAATAGTGAATCATAGTTTATATTACAACTTAATGTTTAACATCTATAGTATGTTCGTTTGAATACATTACCTTTGATACCGGCTACTCCAAAAGGAAACCTGACTAATTATTTTTAAATCTACAGAAATGACTTGTATAAATTTGTCCATGATAAACTATGAATTAAACAAATATAATTAAATATAATACACTGTTTGACACAATTCTGGTAAACCTATAAAATCTTGTTTTTCTAGCAATGACAGATGGTTAAAGGAAAGGTGGTATGTTCAGGTACAACTCCCATAACTAACAAACATAACCTCATGACCATTTCTCCTAATTCACACTGCCCCAACAGACACCAACAGACTTCAAGTCAGGGAGAGTTAACTAGGGGGGAAAATGGATGATCTTGTAACAACAATCAAAATTTGTATGTTATTAATGTCTTTGCGTGTCATTCTTCACCTGAAAAGATGGCGAATAAAACGAAAGAGGCTGTGGGTGAAGCCGTGGTTGCTGCGACGGGGAAGACGGGGTGCCTACTTGAATTTATGCAGAGAACTGCAGTCGGATTTACAAAGCTTTCAAAATTTTGCTCGGGTGGTCCCTAATCAGTTTCAGCAGTTACTTCAGATGGTGACACCAATCATTCAAAGGCAAAATACAAATTTCAGAGATGCCATTTCACCTGGTGAATGCCTAATGATAACTCTTCGCTTCTTGGCAACAGGTAATAACCTAATGTTTCCTCTTCGATCCGTGTAAATAATTAGCAGTGTTGATAATTATACAAGAAATAGGTTGAAATGTTCAATACTGTAATTCTAAAAGCTTTTTATTTATTGTTTTATTCACAGGTGAATAATTTCGTAGCCTGCATTACGCTTTTCACATCGGATGCTCAACTTTAAGCGAACTTCTACCCGAGACATGTAGAGCCATCTATCAGGTTCTCAAAGAAAGACATCTTAAGGTATGCATTCTGATCCTCACCACTTTGGTTTAATCAATATGTCATTATAATTACCTTATTGCAAAGAATAAGTGGGTATCCGCTCTGTTCTTCTCGTTTGAAGTATGCACATCGTTATGGGAACTGTCCGGTCAGGTGGTGCTGAACAAAGCCAGTGCTGTTAGCGCTACATAGTTCAATAATAGGGTCTGCACGAAAATCAACCAGGGTATTACTGCAAATAAAAATACAAATGTCAATCGATACGCCAAAAATAAACAAACAAATAAATAAAATGTTTTTACTATAATTAAACCATGGTTAATTTATTTTCATCAGGGTAAACTATGCACAGAGATTAATGCACAGTAGTATATAAATGCATGTTATTTACAACATCTCAATCTGCTTATAAAGACTGCTCAAGCTGCTATTAAATGGTACATTCCTTTCTGCTATTAAGATTATTTTTCATTTTCTATATAGGTTTGGGAACAAAACAAAATACTCTTTTTGGAAAGACACACAACTAAAAACTATACTTTAAAAAAGTGATTCTTTATTAGTGTCAATTGCTTATTTTAAATTCTTACTTTAAAATATCTGGGAGACCATAAAACTAGGTAAACTTAGAAATACATGCAGGTATAACTATAGGCCTATACAAACTAACAAACATACAGTACAAACACACAGAGTGAGACCTGAACATTTACCAGCCCTAATAATAATAGTAATAATAATAATAAATTGGGACTTTAGATGCAATTAAGTGATTTAGGGACTACAACGGATGTAAATATGGAGCTGCATACTGGCTTGAAGAAGGGCGAGGGGACAATAGTATTTGATGTATTTGAAATTGTATGTATTGTAGGTGCTGTGGGTCTTCTATTGATCTTAACTGATGCTCTGTATACTGACAAAAGGCATATATGCTGTCATTCTTGGGTGGCTGCAGATTCTGGTGCTTCTCTGTCAGGACTTTTAGGGTTTCATTTATTGCCCCAAGAATGGCAAGGTCTTGGGCTTGTGCAGGATCAGATGAATATCTTCTTTTACTACGCCTCTTTTTCCCTTTAGGCTGGACCTGTTCCTCCTCCTCTTCCATTTCTTGTTCTTCCTCTTCTTGCTTCTGCTCTGTATCATCACGTCTGTCATCACCTTCACCCTCCTCAAGTGAAGTAGTAGAGTCCTGTAAAATAGTGTTTAAAAATGATTAATTCATGATTTATTTACAAATGTATTATTCTCTTTTCCAGTGCCCTACAACAGCAGATGAGTGGAAAAAAGTATCAGAAGAATTCCAAACCACAGCAAAATTTCCCAATTGCTTAGGGGCTTTGGACGGGAAACACATACGGATTAGTCCCCCCCCCACTGCGGAGCACAGTTCTTCAATTATAAACACTTTAATTCGATTGTTATGATGGCTTTGGTTGACAGCAATTATAGATTTCTTTATGTTGATGTAGGGTGTAATGGAAGGGTGTCGGATGGTGGAGTATTCAGAGGGTCAACACTGCAAGAGTCTCTAGAGCAGAGTACTGCAAACATTCCCCAACCCACTCCATTGCCAGGGACAGACATGTCAATGCCATTTTTTTGTTGTGGCAGATGAAGCTTTTCCTCTGAAATCAACCTTAATGAAACCTTTTGCCAGGAGAGGGCTTTCCAGAGAACAGAGAGTCTTCAACTACCGGCTATCCCATGCCCGCCGTATTGTTGAAAACACCTTTGGCGTCTTTGCAAACAGATTTAGTTTTTTTTAAAGCACAATTGATCTTGATCTAAATGTTGTGGAGGTTATTGTTCTTGCATCATGTGCCCTGCACAATTATTTACGTGATGAATGTGGCAATGCATATCTGTGTGGACTAACTGATCAGGATGGGCAAGAAACCTGGAGGCAAGACCCTCCCCTGCAACAGGCAGCGCTGCCACGGTCCACAAATGCAAGTAGCGAGGCCAAGCAAAACAGGGAAAGGCTGATGGAGTACTTTAACTCAGAGGCAGGAGCTGTTCCTTGGCAATGGGATAGACTAGTAAATCATTTCCACATCCATACCCAGATAATGTACATAACATGTAAACAAATATTAAACTGATGGTAACAGTAATATATGAGAGCTACACATTTTATATGGTTAATTTAAATTAAACTACATTTTTAAACAGAGGTTGATAGAAGTACTTTAATTCTGAGAGGTGAGCTGTCCATGGCAATGGGCTGAATTGCTGTAAATATTTCCCTGCACCCACACCCAAATCAACATTGTATTAAATAAACTCACATTTTGAACATCGAGGTTTGATGTTGAGGGTCGTTTTTTCATGTGTAGCTCTAAAAACGTAAGTCTCCTCAAAAACCATTCCTGCCTTGGAGTGAGATTTCCTCCACTACCAGAGGGAGGGGATTTCAAATATCTGCTGTACTGTGTCCTCATATTGTCCATTTTCTTCTTTACCTCAGCTTCTGTGAAACACAAATAATTGAAGATGATACAGTATTAGTGCACTTATGTATAGAAAGTGCAGGAACAAATCACAAAGTGTCATGCCATTTAGATGACACTACAAATAAAACTAAACTACAAATACACTGTGGTTTGAAGGATACTGAGCGGGGTGCACATGTGACACGGATTAAATAGTAAATAACTATATCTAAATAACTGGCTCATCTTGTCTACATAAACAGAATATTAAAGAAGACAGAGGAATTCACACTGAGCAAGCTACAAAACCTCAAACAGTTAACGTTACTTTGTAGCATTTTAGTGCAAGCCCAAACAACTTTGTAACCATTTGCTTGCTAAGACACTCCATTGAAACGCAATTGCGACCCACAAGTGTGTAACCATGGTGATATTGTAAGGCAGTTTTATTATAATAATAATATATTGTCAAATAAATTTCCATTGTATTTAATTATTGAGGTGAATCATAATATACTCCGACAGACTAGTCTGTAATGTTCTAGGGTGTGAATTGGCCCTATGATAAGATGCATGTTAAACAGCTTTCTTTGTGCTTGTGAGTGCTGCTTCGGCCAGAGGCATGAGTGAGAGTTAGGCATCTGAAGGGATGAGAAAGGGCTTTCAGGCCTGATCTTGAGAGCAGGAGGCTGAGGCAGGGTTCAGAGATGATCCGCTCCTCATAGTCCCACCAGCAACATGGATGATTTCAGCAGGACGCGCACCAGCTCAGACAACACAGGTGAGAAAAACTGATTTAATATTTTGGCTTGTTTTATTTCCACGTTTTTTGTATATATTTAAGAAAAATATATAATTTTAAGATTGTTTAATTGTTTATTGATCAAGGCAGAACTCTTGAGCAGGCATTGCAGGACTCTAGAGGGAGATTATGAAGCAGAATTAACCCCTTAACTGTCACCCCCCATTTTTTAAAATAGGCATGCAGGTGCACTATCAAAACTTAAATTGTTGTAATTTATGAACACTTTGGAATACAGACATGGTCTCTTCTTAAAGAAGAACATCAGCTAATTATAGCAAAAGTGGAATTTGTTCAAAACATTTAAGTATCAAAAAGTTATAGTGGTTTAAATTTACTGTAAAGAAAATGCACTATATTAATTTTATTTTATATATAATAAATATTTTACATATCAGGTTTTACTCTAAAATTGGTATAAAATTAAAGCCTTATGTCTAAATTAGTTATGTTCCAAATTTGAAGTTGATATGAAAAAACTTGAGGTTGCTGTGAGATTTATTTAGGGCGTTATACCACAAACAGCCACCGGGTGCCATCCAAACTTCATTGAATTTTTTTTAATGCATTTTTCTGTCACAAATGTCTAGATTTCTCTGTCAATATTACTCAAAATAACCACCAAATATGGAATCCTGAGATTCAGACCTTTCCAATGATATGTTTTTTGTCAAGATTATAAACATCTTTGAATCTAAAAGACCGTAATACATTTTGTAATATGACACTTGACACTGCCCACTAAGGGGGAGGAGACCGCCAAAAGATTTTAAAGTACTATTTCCATGGTAACACAATGTCCAATGGTTTCGAAATGGTTTTCACAGGATGAATTTTGGGCTTCTAAGCTTTCAAATTATATATGATTTATGATGATTGATAAAAGATTTGATAGAGAAAAAAGACAACAGCAAAAAAGAGTGCCAAACATCCCACAGGTGGGACTTAAAGGGGTAAATTAGTATACACAATTAGAACTTGGATATATGGAAAGATGTAATCAAATCAAAGTTAAACTGACAAAATTTAGCACCTATATTTGTTCATGTCAACTTTAGTTTTTTTTTCAGCACACGATTGTTAATCTGGCTATTGGTGGACTGACATCTCTGTTAGTTCTAGTGAGTATTAGTGACTACACACACACACACACACACACGTTTAGTTAGCTAAATGGGGACCTTGCATAGAGTTCGTGTTTTTGTATACATTAGTACTACCAAACCCCACACTCTTTTTACCATTGAAAAAAAAAATTACTGATCACTTCATCCAACTGCAACTTACTAGTTGTACCTGAAATGTTTTTTTTATTTTTTAAATTTTTTTACACCTCCTCTCCTTAGTCAGTTTTATACTGCTTTCTCTTTGTCAGGTAACTGTCATCAGTTCGTTTGTCTTTCCTACACCTCCTCCGACAGCATTGCATATCTTCTTTGTAGTCTGCATCATCATGATCTGTTCTTCTGTATTGGTGCTGGTTAGTCCTGTATATAAAATTTCTATCTATAATCTTTATGGGCTGATTTTTTCTCCCTGTTTCATAAGCATTAATTTGGATCAAAATCTTTATCTTTTTATCATTTTTTGTCAAATCATGGGCGTTTTCTATTGTACTGTGCTACATGGTCACAATGCTCTAACACAGTGATTCTCAATTTCAGTCCTGGGGTACCACTGCTCTGCACATTTTGTAATCTCTCTCTCTCTCTCTCTCCTCTCTCTCTCTCTGTGTGTGTGTGTTTCTCTCTCTCTCTCTCTCTCTCCGCGCTCTCTCTCTCTCTCTCTCTCTCTCTCTTGTGTTTCATTTCATGATCTCCCTCCTAACGAACTGATATATCTGTTAAGAGGTGTAAATCAGAACCACATACAAAATGTGCAGAGCAGTGGTACCTCGGGACTGGAAGTGAGAACCACTGCTCTAACATGATGTTAGATTCTTTGGGGTGAATTTTTGTAGTGTTTATACCTGTATATACAGTATAAATTATGTATATTATTTATTAAAAACAGTTTCTCTGTTTTTTTTTTTTTGTTGCAGATATCGTAGTATAAGTTTCGTGGTCCGGATTTTTATTCCATAGTCTCATTTCCCTTCTTTGTCTGTGTGCCACTCTGTACTTTATTCCCTGATGTCGGAAGATTACATGATTCAGACACACCACTTGAATTGGGCACCTTCATAATTTTGTCAAGCACAATAAAAAGTGATCTATTTGTCAGAAGTGAGCCTCACAGTTTTGATTATGTGTGCACAGGTGATAAGATGCTTGTTCAAATCTATTAGTTTAAAAAAAATATTTGGAGAGTATACTTTTGTCCTTTATTTATTTATTTATTTATTTATTTAGTCATTAGCAGACGCTTTTATCCAAAGCGCCTTACAAATGAGGACAGTAAAAGCAGTCAAAACTACCAAAAGAGCAACAATATATAAGTGCAAAAGACAAGTCTCGGTTAGCCTAACACAGTACACGTAGCAAGGTATATTTATATATATAGAATATATATATATATATACATTGGGTACGGAAAGTATTCAGACACCCCTTAAAGTTTTCACTCTTTGTTATATTGCAGCCATTTGCTAAAATCATTTTTTTTTTTTTTCCTCATTAATGTACACACAGCACCCGATATTGACAGAAAATCACAGAATTGTTGACTTTTTTGCAGATTTATTACAAAAGAAAAACTGAAATATCACATGGTCCTAGGTATTCAGACCCTTTGCGCAGTATTTAGTAGAAGCACCCTTTTGATCTCATACAGCCATGAGTCCATTGCTGTGACAACTCATATATTTACCTCAGGTTCGTCCCATTTCTTCTCTTCTGATATCCGTGAGATGGTTCTACACCTTCCTTTGGGGTCCAGCGTGTTTGATTATACTGATTGGACTGATTAGAAAGCACACACCTGTCTATATAAGACCTTACAGCTCACAGTGCATGTCAGATCAAATGAGAATCATGAGGTCAAAGGATCTGCCTGAAGAGCTCAGAGACAGAATGGTGGCAAGGCACAGATCTGGCCAAGGTTACAAAAAACTTTCTGCTGCACTTAACGTTCCTAAGAGCACAGTGGCCTCCATAAACCTTAAATGGAAGACGTTTGGGACAACCAGAACCCTTCCTAGAGCTGGCCGTCTTGCCAAACTGAGCTATCGTGGGAGAAGAGCCTTGGTGAGAGAGGTGAAGAACCCAAAGATCACTGTGGCTGGCTCCAGAGATGCTGTCGGGAGATGGGAGAAAGTTGTAGAAAGTCAACCATCACTGCATCCCTCCACCAGTCGGGGCTTTATGGCAGAGTGGCCCGACGGAAGCCTCTCTCAGTGCAAGACACATGAAAGTTTGCTAAAAACACCTGAAGGACTCCAAGATGGTGAGAAATAAGATTCCTGGTCGGTATGAGAACTTTTTGGCCTTAATTTCGAAGCGGTTTGTTTGTGTGAGAAAACCAGGCACTGCTCATCACCTGTCCAATACAGTCCCAACATTGAAGCATGGTGGTGGCAGAATCATGCTGTGGGTGTGTTTTTCAGCTGCAGGGACATGACGACTGGTTGCAATCGAGGGAAAGATGAATGCGCCCAAGTACAGGGATATCCTGGATGAAAACCTTCTCCAGAGTTCTCAGGACCTCAGACTGGGCCGAAGGATTACCTTCCAACAAGACAATAACCCTAAGCACACATCTAAAATAACGAAGGAGTGGCTTCACACTTTTCTTGACTGTTCTTGAATGGCCCAGCCAGAGCCCCTGACTTAAACCCAATTGAGGCATCTCTGGAGAGACCTACAAATGGCTGTCCACCAACGTTTACCATCAAACCTGACAGAACTGGAGAGGATCTGTAAGGAGGAATGGCAGAGGATCCCCAATCCAGGTGTGAAAAACTTGTTGCATCTTTCCCAAAAAAGACTCATGGCTGTATTAGATCAAGGGTGCTTCTACTAAATACTGAGCAAAGGGTCTGAATACTTAAGACCATGTGATATTCAGTTTTTTCTTTTTTAATAAATCTGCAAAAATGTCACAATTCTGTGTTTTTCTGTCAATATGGGTGTGCTGTGTGTACATTAATGAGGAAAAAAATGTACTTAAATGATTTTTTAGCAAATGGCTGCAATATAACAAAGAGTGAAAAATTGAAGGTGGTCTGAATACTTTCCGTACCCACTGTATATATATATAGACACACACATACATACATCATACATACAAAACAACCACACAGACATATACTGTATGATTATATATACATACACATATACCACACATATATATATATCATAGATACACTATATACATACATACACACACACACCCCCAGCACGACACACACCACCTATATATATATATTATACACCACATCACACACACACACACACTCAAGGAAAAACAAGTAGAAAATATTAAAAATAGAAAGCTAGGGTTTGTTTTTTTTTTTTAAATAAAAAACAAAACAAAAAAGAAGATAAATATAGATAAAGTAGAATTAAAATAGAATAGAAAGTGCTAGAGTTAGAGGGTCAAATAAAGGTGGAACAGATGTGTTTTAGTCGTTTCTTGAAGATGGTTAAGGACTCAGCTGCTGCTCATTTATGTCAAAGCTGAATATTTATACGCTGAATATTTCTGTACATTATTTTCTTTTGCTGTCAAGAGTCAGTCTTGCTAAATGCAGCAGTATTTCAGTTAGTTGTATTAAATGTTGTGATTTTTGTTCTGTGAACAATACTGGTGCCAAAGCTCTGAACACTGGCAATAAATAAAATAATATTCATGTACTATGGAAGTGAAATATTTTATGGGTTGGAGACCATGATGACTATTGTAGTGAGTCTGGATTCTCTCTTCATGGAAAACAATTAACATCAAATTTAACATGCAGTAATCTGTTTCAGACATACATACAATGCACTATTACTGGAAAGTTGACAAATAACATGGTCTTTTTTTTTCAGTATCAAGATTCTAAGTTAATAATTATTTGAATGTTTAAGAATAGTTATGTTTAAATACGTTCCACATTGTAGTTTCTTTGAAAGGACTGCCATCTTGGGGTGTGCATCTGAATAACAATTACAAATAACACTTCGGATTGTTTTATTAGTGAATATAAAAGCAGTGTTCTGAATGGTCATTGTGCGTATTCTAATACATTATGTTTATGACACTACAGTGGTTAATTATACAAATAATTTGATGGTCACACTCAAAGTATAACAAATGAAAGCTGTTGAGTAGATATGAAGGCTACTATAATTAAGGCTATTCGTTTTGGGCCTGATTTGGGTAACACCGTTGTGACGTCATTTCTAAGACTTCAAAGCGGCTCCGTCAGATGACGTTCTATGGTGACGTCGCTCGCTGATATGATGGGACGGTCCCGTTATTCCCTTCGGCAAGCGATGGAGCGCACGAGGACAACCATTGTCCGCCAGCGAAGCCGTTTTATACTCAATTATACGGCGTGGATATGTTGCGTTTTCATCGTGAACGCGTCCGCGGCATGTAAAGAGGTGAGAGATCATTCCCGCTGGTGTTTCTGCGTTAAACACTCGTCCAGTTCATATATCTGGGTTTTTTTTGCATACGCCGGCTTGTTTTTAAAGCATCTGTGGTTGTTTGTCATACATTTATTTGCACTTTTGGGATCAATTTCTTTACTAACACGTGCAGCAAGATGATGTAGGTTGTCACAGCTTACAATAACCAAAGTAACAGGTGCATCAGATACTCTACACAGATTGAATAGCCGTAACCAATGAGAAGTAGGCTGTCTGAATACAGTAAAAGCTGGTTTATAGAAACATTTAGAATAGATGCTTTATTTGTGGCTTTAACATGCAACAATAAAAGGAATCAGACTGTCACACTGACAGATCCCTCTGAAGAACATCTAAACATCCGTTTACAAACGATAGTTCTGCAAAAAGGCTTCCCGAGGAGCCTTAAATCGTGTCTCTGGAAGCTTAGAAGTGCTTAATGTAAGTCATAAGTTCTTACAAGAACTGAAAAATCTGTCAGTGGTTCCTTCAGTAACCCTGTCATGAGGGAAAGGACATTTGAGGCTCTGAATATATATTTAGATTCTTTGAAATCAGGTTTTTAGGCACTTTTAGTTCTTGGAGTATTATAGTTTATTTGTTTCCTGTATCAGATGTTTGGCTTTTTTTTATACTAATGTATCTTGAGCTTTTCAGATGCATATTGATTAAGAAGCTGATATGCTTTTTGTCTCAGTATGTATATTGATTGGTGTCAGATTGCTTTTTGGGATGGGCATCCCATTTTAAATATGCATTTGTCATCACTGAAATAATGTGTTAGAATCCAGCCAGGCTGTGTGTTTTATGTCTAATGTTATGGTAATGGATGAATAAGGTTCCAGCGGAGTGCTAAGCGGAGCTTTTCACAGAGATGGTCAGCTCTGCGTGCCCATCTCAAGAGCCTGGTGATATGATGCTAAGAATAGCCTTACTGAAACCACGTTCACTGAGAGCTCAGCACCTCCTCTGGCCTTTGTGCAAGGAAAAACTGTGACTTAAAATCCCTGTGTGTCCCGTAAACTAAAAGATTGACTGCAGTTGACGGCTATGAATAAGGAACAATAGTGCAGATTTGGAACTATTTTGGCTTATGCATTCATAAAAATCAGATGGTAATTGTACATGGTTCTCTCAAGCCGCATTAATTATTTACATTATCCGGTAAAGCCTGGCATATCAAATATATAACATGTTTTCTTTAAAAAAATCATGTTTGACACATCAGGCTTATATAATATTAAATAGGAGAATATGGAGATCCTACTCGGAGTAAAACACCTAATTTTTATTTAGAGGCTGAAATTAAGCAAAACTATGCAATTTGATAAATATGCAATTAATGAGATCTTAAAAACAGTATAGCAGGCAATTTACATAAATAGATATAAATATCAGTTGTCACCCTATATCTGTCAATGTCTTAATATGATATTTAAATACTTTAGTTTTATGATCAAAGCTCTGTAGGTTTTATTATGGGGGGGCAAAACACATAATGCAATACAAAGATGATTGAAAGTTGAACAAATAAAGGTTCCTCAAAAGCCTGATGTATCATATTTGATGCTCACATTTTAACATAATTTTCAACAAAAAAAAAGTGGCTGTACAAAATACATTGATTTTACTACATGATTTTAGTGTGTTGTTTTGCATTGTGTCATTATAGCCATCAGTGGCACATTACTGTATCTGTGGTAATGGACTGGGGTTTGTATGGTAATATCTGAGACTAGTTCCTGTTTTGAGCCGTGTCTCTCAGTCTGCCCTCCCGTATGTTGACCCGCAGGGCATTCTGGGTTTTATTATCAGCTTCCTCCTGATGGCTGCCTTTCCTTCCAAGTCACTCAATAAGTGCTGGAGGAACTGCAGGCATGTGATGTAAAAAGAAATGATTCAGAGGTTTTCTGTTGCATTTTGGCCCAAAAAAATGGTCACATCTCGGCAAAATCAGTAAATTAGGTTATTAATGTACCTTATTTTGTCATGATTGCTACCTTAACTGGTGCAGATGCATAGTTGAAGCTTTTTTTTTTTTGGCTTTTTTATTTCTACAATAGTTTATTAAGCTGAGACACCCACAAACTTGCTTTCTGTGATTCTGTGTTTTACTTATAGGCTCTTGCTGTAATATGCTGATTAGTGGTGGGCATTTTGATTAATCCCAGTGACTCTTTTGAATCTGTTTACTAAAAGAGTTGCTCAAACTTGTTACGGCGGATACTGTATATATACAGTATATAATATATATATATATATATATATATATATTATTGCAGGTTAAGTTGTTATGCCAATAGGTAGGAACAAGTATTTGTCTCTTTGCATATGAGTGAGTCATTGAATCACTGAGTTGACTAAAACAAGTCATTTGAATTTTTATTGAAATTTGTGTGCCTGCATATCTACTAAGAGTCTCTAGAAAGAGTGTTTAAGCTCTTTTCAAGTTAATTTCATTCATGAATGAGATATCCCTGTTTAAGGAAGAAGTCACATTTTGTTCTGTTTGTTCCGTTAATTCCCAAGAAAGATATGTCCCAGTTGTTTTCTTCATTTGTGAATGACATGCTGTATGTGCCGTTTCATTCACATAACACAATGTCCGTTGACAGTTAATTTTTCATTTAGTTCATCGTTCAGGAACATGAATTTGCAGTTTGTTCAGCAACAAGAAGTTGCTGTTCGTTTGGGAACAAGATATGTCCCAGTTTGTTTAGTTGAGTCCCACGAAGTCCTACTTTGGTCACATCCCAGTTCGTTCACAAAAAAAGATATGTTGCCACTTCATTCAATTCATTGAGAAACGAAAAGTCGCAGTTTGTTCAATTTGGTCAGGAACAAGATGTGTCTCAGTTACTTCATGAAATGACACCCTGGTTTGTTCATAAATGAGATGTTCCTCTAATTTGGTTGAGTCTAACACAGACTCGTTGAGTGAAGGGGCAATCTTTGAAGGCTTTAATGAATGAAAAATCCGTCAGTGCATGGTTGTGAACAAGAAATATCTGTTAAAAAACTTAAGATCTGATCACAATTGAACCACCACTGATGCTGATGCCTGGAAAGGAAAGGGTGTGGCCTCAGCAGACTCGGGACGAGATGACTCATGCATTTATTATGTCATGTTATGTATGACCTGTTTTACTGTCGTCTGCATTAAATCCACACAATACTCAAGCGTCCATGTGCTTTACTCTTTTACAGCCAAACTTCACAGATCCACACACCCACAAAACACAAGTATCTTGTTAAATTTAGACGTGTTGTTTGTTTTCGCAGGCGGACTATTACTTTCAGTACACCGAGTGTGACAGCACTGGGTCCAGATGGAGGGTGGCCATTCCTCTGAATCCAGGAGAGTGTACAGGACTACCAGAACCTGTGCAGGGCACCGACTGCAGTAGGTTCACATAGTGTGTTAGACAGACAGGAAGTTTGATTTTAACTGAGAGGGGACTTTGGGAAATGAACATCCAAATAAACATGCAATGTTCATGCACTAATGTGATTCCATGTACTTTGAATGGCAAGTGTGTGTATTTGAACAGCATTTTGTCACCCCTTATTAGCACAGAGGAATTTCCTCTTGGACAGAACATGTTCAGTGGCCCCTGAGAAATCATTCCCAAAACCTCACAGAGTCCTCGGCCCCTGTATTTGATTTGTCATCATGTGTAGTATGGATGAAAGCAGCTAAAGGCAATCTGAAAAATTATGGATTTGACATTATAAATATATTTCTGTGGTCTTATTGTGCACATTATTAATATATTCTTAAATGCTAATCATTCTCTGCCCCTAAAATTACTTTTCCTTCTGACATAACCAAGAATACACAGGTGAAAAAAACATCAATAACCAATAAAAATGTTAATCATTCTTTGAGATTTCTGTGTATAAAATGGGTCCCACTCATTACCTTATTTCATGCTAATTAGTAATTTTCAGTAAAAATGTGTCTCATTATTGAAGTTAAAAGCTTGGAATTCTTTTGAATGTTGTCTGTAGCAGATCTATTTTTATTACGGAAAAGCTGTCATTATTGATTTTATATTGATTATTACACTGCAGTTGATATGCAGCTAGACTTCTTTTCTTTTTTTCTTTTCCAAAGACATTGGTATAGTGGTAACAATAAGCCAACATTATTCATTTATTTAACCAAAAAAAGCCAACACCATCCATCCATCCATCCATCCATCCATCCATCCATCCATCCATCCATCCATCCATCCATCCATCCATCCATCCATCCATCCAATATAGCATAAACAGTATTGTATATTTGGTTACGTCTTTCTGTCAGCATTCTCGTGCAAGGCGGGGGAGTTTCTGGAGATGTCTGCTCAGGAGTGCACTCTGTGTGCGGCTGGCACTTACTCACTGGGCAGCGGCCTGCGTTTCGATGAGTGGGACGACATCCCTCCTGGATTCAGCAGCCTGGCAACCAACCATGCTAACGCACCCAACGGACAGAATGCGTCCACCTGCAGCAGGTCTGTTCCTTTTGGAGAAGTCAGTCATGTACTGTATAAAAGATTGTTTTAAAGACCGCATGATTTTCGCTTTCTGTATTTGGTGTGTTTTAAAAGGTATTGATTGTGTATTCTGTTTGTCCAATACTAAATAGAAATAAAGTCCAAATACACAAAGGACAACATGCATATCAGATACAGTTTTACTTGCAACCAGACAGATACATCTAAAATGACTGTTCCCAAGTTTTCAAAGTCTTGTTCTCATCAAAGTATTTGCAACAAACACTATTTTTGTCCTTTCCGTTTATTTATTTAATATCGGCACGTATTCAGATTTAAGCGTACACAGACTTATTTGTGCAGGCACACACACACTTCCAGGGACATGAAAAGATAGGAGTATTAAACCAATCATTTATTTTTATCCTGTTATATAACTTAAGACCGTAGTCACCACAGTGTGTGTGTGTGTGTTGTGTATTTGTGTGCGTTTAGTGCAAAGTGGGTCGCTCAGGGCTCGTATCTGGAGTCCAACCGAGATGAGTGTACTGTGTCTCTGATCTACACTGTACACTTGAAGAAGCCGGGGTCAGTGTCCTTTGACTACCAGTATGTGGATAACAGCATCATCTTTGAGTTCTTTGTAAGTTTGGATCCCATTTTGGCTCTGGAATGTTTGTGTGCAAAATATTTTAAGACATCAAAAGCAGCTATTCTGTATTGTACAAATCAAAAAAATTTTTTTGACAGATTCAGAACGATCAGTGTCAAGAGATGGACCAGGAGTCAAATAAAAAATGGATCAAATTGACTACTCACGGAGAGTGGGGAACACATATTGTAAGTCAAAAACACTTAACTACAAGCTATTATTATTATTATATATTTATATACACATGCTTGAACACTACCATTCGAAAGTTCAAAAAATTCAGTAAAAACAGCAATATTGTGAAATAATTTTTCAATTAAAAATAATTGTTTTCTATTTGAGTATATTTTAAAAATGTAATTTATTTCTGTGAAGCCAAGCTGAATTACAACCATTACTCCAGTCTTCAGTTTCACACGATCCTTTAGAAATCATTCTAATAAAATGATTTGTTTTTTGCTGGGCTTTTTTTTCCCCAAGAAACATTTCTTATATTATCAATGTTGAAAACCGCTTAATATTTTTGTGAAAAACCATGATGCATTTTTCAGGATTCTTTAATTAATAGAAATGAATTATTAAATGAATAGTTTTTTGTAACAATGTAGAAATCTTTGTCACTTTTGATCAATTTAATGCATCCTTTCTAAATAAAAGTAATACCCTCTTCAAAAAAAAACCCATAAAGGTAAAACAGTAGTGTACATACAGTAGTAATTTTGTTTGCAATTTAGTTTCTTAATTCTCAATTGTGACTTAATTCTCATCCTCATATGATCAGGTGAATCTGAATTCTGGCACTAATATCCTGTACTGGAGAACTACTAGAGCCACACTCGGCTCTAAAGCAGTCAAACCTGTAGTCTTGAAGAACATACGGATTGAAGGTCAGAATGTGCTAAGATGTAAGTTCTCCATTTTAATGTGAAAGAATTGTATAGTTGAAAGTTTATATGATGCCATTTCTCTCCTTCAGGCGTGGCGTACACATCAGAATGTTTTCCATGTAACCCTGGGACATTCAGTCGCGCCCCGGGCTCCTCCTCCTGTGAGCCCTGTCCACGGGACACGTACTCTGGCCGAGGGGCCAGCTCCTGCACACCTTGCAACACAAAAACACACTTCGCTTGTAAGTGCATACATGCATATAAAGCACATAAACTGATTATATTTACACATATTTACACATATTTACTTTACTGTTTGTTTTACTTTTCTAAAATACATTAGGCAAATATTTAAACAATTTTATTCATTATTTCAATTATTGAATTTAAATATTATAAATCAAATGCATCAATTCAAATTGTTTTTGCATCGAAATCTAAGGAATCAACCAAACCCCAAATATTCACAAATTCATAATTTGGACCAAGAAATTAACATCAGAATGAGGAAAACTCCACAACTTTATCAGTCCCGTGTAATATCTCCTTCTACACTATTCAAGCCTCAAACATGCTTTCACTCATATTACATTAACCTATCCTTTTTATTAACTCTTTGAATAGTTTTGCTTGTGTTAGGCTTGTCTTCCAGTTCCAAACTCTTCACGTCTGTGAGGTATGCCTCTTCTGTATCTTTAACAGCAGAAGGCTCTGCCACGTGCAAAAGTAGACCGCCATGCTCAGAAAAAGACTACATCCAGACATACAGCACCTGTGATAAGGATGGAAAGGTAAAATAATTTAGTAAAAAATGCAAAACAACTAGCACTGTATTTCAGACGAAGCAACATTTTTTATTTTTTATTTTTTATATATACTCATGCTGTAACACACACACACACACACACACACACACACACGTGTGTGTGTATATGTATGTGTGTGTGTACAGTAATGTAGTCAAATATAAATATTCTATGTTTTTCCATTTAAAATATACAAGTACATAAATTCTGTCTCTCTCATAGACTCAGGTCATATACAAGTGGGTAGAGCCTCAGATTTGTTTGGAAGCTGCTGCTGGCGCAGCAACACTACCACCTTCTGGTCAGTGTGAGCCCTGTCCACCTTGTAATCCCGGTTTCTATAACAACGACACTGCCACCTGCTCTCCCTGCCCATCTGGGACTTCCTCTGATGGGGTTAAAGGTGATAAATCATCCTAACATCTTACGATGGACGCATTGAAACATGATTATTTCAAAAGCATGAACATAATTCAAATAAACAGCGAAAATATATTAAACATGGATTTTGTGGCATCTGTAGCATGCCAGCCTTGTCCAGCTGGCACAGAGCCTGTCCTCGGGTATGAGTACAAGTGGTGGAACGTGCTGCCTGCCAACATGAAGACATCCTGCTTCAACGTGGCCAACAACAATTGTGATGGATTGAATGGTGAGAGATTACATGAGTATGGTGTGGTATTATGTTACAGCATATGGCTGTAATGCTACTTTTGCTGCTAGGTGTCGCTGTTATCTGTCACTGATAAATGTAAATAGGCTTTTCTACCAAACGTTCTTCTCATTTTATGTGTACATCTGTGCATAATACTTTCATATCTTTAAAATTTTGTGTGCTTTAGGTTGGGAAGTAGCGCGTGATCATGTACAATCAGGAGCGGGTCGTTCAGATAACGATTATCTCATATTAACTCTCACGGTTCCTGGATTCAAGTGAGTCTTCAAGTACTTGTTCACCTCCACACAAGTACACTATTCAAGTGCCGCCCACTGTGCATAACGTTCATTAAAGCTAATTAAAGCCTTGTGTGATTAGCATGGTTAAAATCCTGTATATGATTGTTTCTGTTGTGTGAGTTGGTATAAGAAGAACATAATGTCTTTTTGATACGCTATCAAAGAACTTGGTGTGTGTGTGTATAGAAGTGTTTGTCCTTACATAACCTGTGCTGTCTGTTTAACAGGAAGTCTGTCTTGTTTGTCGTATCAGGTTGCCTGTGTCAGTTCGTGGAGCATCCGGCAGTGAGTACGGCCGGATCACTTTTGAGTTTGAAACCAGCTGCTCATCTGACTGTGAGTTCTACTTCATGACGGTGAGTGTGTTTGTGATACTCCTTACAGCAGATTTGATCTTTGTTTTTGATAGACTGCTTTTAAAGGTGCACTTAAGTACAGTTTGTAATTGGTGTGTACTGGTAATGAACCCCCCCCACACACATTAACCCTTTTTGCCAACAGAAATATGTAAAATATACATTAAAACTTGAACTTTCATTTTTATTATTATTTTTTCATATTATGTTGAGATTTATGTACAAAGATTGAATGAGTTATTGCAATTTTGCTATAGGTAATCATGTAGAAATAACTACAATTTCTAATGACACAGGGTAGAATGCATGCACATTCACATGAGATAAAGAATCAAAAGGTATGCAAAAAAACTGAAAAATTATTGGTGCACCTTTAAAGACATTGTCCACCCAAAAAATTGAATCATCATATGAATGCCTTATGTCGTTCCAATGAACTGTACAAAAAAAGAAGACATTTTGAAGAATGTCGAATAAAAAATGGTATTGGGTCCCATTGACTTCCACAGTATGGACAAAAATACTATAGAAGTCAATCGGAGCCAAAACAGTTTAGTTACCAACATTCTTCAAAATATCTTTTGTGTTCCACAGAAGAAAGAAAGTCATAAAGTTTGGAATGTAAATGATAAGAAAGATGACAGAATCTTCGCTTTTAGTTGTACTATCCCTTTAAGTTTACTAAAAGTGCTCAGACTTTAATTTCTTTTTTATTGACTTTGTTGTTGCTCCAGGATGTGAACAGAAGGAGCACAAATGTCATTGAATCATGGGACGGGAGTAAAACCAAACAGAGTTACACACACATCATGACTGAGAACTCTTCTGTCGCGTTCACCTGGGCTTTTCAACGCACCAGTCAGGCTAGTGATGTCAGTACAAATGCACGCGCGCGCGCACACACTGATTAAAAAATAACTTGTTCATAGAGTGACAGTAGTCAATAATGGTCATTCCCACTGTCCATCAGGTGCGTCAGTATGTAAATGACATGGTGAAGATTTACTCTGTGACTGTCACTAACGCCATGGATGGAGTGGCGTCAGCATGTCGCGCGTGTGCCCTGCAGTCTCAGCAGGCCGGCTCCACATGTGTGCCCTGTCCAGCTGGACACTACATTGATAAAGAGACCAACCAGTGCCAAGAGTGCACTCCTAACACCGTCCTATCTGGGCACCACATCTATGGCAAAGAAGCGTGCCAGCCGTGTGGGCCAGGTAGCAAAAGCAACAAGGTATTTCAACAGCTGTTGCTGTGTGTTTTGTGGCAGAGTAGCACTTATATACTTTTTATTTATTTATTGTATATTTATAAATTGTATTATATTTATTCTATTGCTAAACACAAATAAGAAGTAGTGAAACATGGCCGTTTCCTGGTTATATATTATATATATTATATATATATATATTATATATACATACATACATACATACAAATAATATATGTATGTATGTATATATATATACATACACACAATATATATATATGCAGTGGGGAAAAAAGTATTTAGTCAGCCACCAACTTGTGCAAGTTCTCCCACTTAAAAAGAAGAGAGGGCTGTAATGTTCAATCATAGGTATACCTCAACCCCCCCCCCCCCCCCCCCAATGAGAGGCAAAATGAGAAAAAAAAATCCAGAAAAATCACACTGTAGGATTTTTAAATAATTAATTGGTAAATTCCTCGGTAAAATAAGTATTGGTCACCTACAAACAAGCAAGATTCTGGCTCTCACAGACCTGTAACTTACTTCTTTAAGAGGCTCCTCTGTCCTCCACTCGTTACCTGTATTAATGGCATCTGTTTGAACTCCTTATCAGTATAAAAGACACCAGTCCACAACCTCAAACAGTCACACTCCAAACTCCACCATGGCCAAGACCAAAGAGATGTCAAAGGCACCAGAAACAAAATTGTAGACCTGCAACAGGCTGGGAAGACTAAATCTGCAATAGGTAAGCAGATTGGTGTGAAGAAATCAACTGTGGGAGCAAATATTAGAAAATGGAAGACATACAAGACCAATGATAATCTCCCTCGATCTGGGGCTCCACGCAAAATCTCACCCCATGGGGTCAAAATGATCAAAAGAACTGTAAGCAAAAATCCCAGAACAACACGGGGGGACCTAGTGAATGACCTGCAGAGAGCTGGGACCAAAGTAACAAAGGCTACCATCAGTAACACACTGCGCCGCCAGGGACTCAAATCCTGCAGTGCCAGACGGGTCCCCCTGCTTAAGCCAGTACATGTACAGGCCCATCTGAAGTTTGCTAGAGAGCATTTGGATGATCCAGATGAGGATTGGGAGAATGTCATATGGTCAGATGAAACCAATTTAGAACTTTTTGGTAAAAACTCAACTGTCGTGTTTGGAGGAGAAAGAATGCATCCAAATAACACCATACCTACTGTGAAGCATGGGTGGAAACATCATGCTTTGGGGCTGTTTTTCTGCAAAGGGACAGGAGAGATCGTGTAAACGAAAAGAAGGAATGGGGCCATGTATTTTTTTTTTTTTTTTTTTTTTCTTACAGGAGATTTTGAGTGAAAAACCTCTTTCCATCAGCAAGGGCATTGAAGATGAAGCGTGGCTGGGTCTTTCAGCTTGACAATGATCCCAAACACACCGCCCGGGCAACGAAGGAGTGGCGTCGGAAGAAGTCTTTCAAGGCATTGGGTGGCCTAGCCAGTCTCCAGATCTCAACTCCATAGAAAATCTTTGGAGGGAGTTGAAAAACCATGTTGCCCAGCGACAGCCCCAAAACATTATGCTCTAGAGGAGATCTGCATGGAGGAATGGCCAAAATACCAGCAACAGTGTGTGAAAACCTTGTGAAGACTTACAGAAAACGTTTGACCTCTGTCATTGCCAACAAAGGGTATATAACAAAGTATTGAGATGAAATTTTGTTATTGACAAAATACTTATTTTCCACCATAATTTGAAAATAAATTATTTAAAAATCCTACAATGTAATTTTTTTTCTCTGTTGTCCTAATAGTTGAGGTATACTATGTGAAAATTACATGCCTCTTATCTTTTTAAGTGGGACGAACTTGTCAAAATTGAGTGCTGACTAAATACTTTTTTTCCCCACTGTATATATATATACACACAATTTTAAACATATGTAATGTTTTCAAAAGTTTGACTAATGATATCTAGCACTATTCAGTACAAATATTCAGGAACTACTGGAAAAAATATGATGAATGGTCGTTATGTGACATTAAAAAAATGCTTTTTATTTTAAGTCATTATGCAAATTGATAAAATGAATTGAGTGGTTGAGAACATGGGCATTACTAAAAGTGCTTCAGGAATAATAACTAGTAAGTGTATGACTTCTCTCTTGAATGTTTAAATTCTAGGAGCACAGTGTGTGTTTCAGCGACTGTTCGTTCACATACACTGACCAGATTCGGACTCTTCAGTATGACTTCAGTGCTCTGACCTCTGCTGGGTCCATCATGAACGGGCCCAGCTTCACTGCGAAAGGCACAAAGTACTACCACCTCTTCAATATCAGCCTGTGTGGAGCTGAGGTATGACATCAACACCTGAAATGAGCAGAAATGACATCACAAGAATGTTATTTATTCATTCATCTGTCTTTTGTCAGGGTCACAAGGCTGCAGTCTGCAGAGATAATGTCACAAACCTGCCCAATGAGGACGCTGAAGGTGGTCAGCAGGGCAGTTCAGTGGAGGCTTTTCTCTGTCAATCAACGATTATCCCATCCGATGGGCGGGGCTTAAGAACAGCTCTTTCCTCTCAGTCCATTAGCCTGGCCGACACTTTTCAGGGTTCGACCATTTCATATTTTTAAATTTCAAATTAAAAAATATATTTTTGAATTCTTGATAGTGTAGCGTATGTGACTTGCACGTCCATGTTTCATTCATTTGAATGACTTGCTAATAAGGCTGCCAAAATTAATGTTGTAAGTTATTAGATCAATTAAATGTTTAACAGACTTTCCATTATCAGTAAATAATGGAGAAAAACGTCCTTAACGGTCTATATAATTATAAATTAAATCCCCGATGGGCTTTTTACTGAAGTAAAGTCATTTGCAGTTTAATCATCAAAGCTCAATAAGTATGAATTAATATCACCTATGAGCAAAAACATTGTCTGCGCTGCTATTGTTAATGAGAAGACCACTTGGGGACTGTGGCAACTATAAAACATCTTCATGCAGTGTTACTTTTTTGTTCTTACTATCTAAAGTAGAATTTGAATACGAGTTGATTTTTTTTTTGTGTATAAAAGAAATAAATTAACAGTGTTTTCCACACACTTTTGCTCATAAGTAATCCTGTTACACCCCAACATTCCTGCCAGAAAATATAATGTTGTACGATTTTTATTAGATGTTATTATTAATGAAATCTAGATACATTTTATGTGAGTGCATTCTTTATAGATTCTATATGACATTTTATGTTTATTGTATGTATATTGTTTTATTATTATATATTATAAAAAAGATTATTAAGATTTAAAATTTTTGTTTTATATAAGTAAAAATATACAATTACAAAATTATAGCATCAATACATGTATCGGGACCTAGATGGAATGCAATATTTACATAAAAAAACCTTGGATATTGTTATGTTGAACCCGTGTTTTCATAAAAAAATCATAACGTCCTGACATTTGGAATATTTACTGTTCATAGCCTTTAATATTAGAGAAACTCCAGCCAATAAAAATGTGCTGTAGATTTCTGTTTCTTTATAATAATAATTCTACACAGTGCCTGTCATCTGTGTTCTCAGGTATAAAACTTAGCATATAAAAAAATTGGCTTCTTGTTTTGTGATAAATACGATTAATTACTTGAATCTACGGGTGGTCCTGCTTACTAAGCACTTCCTGCTGTGCTGCCTGTCACCCCCATGTGTCCTCTAAGACAGGTTGTGTGTGTGTGTTTGTGCCACAGGAGCCACAGTGGAGAAATCACTTAACGGAATCACCGCCAGACCAGAACTATTTCCATCTGCATCCAAGAGAATCCCAGATGTCCACTTCTTCTATCGGTACTGGCAGTTACGTCATCAAACCTAAAGTGCCTCTTAAAGTTCCTCTCATGTATGGTTGTCTGGAGTTTTAGGGGTTTTGTAATAAAGTGTGAAGTTTGTTATTTTCCCTCTATCATCCATTACCTGTTATCATCCAGACACCGTTTAATGGTGTCTTTTATTTGTAAAGATCTTCACAGGTCACAACCTCATGTCAGAGAGGCAGGAATGCAGTGGTGTCACTGCACTGTAACCCAGAGAAAACAGCGAAGGGAGACATATCTGTACCCAGGTAAACACACACAAACAAGCACACTGCTGTTAATGCAGTCTAAATTTGGCACAGGGCATCTCCCATCATGGCATACCAAATAACCTAACTGCAGGCCCACTGAGTTGATTTATTTGTCTTGTTTTCTTTTTTGAAAATTTGAAACCATTTATTTTATCACCAAAAGTGTATGTCACTTATTTTGTTATATTTATATTATGGATTATTTATGAAAGTGAAAAAGTGAAAGTGACGTGACATGTGGCCAAGTATGGTGACCCATACTCAGAATTAGTGCTCTGCATTTATCCCATCCAAAGTGCACACACACAGCAGTAAACACGCACACACCGTGAACACGCACACGGAGCAGTGGGCAGCCATTTTTTGCTGCGGCACCCGGGGAGCAGTTGGGGGTTCGGTGCCTTGCTCAACCTCAGTCATATTATTGAAGGTGGAAGAGAGCGCTGTACATTCACTCCACCCACTTACAATCCCTGCCGGTACGAGACTCGAACCCGCAACCTTTGGGTTACGAGTCCGACTCTCTAACCATTAGGCCTCGATGTTGCCATGTCTGAAACAAAATGAGTACTATTGCTAATCAAAAGTAGCCCATTTCTTTTTCTTTCATGGTTTTCTCCTCTGTCTGGGCTCCCTTCTGTCAAAATTGTGTTCCAGGGAGATTACTAGAACCCGCGGACTAAAAAACAACCCTTGACAGCAGTGTAAAAGTAGCCCAATTCCAGTTTAGATTGACTTCCTCTGTCCTGTGTCAGTGAGTGTCCTGCAGGGACCTGTGACGGCTGCACGTTTCACTTCCTGTGGGAGAGCTCTAGTGCGTGTCCACGCTGCACTGCTGTCGACTACCACGCCATTGAAGGAGCCTGTAAGGCAGGAGTGCAGGTACTCTTTCATTAGTTCACTGTGAGTACTGTATATTAGTGCTGGGCAATGATTAATCATGATTAGTCAAGTCACCTTTATTTATATAGCGCTTTATACAATACAGATTGTGTCAAAGCAGCTTTACAGTGTTCAACAGGAAAAACGTGTGCCGATAATGCAAGAGGACAATAGAAAACATTCAGGTTTTCAGTTAAAGTCAGTTTATTGTTGATTCATTGATGTCATCGTCCAGCTCAGTTCAGTTCTCTTCCAATAGTGTCTGTGCAGTCAAGTCAACAATGTTGCCAGAAATTGTGTCCCCAACTAATAAAGCCAAAGGAACCAAAACTCCATCGGTGATAGAAATGGGTAAAAAAAAAGGAAAAAAAAAACCTTAGGAGAAACCAGGCTCAGTCGGGGGGCCAGTTTTCCTCTGGCCAGATGAAACCAGCATGGTGTGGTTTAATTCCAGGCTGCAACACACGTCAAATTGTGTTTTAGTATCAAGTGCAATTAAAATGGGCTTTGGTAAGGAACTGCAAGGTAATACATAGCCTAGTTTAAATCAGATAGTAAGAATAATAGTCTGATCCTCGTTGGTGTAAGTAATAAAATCAGTCTACTAAAGAAAAGCATCTGTCGTGACTTGTGCATCTTCTACTGAATTTATCATCAGAAGTTTATCTAGGGTAAGTTTGTTTTCTTCAGAACTCCGTGTGGCAACACATATGTGGATTATTCCTCACATTAAGCCACCAAAACAAAAATGAATAATCACAGTGGGTGTTCACGTGTTTGTGACAGGTGCGTCGTGAGACACGATGACTAGCTTGGATATGATGCCTGAGTGACTTGCTTTTTTTGTCGCAAATAGAAAAGGGGAGAAACACGAAGTACATTATGTTCAAAAGTAGGGGTCAGTGAGGTTTTATATTTTTTTTTTATAAATTTAATACTTTTATTTAACAAAATCAAAAGTGACGGTCAAGACATTTACAATGTTACAAAAGATTTCCATTTTAAATAAATGCTGTTCTATGTATTCATCACAGAATCAGTTTTCACAAAAATATTAGGCATCACAACTGTTTTCAACATTGATAATAATAATAATACATTTTTCTTGAGCAGCAATTCAGCATAATAGAATGATTTCTGAAAGATCATATGACACTGAAGACTGGAGTAATGATGCTGAAAATTTAGTTATACATCACTAAATTACATTTTAAAATGTATTAACTTTATTGCCCCCAAGCGTTTGAACAGAGTGTAGCTAAATAATAACATAAATAAATAAATAGCAGGTGAGATTCAAAATGCCACAGTTAACAGCGTAATGATGTGGATTTTAATTCTAAGGACACAGTGTTTGTATGGACTGAACCTCGGCTGTGTACTGGAGGACTGACTCTCCCGCTGAAGAAAACGTCTCCATGCGAGGCGATTGATTTCTGGCTGAAGGTGGGCGCTGGGCTTGCAGTGATCTCTGCTATTCTGCTCGTCTCCCTGACCTGCTACTTCTGGAAGAAGAACAAAAAGTATGATTCTTGTGACTATTTTAGGTTTTGGAGATGTACAACCATCTCTCTTTGTTTATGCTAATAAGCTTCGTACTTCTTTATCTTTTTGCTCTTATAGGCTAGAGTTTAAGTATTCCAAACTTGTGATGTCGGCCAATAAAGAGTGCGAGTTGCCGGCGGCAGACAGCTGTGCCATTATGGAAGGAGAAGGAGAGGAGAATGAGGATGAAGAAGTGGTTTATGCCAACAAGTCTTCTCTTCTGGCTAAGCTGAAGGCTGTCGCTACCAAGGTTAGCTAAACCACAGCAGGTTTAAATGCTTTCCTTAAAAAAACATTGTAAATGGTGTCACAGGAAAAAAAAGTTCATCTCTTTTCTGTTTTTGTGTATTAAAGAGGCATACAACCCAGAAAAACAGATACTCAGTTTTTAAGAACATAAGCTGATTGAGGAAATTATACATTACACCACTGAACTTCATTGCTATACTACTTTTTTAAAGGTTGAGCTTGTGCTGCACCAAACAGAAAGGCAAGAATAATACGCTTTTATCTAAAGCAACTTAAAAAAGAGGAACAAAAGCAATTAGTCAAGGAGCCAATGAGAGTTGTAATATAAACATATTTATTTGACAACTAGATGCTAGAGAAGAGAAGAAATGCAGAGAAGATTATTTTTTTTTAATGTGGGTGTATGTTTTTGTTTCTCAAATTTTTTTGTGGAAACTGATTTACTACCTTTCGAAAGTTTGAGGGAAGATTAAAAACAAACAAACAATACTTTTATTCATTAAGGATGCATTACATTTATCAATAGTAACAGTAAAGAAATTTATAATGTTACAAAAGATTTCTGTTTCAAATAAAGACGTCAAGAAATCAAAAATAGTCAGCTTCCACAAAAATATTGAGCAGAAAAATTGTTTTCAGCTTATAATAAACGATAATTGAAACCAAAATATGAGCATCAAATCAGCATATTAGAATGATTTCCGAAGGAGCATGTGACTTTAAAGACTGGCCTAGACGTGGAAAATTCAGCTTGGATCAAAGGAATAAATTATATTTTAAATTATATTTAAAAAAACATTTTTTAATTGTAATAATATTTCACAGTAATTACTGTTTTTACTGTATCAAATGAATGCAGCATTGGTGAGCATAAGATATTTCTTTAAAAACATTTTTAAAAAATCTTAATTATTTAAAAATAAGTGTATTTAGTGACCTCTACTGGACATGGACAGTGTTTTCAAAAATATGCTTCAAGTTGTTAATGATGTTCTCTTCCACACCTTGCAGTTTCTTCATTGCATTTCTGATGAAATGATCTCAGTTCAACCCTCCCTGTACTCGTTTTCCCTCGCTTTGCTTTTTACTTTGTTTTTCCCTCTTACAATCCACGCTAGAAGCCACTGCAGTCAGAAAGTTAGCTGCGAGTCTGCGTGAGGGTGGGTGTGTGTATATGCCTTGATGTTTAACTCGGGGCAGTTGACGGAGCCGCTGAGGGACTTCTAGAAACATCTGTAAGATTAAAGACCGTTGAGCTGCTTTGGCATATGCGGCGTGTCACACTGTGTTCACGGCCAATTAGAAGAGAGTTTGAGAGGGAGAGAGTTGTATTCAAGTGTCAGAACTTCCATTGTCACTTTAAGTCTCAAATGTTCAGTCCTGAAAAATGCCATATGATCTCCTGTGGGAATGTGCTCAGATTTCCTGCGGTATATGGAGTCAGTTTTGGTCCTGTAATTATCAGGGAAGTTAATTAAGATAATAATCTGTCCAAATCGAGAGGAATTAATCAATCATGTTCCTGGTGACTGGTTCTCCCTAAATAGACCCTGCTAAACGAGCAAAAACTGTATTAGCTGGTCTCTCAGCCTGGTTTTAGAGGGGTTTTTGGGCACTTTTCAGAAGGCAAATCAGCTAAAAACACCAGCTTGGCCAGGAGGGGAAGACCAGCTTAAACTAGCTTGTTTTTTTTAACCCACAAAAATACATTGTACGGGTCATAATTATCGATTTTTCTTTTATGCCAAAAATCATTAGGATATTAAGTAAAGATCACGTTCCATTAAGATATTTTGTAAATTTCCTACCATAAATATTTCAAAACTTCATTTTTGATTAGTAATATGAATTGCTAAGAACTTAATTTGGATAACTTTAAAGGTGATTTTCTCAGTATTTAGATTTTTTTAGCACCCTCACATTCCAGATTGTCAAATAGTTGTATATCGGCCACATATTGTTCTATCCTAACAAACCATACATCATATGAAAGCTGAATAAATAAGTTTTCCATTGATGTATAAATCTCAATTTCGAAACACAATTGGACACTAAGAGTCAAGTTTTGTGGTCAGGTCACAAATAATCTTTTGCTAAGATGGGTTAAAAACTAGACATGCAAGACGTTGACACTTTATCACAACAACAGTTTTTTGGGGACGACAAAATGCTGGTGTGGTCCGGTTAAACACTTTACAATAAGGTTTCATTAGTTAACATTACTTAACTATATTAGTTAACATGAACAACAATTATATAGCATTTATTAATGTTAGTTAATATTAATTTCAAAACTTACTATACATTTACTAAGATTAATAAATGCTGTAAAAATATATTGTTCATAATGCATTAACTAACGTTAAGAAATGAGACCTTATTGTAAAGTGTACCATAATGGCTTAGATCAGTCACACAAAGGAATTGTGAAACAAATATATCTATGTAAGAAGTAAGTATTGTTAAAAATGTATTCGTGTGTCTAGTGATGAGAAGGGGTTTTTTTTTTTGTGCCCCCAGGTGGTAGTACATAAATGAGGACCATTTTAGCAAAAATGCAAGTGCTGGGGCCCGTTCTTCCGTACGTCCTACAATCAGTTAGCCTGGATTTGATGTTTGATGATTTGGCATGAATCTGGGATTGTGGGTTTTCGAGATCATACCGGAGTTGCTGTCATAGCAACACGGCCATAGCTTAAACCTGATAGGGAGCAGGCGTATTTCATTAAACAGGATTAGATGCATCTTTAAGAGAATTTTGATACGTAAAAATCGGTCCCAGAACGTTACGTTGTTACAAGAGTCCTACTAATCATAGGGACATATTTTAAATAATAATCATTTTTTTAAAAATGAATTTAAAGATAACATATTTAATTTGTGTAGTCTTAATACTAGTAGACACAGACAGTTTACTCACGAAAGTAGATTTAGTCATCATAAAAATTAGTACTAATAAATGTATTCGAGTCTTACACCGCAGCTATTACAGATAATGTAGAGTCATGTATTAATTTGAGGGGTGACAGCTATTATGGTAGTGGCTTGATGGAGCGCAGGAGATGCTGATAACATGATCTTGACCCTTAAGAAACGTTAATTGATGCTGTCACGTAACAAATCTGTTCAAATATAAAATTAAATGAATTGCTAATTACTACATTGAAATAAAAATGTAAAGCCTGTACACATATTAGAAATCGTGAATATAAATAATTGGGAATCATGTAAGAAATTAAAATAAAATAAAAACTGTGCACATTTTATTTATCTATTTGAACATTTATGTACTTTTGTTCGCTTGGCTGTTTCCTTATCAACGGAAGTCAAGTTTTTCGTCCGGTGTCTTTTTTAATGATATAATGTCATTACGTTGCTGTCTCGCCGCCAGCCAATCGCTTCATTGCTGATCGTGGTTTAGAGTATCGATACATAGCCCCTTCTAAACCAATCCATGAACGCGCAATTATCTCAGATAACTCAATCCAGCCATACTAATCATCAACAACAGGTGCGTTCGAAGAACCGAATTAGCCAGATCCTGATTAGCGCGATAATATCATCTTGGATGTGACATTTCATCTCGGATATAATAAGCGACATACGAAGAACGGGCCCCCGGGCATTAAGAGTTACATTTTGTTTTGTTTTGCTGTGTCAGACAGTGAGTGTATTGATGAATGCCAATGTTGTACCATGTTTCTGCTGTTTTCCAAGAGTTGTGTTAATATATCATATCATATCATATCATATATACACTAATTGTGCTAATACTAATTAGTAGTAATTATTTAATAAATTTAATACATTTTTAAATTTCAATAATTTTATTTAAAAATGCTGTCATATGAATATTCATGACTCTATTTTTACATGTTGGAATATATTATACATGCTATATTTTGCCAAACCATAAAAAAAACATCCTAAATATCAATGCTTAAAGATGAAAGATTTTGTTTTTTAATGATTATTTGTTTTCTACTTAAAAAAAGTTATATACTTTGTAGTGAAATCGTTCCAGAGGTAGAGACCGTTGTTTACGATGCAGTTAAAATAACAGAAGACAAATATGTTTTAATTTGTAAAAATGTATGCAAGAATCTTTCACAATAAAACCAGGAACATGTATTCATAGTAAATAGGCTCTATTTTGATATTACATTGACTCCTACTTGTGAGGAATTTAGTATGTTGCAAATCTAATGGCACAAAATATTGAGCTAATAAGAAATAGCACAAATATTGGGTAAAATAGTGCAATTTTAACTTTGAATAGAAGCCTTTCAGTATTGAATGCAATATGTACATTTTAGCCAACATTTCTCTCAGCTCAATGGATCTGCCATTTTGGATGGATTTTTCACTGTGCTTGTCGTACTTGTTTTCTTTTACAGCGGATGTATGGGGTGCTGCCTTACATTTTGCCAAAAAGAGTTCTTAAAATGCAGGATATTGTTGTTGGCTACCTTTTAGAACAGCTTTTGCGTAGGGAGCATGTCAGCGATGCATTAAAAACGGTCTATGTAGGCAACTAGATTTCATAACCAAACTTGTGTGTGAATATAACAGCGTTTCCTTAGCATTCCAGAAATCTGTGCCATACAGAGGCAGTTGCAGGTCATTTGTCTTTCTGTTTAACAGACCTAGCTTACCGCAACTTGCTGTTTGATTTGCACGCTGGTTGTCCTGGTAACGCGCGGTGTCCGCGGACAGTCCTTGGCCTTCGCAGGGTAGGCTTTTCAAAGGGAGGCGACCTTGATGAAGAGGCCGATTCTGCACTCTGTTTGTGAACATTTGTGGCGCCCGCGTTCAGTGATTTGTTCCCAATTCGCCTGCGTTTTCAAAACCGTGTTCCTGTTTCTAGGGCAACAAGAAGAGCGGTGAAGCCGTCCAACTGCAATTCTCCAATACAGAGAAGTCTGTGTGGGGATAGAAGAAGAGCAAAGAGGGATACGGAAAAGGAAAGGGAAGAATGGAAGTCCCTTTCTGTTCGATATCACACGCAGTGGCCTTAAGAAAACAAGGGCACAAGTGCCCCGAAGGAAAGGAATATGGGTTAAAAAAGCCTGCAGGAACATGGATGGATATGCTTATATGAATATTTCTCTCTTGATTTGTCACTATGCAGTTGTGTATGTGTGTGTTTTCCTTTTGTAAATGCATGGAAATTCCCTTCCTCTGCAATGCCTGGGTTTCTCCAGAAGCTTTTTGGAGCGACAGCCGTGACTTTACACGAGTCCTTGCTTGTCAGAGCGAATGCAGCCAAGGGTCAGGGTGAACACACAATACACTCAGACTTTAAGCTTTACTGACAGACACTTCCAATCCCAGCTAAACAGCACTGGAAAGCCATGTAAAGTGTGCTGTGTTCAAGTGCAGCCAAAATAGGCTGTGTGTTTTTTTTAGTTAAGTAACCTATTTGACTATGACGGTGACATTCCAAATGAAATATGACATGAATAAAGAGATTACAGCAAAGCAGGCGCCATTTCTGTACAGCTATTTTTATGATTTTTCGACATACCTCTGTGTCATTCTGGCTTACAGTACCAAGACAAACACAGGGGATTTCATGGGGAAAGTATTCCTGCAGAACAGTGACTGCAGACTGAGGTGATGAAACATGTGCAGTCTAATTAAGGAACTTAATGAACTGCCGCTGGGGTTTTATTCATGAAATTTTAAGACGCATCGACATGAAATCTGGGGAAATGATCTGCTGAGAACCATATTGATTCTGGATTGAGGTATAAACCTACAGTTTACTGTCCTGCTGGGATTTAGTTGTTTTGTTTGGTCCACTACTTCTCTGAAGCGTTAGATATACTGTAGGCAATATTATTTATGAGTAATTCATTGTGTGTGTGGGGTGTGTTCAGGAAATGAACCGGTACGTTCCCACTATTTCCGTTCTTGGATATCGTCCAAGTTTGGTTTTTGATATTGTGTATAATAAATGATTGTTTGCACTCTCAAATGTGTAAAACTGAAGAACTTCATAAACCAACCAATATGGTGTATTTCAGTAAAAATGTTTTTGATGACATCATCTGATGATTTTGGTGAGTTTTTTTTGTTAACCTTTAATTGAAATGTATTTTAGTAGTATTTAGATACTGTTATATAAATAGTTTAAAAATAGTCTTTTACATGCAGTTACGCAATGTTGTATTTTTAAATAGGTGTTCTATTTAGCTTTAATTTAGTTTTAGTATTTCTACTCAAACTTATTTTCAGTCAGATACCATGTTATTTAAGTAATTATTTATGAAATAATTTTTCCAAAAAAAAAAAACTACAAATATGGTGGTGTTAGATGCATCGCAGCTTGACATCACTTGACATTTTATGTTTATATTAAATCTTTTTCTCACACCAAGCTCAATATGAATAGAAGCTGAGTGAAGATTCTTAAAAAGAGTTTGTGTTCCACAGAACTGACGATTTTGTTCTCTTTGACTCATTGGATGGAAACGGTGCTAATTCGCAAATGTTTATGCGATATTCCAATTTTGCGCATAAATTATCCCAACTTTGGGTGGAAACGGAGTAGATGATCACAGAATTGTCACTTTTGGGTGAAGTATCGCTTTAAGTAAGGCTGCAGTGGTGTAGCAAAAGCTTTCTACGTAGCTGTCCTCATTAGTTCTCTCACTCTTTCTAAATGTCACATCTCACTGTTTTTTATTCTGACTCTCACTCATTCCTGTGCCTCCTCTCTTGGGGCTTCAGCAATCTTGTGGTTGTAGGTGGAGGAGGTCGTGTCTAACCTGGAGAAGTGCAGCGGTTCTGATATCTCCCATAAAAGCCTCGACTCAGTGCCACAGCCATTAGAATTCCACGGAGGACGAAGGAAGTGTGATGTGCACAATTCACCCCCCCCAAAAAAAACTCCTTGACTATCTCTATCCCTCAGCCATCACTTTAACTCTCTCATTTATGCCGTTCTCTCTTGCTTTCTCTCATCGGTGCGCTCTCTCTCCTCAGTCGAACTCGTGTGGCTGATAAAAGGAAGAGTTTTCAAAGGCTTCAGCACTTCCGATGTATTATTCTGGCCAGAAAATCCCTGGCAAAAAATTGCCTTCCATTTTCCCCGCTCATAATCTCTGCTGCTTCGTCCTCTTTAGAAAGGCAGAAGCCAGCTGATTGGATGTCAGCAGAATAATTTAGTGGAAGAGAGAACACCCGGGGAAGTTTTTTTTCTTTTTTTTTGGTGAGGAAAAGCTAACCTGACTCGTCTTTGTGAGACATCTGAATCCATCACAGTCACATTGACAGAAAGTCTTGAGGAGGTAGGTGTTTTTGTGTTTGTGTATGATAATGATTCACTGTTATCCCACAACCTCTACATGAGGAATGAAACATACAATTCATCATTTAGTTTGTTTATTATGATGTCATAATGTCCTTTTTATTGCACACTGCACCATGGGCACTGTTCTATTGCTTTGTGTTCAAACCGAAAAGCTCAGTGCCTTCCCAAAGTACACGTCCCACACGTTTGTAACTCTTTTACAGATCTGAAGGAGGGTTTTTAGTCTGGTTAAGCCTTGCATACAAATTTGAAATCACCCCATATTGTTCTTGGTATATCCAACGAACATGCTGTTTCAGAAAAACAGACTAAGAAAGAGTGTCCAGTCACACATTCAGTATTTGGGATTGACAACTGTTCTGTATTTACTAACAGATGTGACACTAAATTGTCCTGTACATACAACAGAAATTTTTTTTTGTAGGCCTGCACAGAATCAGTTTCATTGATTTTTACAATATTGGAACCTACCTAAGTCATATTTATTAAGTCTGTTGGCTAAGTTGATCATCTCAGCTCTGTTTAGCAGACTTTTTTGCAGATTTTTCTTTCCAGAAAAGCACAGAAAATGTTGGGAAAGGTCTGCAGATTCTGTTCAGGCCTGGTCTTGAGTCGTGCCTGTAACCATAAGTGATGGATAACCACAGTAAACAATCAAGACTTTGGATTATTTTGATTTAGTCGGATGCATCTAAACCATATTTGGCAACTCCTGCTGCCTTTACTGTAGATACTGAGCCAAAAAATCTATGTTTGGGGGAATTTTTTTTTTTTTTTTTTTTTTGTCTCCACCAATTACCGTGGGCCCAGCGTCTTCCCCAGAGCGACTTAGAATAAAGTGTTCACGCGGGCGGAAGGAGGAGCCAAAAATGAAAATGTACTGAAAATCTACTCACCCTCAGGTCATCCAAGATATATATGAGTTTGTTTCTTCATCAGAACAGAGATTGAGAACTTTAGAATTACATCACTTGCCCACCAATGGATCCTCTGCAGTGAATGGGTGCCGTCAGAATAAGAGTCCAAACAGCTAATAAAAACATCATATTAATCCACAAGTAATCCACATGATTCCAGTCCATCATTTAACATCTTATGAAGGAAAAAGCTGCGTGTGTTTGTAAGAAACAAATCCATCACTATGTCTATCATAATAATGCCTTCTCCAGTAAAGGAAAGTCCATCCCCTGTTGTCCTTCATTATGGAATATGGACTGATATTTTGGCCAAAAGCAGCAGTCTGAAGATAAAAACACTTCAATGATCTATTTATTTCTTACAAACAAGCAACTTTCGATTCACAAGATATTAATTGATAGACTGGGGTTGTGTGGATTACTTGTGGATTCTTGTGATGTTTTTATCAGCTGTTTGGACTCTCATTCTGACGGCACCCATTCAGAGCAGAGGATCCGTTGGTGAGCAAGTGACAGTGTAATGCTACATTTCCCCAAATCTGTTCCTATGAAGAAACAAACTGATCTACTTCTTGGGATGGCCGGCGAGAGTAAATAGGTCGCGACAAATTTTCATTTTTTGGGTGAACAGTTCCTTTAACAGGATTTCTATCTTGCTCTCTGCCTACATAATACATACTCCGCTATTTAATGTCTGTAGTTCTGCTCACACATCAACTCTATGTTGAATTCAGATGTGATACCTGTAAGTGTGAAGTAGTCACTTTGGTTATTGGATACGGACGGTTGTCACATTCTTCCAAAACCAAACTGTTTATGAACCTAACCATATTGAGGACTCCAAACAGGGCTCATATCCATATCCTTCCATGGTGTGAAGATTTATGACAAACATGAACAGATCTATGAAAGTTTGCTTTAAACTTTCCCACGCAGTTTAGACATAGCCGACTGCTTTTGCAGTAAGACCCTCGATCCCCACTCTGAAATGGAATTGCTGCAGTGGGTGAGGGAGGCTCGCTCTCCATTTGTGTTTCTGCGCAGACTGCAGTCTTGGCTCCCTCCTAAACCGTTTCTAAGCCACTCAGATGAAACCGCCACATTTGACTTTTTCTTCTCTCAAAGACATTCATAAAGAGGCTAAGGCTGGAACGAGGACCCCTAGCAACTTAACGTGCAGAAAGAGGATGTGTGCAGATTTTGGGAGGGTGTTGTACTGCAAGCCTCACCACAAAAGCATTGAGTTGCTGAGTGGTGCTGGAGTTTATGGGGCAGTGAACTGCTTTACATAACCGCACGCTGTTTATCTCTCTACACTCACTGACTTACTAACTTTCTTTGTTTCAAATGTGGCCTGTATCTGCTGTCCTTACGTTGCCCTTTGTTTTGTAGTTCTTTCATTGTTAATTTACACAAAGAGCAAAATAATGTAAAGATTTATTGATATTGCCAATGTCAAAGTGACCGCCACATTACTGGTTTCCAGGGTGTTGCTATGCACTTGTGATGTACTTGCCGGGTGGTTGTTTAAATTGACTGGTGCTGTGCTTCTGATGTTGTGGGTGGTTTCCAGGGTGTTGCTATGCAGTTGCGAAAATGTTCTGGGTGGTTTTTAGAATGTTACTGTGTTGTTGTTAGGGGTGTGGTGGGTGTGTTTTCCAGGTGTTTGTCTATTCATTGTGTGAAGGGGATGTTCTGAGTGGTTTATAGAATGTTACAGTGCTGTTGCTAGGATGTGTCTGGTTTCCAGGGTGTTGCTATGCAGCTGCAAAGATGTTTAGGTGGTTTTTAGAATGTTACAGTGCTGTTGCTAGGATGTTGTGGGTGGTTTCCAGGGTGTTGCTATGCAGGTGTGCGAAAAGTGTGTCGTGGGGGTGGTTTTTAGAATGTTACGTGTGTTTTGTGTAGGGTTTGGGGGGAAGGTTTATCCAGGGTGTGCGTATGCGGTGCTGAAATGTTTGGGTGGGGTTTTTAGAATGTTACATGTGCGGTTGGGTTATGAGTTGTGGTGGTAGGTTCCAGGGTGTTGCTATGCAGTTGTGAAGATGTTCTAGGTGGTTTTTAGAATGTTACAGTGCTGTTGCTAGGATGTGTCTGGGTTTCCAGGGTTTTGCTATGCAGCTTCAATATGTTGGAGTGGTTTTTAGAATGTTTTTCTGCTGTTGCTAGATGTTGTGGGTGGTTCCAGGGTGTTGACTAGCAACTGCTATGATATGTCTGAGTGGTTTTAAAATGTTAATAAATATTGTAGAATGTTGCTGTTGCTAGGATGTGGTTGGTTTACAGGGCGTTGCTATGCAGTTTTGTTCCTGGTGGTTTTTATAATGTTACGTGTGGGCTAGTTTCTAAGGTGTATTTTAAAATGTTCCTATGCAGTTGCTAGGGTGTTTTGAGTAATTTTTAGTATGTTACTATGCATGTGCTAGGGTATTGTGGGTGGTTTTTGCATTTGCTAAAGTGCTCATAGTGGTTTTTTACCAGAGTGGCTATGCAGGTGCTAAGGTGTTGTGGGTGGTTTCCAGGGCATTGCTATGCAGTTCTTAACATGTTCTAAATGGTTTTAGCATGTTGTTATGCAGTTGCTAGGGTGTTCTGAAATAGTATGGCTTGAATCAATGTTAGTCCAATGAATTTTTAGAACTTTTAATCATTTGAAAGGCACAAATTGTAGATTTGAGTTACCTAACGATATTTACTTAGAGTTATGGATTTGTTGAAATTCGTAACCCTGTTCTTCACCAGTAGTAATGACTAATTAGAGGGGGAAAAGGGAAAAACTGAGGAAGCATATGGTATATATGGACTCGACTACATATTGATTGTATGTGTGTGTGTAATAGTTGCACTACATTGCACTACATCTTGTGTTTCTGTGAGCAAGTCCGTCTCCATTGGAAGACTAAATCTGTTATTGATTGGTTATGTTTTTCTGTCATCTGATTTTCTCATTCATGCTGTGCATGTTCACCTCCTGGTACTGTTAACTGATGCACAAATGATTTCCTTTGCTGCCATGCTGATGAATTATGAATGTTGAGAGCTTTAGCATTTCTAGGTTACTGTTACATGTTTGTTTACTATGTCTCTTCATGACGAGCTAAGAATGGATGATCCTACAATGACTGATACAGTTTTGACACTTGCGTTAGGTAACGTGATATTGTACAGAATCCCTCGGGGCCGTGCGTTGTCCGCAAGCTAAAAACAAGCAAACAATCAAACTTTTAACATTTTAGCTATCCTCAATCTTCAGCTTGTCGAAGAACCAGAGTGTCCCACTCTCTTCCAAACGAACCAACAGAAAAACATAGAAATGTATAAAACTTTTGAAATGTAAAAAAAGACGTCTGTAAAAAAATGGCCTGGCCCCCTCCTGCCCAAAGGCTCTGAGGAACCTCTCGTATTAAAACTATAGGACAAATGATAAGGCACAACAAGCCGATATCGAACAACAGGATACATTTTACATTCACTGCATCACAAAGCATTTCACACATCAGAAACCTAACCGATTATCACCAGTTTTCCACTGAAATGGTGTCGGTGCCAGAGTTGGGATAGACCTCTAATTCTGATTAATGTTTTAAAAGTATATTTGGTGAGGATATTATCCTATTATTTGACCTCTGACAATACTCTTTCTTGCTTTGTCACATGCAGGTTTAAGGGTCAGGTGTGGACCCGTTTTTTTTCTGGCAAATCACCTTTTATCCAGTCGACATGTGTGGGACGGCACCAGCAACGGCACCATGACGGTGAAAAAGAGGTAAGTCAATTTTGTAAAGTGCCTCACATGCTCATCTTCCAGAATTTCTGTCCCTGAAGGCTTCTCGTCACAGGCAATGTAAACATATAACGTCTCGTAGCACTGCATATCTGTGCTGCAACATAAACATGCATCACAGCCAATCTGAATACAACGCTTATGAGATGCAGTTAATGTAATATGCTTTCAGATGTCATGACAGTGTACAAAAATGGTGTTGTAACCTCTGGCGTCAAGCCACTGCCTGTGATGAGACGACATGAATTTTGAGGCGCGAGCGCTTACTCAATGGTTTCTGCTCTGGACCTCATGACCAGCGTAGACTCTAATACCGTCGATTTGTGCTGATAAAACCATCGGTTAAGATTCTGTACAAAATGTACAACATAGAAATACATACAGTTAGGTTATTACAATGAGGCCTACAAAAGAAAACGACCACAAATTCCAGTGTCCAGTATTGCAGGCGGAGCCGTTTCTGTCAGTCTCTACTGTGGCCCAATCAAAAACGGGTCTGTGTTTTACATCATCACATCATGGCCGTTTACGACATACATAAAGCTATCAAAACAAAAGTTTCCAAAATCTCTCTATAAAGGATTTTTTTGTTCTTTTGTTTCTCTACAACAGTGTCAGACTGTCTATATTTACAACAAGCCCTAAAATAATTTAATAATCATAATAATCATACACACTTTCTACGCACTGTAGGACCTAGTTCTTGGGCATAGCACAATGTGTGCTGATTGGCTAACAGTCGCTAAGGAGCAGGAGTCTGGAGGAAGGGGCGGGGTCACAGAGAGGAAGTGGTGGAGTCGACAATCTCTCTGCCGTTGCACACCGTCGGGACGTAGTGGGCGCCCACAGATGCTTAAGAAAGAGAGAAAAAGGAGAATTAGATGAATGCAGAGAAGGTATGGACACAGGAATGTAAAAGGGGTGGGACTTAAGAAGTAATTTTATATCTTAGTAACTTAAGTTATTTTTGCAGGAAATTTATCCCAACAACATTTTATATATTACAAAACCATGCGGTAATGCGTATTATTTTTGATTATCTAGTAAAATATTTTTTTTCACTAATTAAAAAAATTTTTATTCTAATTTTTTTCAAGGGTCCTAGATCTATTTTAAAGATGATTAATTTTGTGGGGAGTTTGGTGTGACACAGGGCTGCCCAACTCTTTCCTGGAGGCCGTGTCTGCAGGTTTAGCTCAACTTGCCGTCAATACACCTGCCTTTAAGTGCCTAGTATGCAGTAGATTGTTGATTAGCTTGTTCAGGTGTGTTTAATTGGTGTTGGAGCTAAACTCTTCAGGACACCAGCCCTCCAGGACAGAGTTTGGGGACCCTTTTTTAAAAATATGTTGATATGCTTTAATGTTCAAAAAACACATTGTTTTTAAAATACTGTACACTATTGTAGGTCCTCTATGCCCCGCCTCCGCAACCGTTCTTTTTTCAACAGCCCCCTCCTTTAAAGGCGCATCTGCTCTGATTGGCCAGCTGAAGCCAGTGCATTGTAGTGGCCGAGACACACACAAGCATGTTCAGAAATGTAACGCCGCCTTACATAATTGCAGCTTCATCTGTTCCAGTAAATCTCAGACAGTTCTCGTTAATAATGTGCGTTAGTTTTATACCATGGCATTCCAGCCCGTAAAGGCAACAGAGTCGGCGGTGAGCAGACACATGATTATGCCGTGACATGCCGCGTTAAGACAGCTGCGGTGCTATGATCCTGAGAGGCTTCACCTCATCCTGTGATGTCCCCTGTTCCCCTCGACACGACACACACACGGTGCGGATGAGCGCGTTACTGTGCCGGCGCTGTGCGCACAACGACTCCGCATTTGAACAGTCAATAGCAAATAGCTTTTTTTTTTTTTTTGAATAGCCGTTTGTGGCAACCACCGGGTACTCTTCTAGATTCAAAAAAACTGTCGCCCATAAAATGCGTTGCGCAAATTTGAACATCTGGGTTGTGCTGTTCTGTTGTAAATAATGATTCCTAATTGCATCTACTTCCTGAAGGCCAAATAAAGCGCTTTTGCTTTCACACTGAAACACACAACGTCTCCCTGACATGCTGCATCAACACAAACTGCGGTTACTGAAACCACACCTTCTTTCTTTGAGTGAACATTTGTTTTGGGCTGCATTATTCATAAATATTTCCGACTAGTGACTTAGGTATGTGGGGGCAGTGTTAGAAACGAGCCGTTTTCAGGTAGGCGTGGCTGACAGCTTGGAACGATTTTATAAAGAATCTCTCTTTGAATTTGAGACTTTAGTCGTTGCAACTTTACAGATATTCTTTATGCACCAAGAGCTTGTAACACTCCAAAGAGAAAGGAAAACTTGAAATCGCATCATATGACCCCTTTAAGAATTATTTTGTATTTTACTTGATGAGTGAAAGCAAGAAAGAAAGAAGGCAGAATGTGAATTAAACAATTGCAAAGAAGGAATGGACAAAGGCAAAATGAGGTAAAAGTCTTAGTTAATAGTTAGTTAATAGTGAGAATTGGACCTTAAAATAAAGTGTGACCAAAGTATATTGACATATAGTAGGTATCAGTTATCATTATTTCATGCATAATAAAAATGTTCATATACAGGCTGTACTGTATATTGCAGCAATAGTGATGTATGTTAAAATGGTACACCGAACACAGCCAGGTTTACAGATGGCCAACTTCACATAAAAGGCACCACAAACTTTTCACAAAGTTCACAACATGCTTTTCCCGTGATTTGATTCTCCTCGTTCTCCTCTCATCAGCTCCCTCCCCCTCTTTTCCCTCCTAGCGAGTAACTCTATGTGATCTTTGCTCTGCAGTGTCTTCTCTTCTTTGCAGTGTCTGCCATGTTATTTATTAGACGGATGAAATGTGAATAAAGATGAAACTGTTTACCTGATCTGTTTTTGTGCTCGTAAATAATGCATTAGAGCAGAAGCTGTTGTCTGCGCACACATAGGCTTATTACCCAGCATCAGGCATTACCCAAACGGCCGCTCAGCCGCACCTTTCCTCTGGGCTCTTACACAACTGCTCTGTGTGACAATGCTGACATTAAAATCCTCAGTGTAAATTGGCATATCAAAGTGCTGTTATCACTACAAACTGTCTGTGTAAGCACTGCGGAAAGTTCAACTTTGACAAACAGTTGGCCTTGCGTGTCACAAATGAATCACTTTGCAGCATTTTCTTATTTTGTGCTGTTCTGTGGGTTTTTTGGGCCATCAATGCAATTTTGCATGATTGTGTAGGTGTATATTATATGATAAAATTAGACCCATCATGCCATATCCATGGCAATAAAATCAACAATAACAATAATGTGGTAGCTAAACTGTTCTGAGAGATTGCTATGGCATTCCTAGGTGGTTGCTAAGTCATTGTTAAGGTGTTCTATGTTTAAGCCTGCATCAGAAATTAATTATTTTATAAACGAGCAATATTTGTTCCCTAGACTTTGATTGATTGATTGCATTTTCAAAATCCAGGCAATTTTTTGAAATCTTTATTTTATACTTTCTCTTGGTTGTCCTGGGTAGTTGCCAGACAGTCTGCTAAGTTTACATTTGAAGTCTAATTGTTTAGAAAAGTAATAAGTAGGTATACATTTATTTATTTTTTATTTATTACAACAACAATTTCAGTATCCAGGCTTTTTTATTACTGTTTTTGCCCCAGGCCCTGCTCTTGACCCTGGTTTAAACACATTGGGTGTCCTTGGTAGTTGCCAGATAATCTGCCAAGTCTGTAGTCTGATTGCACAATTTGCTTGTATTATTCGTGTCTGTGGCACAAATGTGACATACTTAAAGTTCAAATGTTCTAATTTATCTGTTTGTTTGTGTGCAGATCTCACCGTGGGATGCGTAGCTAGTGGCCGGCCCACTCACACTGAGCCGGTTCATGTTTAACCGGTGACTGGTGACGTTCTTCTGAGGCTGGAACATGATGATGTGGACTTTGGGGGCAAACATGCAGCCCAGCACCACAAATCCGCTCAGACTGACAGATATACACATGGTTGTTGTTTGGACCTGAGAGAGAGGAAAACCACAATTCATTTCTCACCCTCATTGTCTCTAAGGTGTCTCTCATTCATTCCCATAATCAGAAGCTATTAGTTGTAACTATCAAGAACCCCTCGGTTAATAAAAATGTAGAGCACGGGGATATAATAACAGTGACATTTAGCAAAGTGCTGCGTAAATAGCATTTGATTAGAAGTAGTTGAACGTCTCCCATTAGCAACATAATTTTCCTCCCTCCAGTTTTAGATCTTCGTGTAGTTCCCCGCGGTCCCCCGTCAAGGCGCACCACTGTGAGTGAACAGATAGGAGGACGGATATAACACTAAACTGAACAGGAATTTTTCAGCCTAGGGGAATCTAGACCTTCACTAACAATCCAACGCTGTTCCACTTAAGGAACAATTTCACAGAGAGCTAAATGAACAGTATGATCTGTTTCAGTTAGACCTTTATCTCATTATGACTTCTCAGTGGGTTTAAATAAGTTCCCCATGCACATACATTCATGTCCAGCTAAAAATACGCAAACCGATAAGCTGTTCTGTTAGTCTTGCTCATATATTCTGCAATGTAATCAGCGTGAGCCATCTTACAAAGCTGTCCTTATTCTGTTGTGTTTTACTTGGTCGGTTCCTAGCTCTGCATGCATTTGCACTCTGGGTTCTGTATCTTTCAGCTATCCTGCACTTCTACAGGCATCAGCATTCTGTGCGAACGGTCTTTGAGGGCCGCATCTCTTGAGCAAAGAGCCTCTCTTCGCACTTCATTGACTGCGGTCTGGTAAGACCCGTTTTCGTCCTGCTCACTGCAAGAATTCCTCTTTGCGTCATCAGGCTGTCTACATGGTCCAGTCCCTCTCTTGAGTGGCAATGCTTTTTGGGTACTTCAAGCTGGATTCACTCGGTGTGGTGAATGACAAGCTCGGTTATAGAGACTGAATCGCTCTGTGATATATTTGTTGCATCAACGAGCTATTGAGAAGTTGTCTGTTGAGGCTACATGTTTGCTGAAGATTTAAATTTGTCAAGAGATTTCTGTCTGACAGTTCTGCTTACTTGGTGTGATTCCTAATACACGTAACAGCTATCCGAACAGCAGGCGTCTTGCGGTCCCACAAGCGCAGATACAAGACAGCGTCGTCTGTTTTGCATGTTAATGGCTTTTTTTCTGGTTCCACTTTTCAGCTCAGAACAGTTTGATTAATTCTCACTAAAGCAGATTAAATCTAGCTGTGTTCAGTTAGCTTCAGGTACTTTCATTTGATTTGAGCAGTATTTCTGCTTATGTCAGACAGGATTGGGTGTAATTCAGTTATGTTAAGAATTGGTTACCTTTAAATTCATGAGCTGGAAATGTAATCGATTTGGCCACACCCCAAAGGAAGTAAAATTAATTTAGATTTGTACAGTAACAAATATTGTTATTTTTTTGTAAGTAAAAAGTTAAGTAAGATGTCCCCTACCCTCATTGGGGCAGAAGGTCCACAGTGGCATGTTGCTGCTGGTATTTTTAATTAATATAATAATTATTAATATTAATTTGTTCTCTAAGTTACTGTTCAGATGTGTTTCTTTGACTAGGATTCTGTTATTTAATTTGGCTGTCATTCGATTTTTTTTTTTTTAATTTTGCATTTACACTCTTTTAAAACAAAAAATATAACAAACATATTTAGGAATTAAATAATTTGGTAAAGCAGCCGAGAGATGTTCAAATCTGTATGAGGATTCTGTTCTGTCTATGAATGCCTAGACACTCTTTATGTTTCAACGAGTGACCATCATTCAAGATTTGCCCTGACAAACCTTCCTTTTCTACTTAAAGGGAAAGTTCACCCAAAAAAGAAAATTCTGTCATCATTTCATTGCAGGACAAAAGAAGATACTTTGACATTGGCACCTAAACAACATTGGAGCCCAGTGACTTTCATTGTATGGAGAAAAAACACTGAAACATTTTCCAGAATATCTTATTTTGTGTTCCACAGAAGAAAGAAAGTCATACAAGTTTGGAATGACATGAGCGTGAGTAAATGGTGACAGAATTAAATTAGTGGGTGATTTATCCCCTTAAAAGTTACACTTATTGCAGTTATATGAATTTCATTTCACTTTCATTTTACAGAAATAATTTTACAGTGTCAGACTTACCCTGTAGTCACTGGAGGTGACGTAGAAGATGGGCAGGAAGGCTAGCCAGATGATACAGGTGGTGTACATGGTGAAGCCGATGAACTTGGCCTCATTGAAGTTCTCCGGACACTTGCGGGTCTTGAAGGCGTAGACTGTGCAGAGGACCACCAGAACCACATCGTAGCTCAGCGACAGCAACATGCTAGAGTCCCGTACGTTACATTTCAAGATGACAGTCTGACGTTTCTCCGGCGTAGTGAATCGCCGTGTGCCGGGCACTTCCACGAGTAGCCAGACGGACACCAACAAGAGCTGCACGGAGATCAACGACAGACAGATGAACACCTGTGAGCTGGGACTGATGAAGCGTGGCCGCTGAGCCCCGCCCTCTTTCACGCCACTGAAGATGCGAGCAATGCGATTGGTCTTCGTGAGCAAGGCGGAGTAACACACTGCGAATGAGGTGCCGAGACCTAACCGCCGCAGCGTGCACACGATAGGCGAAGGTTTTGCAATGAATATGAAAGTCATGATGTAGGACATGAAGACACCCAACAACAGGATGTAGCACAGCTCACGACCGGATGCTTTGACCAGTGGCGTGTCGTTGTGGCGAATGAAAACGACGAAGACCATTAAGGTACATATGAAGCCAACGCATGCAATCGAGATGGGTCCAATGGCCCAAGCGTCCTCCCACATGATGTAGTCCTCAGGAAGGTCGTAGCATCCGGTCAGGTCGGGACGGGGCCATTGGCCAGGCGCGCAGGGCATGCATGTGAACTCGTCTGGCAGGTATTCGTAGGGCTCGCAGGGAGTACATATCCAGCAACAGTATTCGCCGGCTTGCATCTTCTTCATCTCGTTAGGAGCGCAAGGGTCACTGCACTGAGACGTGGGTACGTCCACTCCCCTCGGCCAGCCGATCAAGCCCTCATTTAGGGTAAGACTCTCTGCCCACTCTCCAACCTGAATGTAAGTGAACTTGTCGCTGCCTGGCACACGCTGGTAGTTGAAGATGTTGTAGCGGCCCATTCCGTCGCCATACGCGTCAAACTTTACATGATTCTCCAAGCCGGCAGGGGAGAACGGAGCTTGAGAGAGAATGACAGAGTTAATTCACACATATCAAGTGGAACGAAACACATTATTAACTTACGAACAGATAGTTCCCTTTATGACCGTCTTTGGTTATTATCAGTAACATAAACGACTACAGGCTCATGAAGCAATTATAGTAAGCAAAGAAAAGTATCATCAAATCTCTAAACAAAATGACTGCAATGCCGTTCGACTTCAAGCGGAGAATGTATCGAGGGTTTGATGAGGAATCGGGCTGCTTTCTGTCAGGGTTCATGTGGTATTGGTTTTATCGTTCATATGACTGTCTGTCTCCCCTCCCACACACCTCTGTACTGTATCTCAGGGCTCTGGGAGTAAGCGTCCTTGGTCAGCACATTGCAAAATAAGACATGGGCAAATGAGCACAGAGGAGCTGATGCTTCTGTCTCGCGTTTTGGCCTCAGGGAGGATGATATATTGTGAACCGGGAGAAAAGACGACAAGAAAATGCCCCTCGAGGGATGATGGTGAAACTGTCACTACTGTTTGTTCAGGTGATTATTTTTCTATAGTGGCAAAAGAAAGAGTGAGAATTGAAGTTGTGGAGATGTTGACAGAAGTTGTCGATCTATCTGTCTTTCTCTGGATCTATCTGTCTTTCTCTGGATCTATATCGATCGGTCGCTCATGCTATCATTTTATCTATCTGTCGTTCCTTTGTTTACTCTATCTATCTATCTATCTATCTATCTATCTATCTATCTATCTATCTATCTATCTGTCTATCTGTCTGTCTGTCTGTCTGTCTGTCATCTATCTATCTATCATTTATCTATCTGTCGTTCCTTTGTTCTCTATCTATCTTCCTCCTATCTATGTACTAAGCTACTATCTATCTATCTATCTATCTATCTATCTATCTATCTATATATCTATCTATCTGTCTGTTAATTTGCTTGTTCTATCATTATCATAGTTCTATCATCTATCATAGTTAAAAATTACAAAAAATAGTAAATAAGACCATATTGTTTTTTTAATCATTTTTATCAATATAAACATGTATACACATTTGACTAGCTAGATGAATGGATGAATTGATCTGTCATGCATGTGTAAATATTTATATACAGTATTTATAAAAAATAATAAAGTGGCATGTTATTTATTTACTTATTTTTGTAATGTAGACACAAATAGTAGGCTACAGCCAAACCTGGTGCAATGCATTTTCTCCGCACAGTGTAATTGCTCAGAGGGTCTCTGAAAGCTCACTGCTGGATGATGATTCATCAGATAAGGAAAACAGGTTAGAAGTTATGAACCCCATCATTCACAAAGATAACGTCAATGTCAACACCCATGCACTCACGCACCCACTTACACACACACACACATGCAGCTGAGGTGCAATGAAATCCACACACATCTTGCTGTAGTCGAGAACTTCTTCGTGCGCTGGATCAAATTAACCTTCTGTGGCCCATAGTTCATTTCTTCATAGCTCATCTGTTCGTTCCAGAATTTGATGGCACGCGACCCTCGATAATGTGTAATCATCCCTCATTGGCAGCAGATGCTGAGCACACCCCTGTATTAAATAATCAGCATCTGGTAACAGGATAATTAACTGTAATATAATTACCCGTTACAAACACTAATTGCAGTTAATTAGCTTGTGCTGAGCCTCCAAGGATATGGCCATACCTTTTGTGGGAAAAATGCTTTCAATATAGGTTTCATAGAGTCTGTCTGTCTGTCTGTCTATCTATCTCAGATATCCAGTGAGGAATGCCATGCCATCTATCCACTGGATGGATAGATATGTGATTATGGGAGAGGTTGAAATACATCTATCAGTGATAGATTGATGGATAGATCAGTATGATTGAAATACAGATATTAGATCATGTATGGTAAGATAGATATGGGATTATGATTGAAAAATAGCTTGAATTGGTCATAATTTGAATTGATCCTCAGTTCAAACTCAAAGTCTCTTATTTTATGGCAGGCTACAAAAGAAAATTGTTTTTATAAATTTTTGTTCACTTTTATTGTAGGTTATGATCTTCTGAAGGTATATCGTAGACAAAAAAAACTGTAGGGTATTTATTTAAGAGCCATTATATTGTTTGTCTGGGGCAACATAAAATAAGGGGTTAGCAGTGTCGATCAGAATATCTCTCTGTGCATCCCTGTCAGATGTTTGCATGTTTTGTCATGGGATGCTATAGACACAGATACAGTAAATCAACAAATCAGGCTTGTAGTCTGACGGTGCCTTAAAATAGGTTTATTGATCTGAACAGATCGGGCAAGAGCAGTTTAACCTGTGTGAGAGGAGCAATTCTGTCTATTACTGCTCGGCACGAATTACTCTGACTGCTTGTGGAGCGGAGGGACATAAACACTTACAGACCGACTGAGGATGAACATGAATTTATAATTAACCTCTCTCTCATTGTAGGGGATTCACAAAGTTGTTTACAGATTTTGACACATAAGGCATAACGATCATCATTACGGCATAAAGAACATCATTCTATCAAGTGTAGAAACGTGATCAGGGGTGTTAGGCACTTATTTTTTGAAAGAGAAAAACACCTTTACTACCTTAATAGTCCTTTAAGTTAGACATTTGTTGGTTTGCTCTTTACATCGCTCCACTTGAGTTGAGTTCGCTCGTTCAGATGAATTATACATGCAGTGACTGTTTCTGCAGGTTACATCGTAACGCCTGTCGGTGGTGACAAGTGACTTTATGAGTGAGTCACTGATTCATTAATTCAACCGATTTGTTCCAAAATGTTGAATCATTCACACAACCGATTTGTGTTGACACATGTTTATCAGCAGTTGAATCATGCACTCAAATGATTTGTTAAAAAACACTAATTCATTCAGTAAGGCCACTACTGTCTGTTGGGCGATGGAGCATAAATAGACAAACTAAGTAACTTGTGTTTATTGAAAATATGTGTATGCATAATTATAGTGAATATATATTTTATAATATATAATTGTTATAAATTAAAATTGAAATCTGACAGGTCGTGTACATTTGAACATGATGATAATTGTTTTCAACAGAAAAGTGCTAGCTCTAGTTTATTTCATTTAATTTTTTGGTTACACTTTATTTCGATAGTCCACTTTAGACTTCTATTCTACTTTAACTATAAGTACTTTCTATTCTAACTACATGTCAACTACATGTCAACTAATTCTCATTACTTTGCAACTACATGTCTACTAACTCTTAGGGTAGGTTTAGGGTAAGTAGAATGTTGACAAAGAAAGAGTTGAAGATATTAAGCAGACAGTCTGCTAATACTCTACTAATTTCTAGTTGACATGTAGTTGCAAAGTTACTTACTGTTAATATAATGTCTAAAGTGGACTATCGAAATAAAGTGTTACCAATTTTTTTTATTGTAGCAACTTGTGCGGTCTCTTTTTCTGTCTCTCTCTCTCAGGTAATATACGCTTGTCAGTTACTCAGTTACTCAGCTCCATGGTAACATTATTTTCTGTTTTGACAGAGACGCATAGAGTTGGCGATGTGACATCACTGCTGAGCATGATCCGCTTGACTCTGAGGTACCACAACATGTCTATCTGGCATCCGAGACGTTTCCAAAATTCAGGGCTTAAAAACAACATATCTCTACTGTGCACACCTATGCAACTGACAGTCGCCATTCAGATACAGCATCCCCGTCAAGGACCCACACACAGCCATCCACAGACACTCTGAGCTGAGTTTGACAGTAGTGTTTTGATGAGCTTCTTCACAGAGAAAGGGAGAGCAGAAATAAATGATAAAGAGGTGTGTCTGAGGAGATAGCAGAGGTGGAGGACTACAGTTACATGATTTTGACTGGAGTTGCACATTTAAGGATTTGTGACTTGCTTGACTAAACGAAATGACTCAGGACTCTACTTGGACTTGTGGTAGATACTACAATGTTATAACAATGAATTATTTTGCAAAATGACATTCACAGAACAACTAAAACCTCTCAGTCTACATTTGCTCATTCATGCAAAAGAATGCCATTTACATCGTTTTTGTCACCCAGAGTGAAATTTAAGACTAAGTTAACTAAGTATCAGGGTTAACAACGAATGTTTTTGTGACCTATTTACTATATTTTGTGTTTTACTTGTAATTTAGCTACACACACAATTTAGCTACAGCTGACAGAAACAGTTTTTAAACATTAGTGTAGACAAAACAACAGTATATTTCTTTTCAGATATTTATAATTCATGAATCAGAAAGTTTATTTCCTGGAGGGACATAAATAAGTAATATAAGGCACTTTTTGTACTGTGACATTACTTGATTCTTAGCAGGAGAGCTTACTGCCACTGACTTGCCATTTTTCTATACTGCAGACTCGAGACTTGCCTATGGTTAACCACCTCTGGTTGTGGATGTGTTTATGACTCTGTCTAGCTATATAAATGCACAGCAGTTTGGACACTGTTGTGAGATAGTGAGGTATAGATGCTATCCATGCCTGACTTTCCCACATCGCTGTTTACATGCAATAAATCTTCCATAGAGCAACAGATACACAAGCTCTTCTTTCTGTGGTGCCATTTCAGTGTGTGTATGTGTACTGCATGTGTGTGGTGGGTGGATGAGCGATTGCTTTGTTTCATAGTGTATTATGATGTTGCTCTGTGTGTGTGTTAAGTAGATGCAGATGGAGGTGATGGTTAAATCCCAGCTTTCAATGTATGTGTGTGTGTGTGTGTGACGAGCAATTGTTTTTGTTTCATGGTGTGTGGGGGGGGGGGGGGGGATGTGGGTAAAGTAGTACCCTTGGGAAAAGGAAAAAAAACACAAATATCCCATTGTGTGTGTGTGTGTTGATAGCTCTTGTAGTGTATGGACCAATCAGACTCACCGTTTGTCATTAGATATAACAAATCAATTATGCATTAGATTAACAAATACTCACAGACCCCTCACCCAATAAACATACTGGGTGCCAGGATGTCTACAAACGACACCAGGCCCCTGGTCACCTTGGCAACCACAACACCTTTTGCTATACCAGATACACTTTACGACCTAATGGCATGTTGAGAGTTCTCCCTTTCACTACATTTTCCATAGGAAAGACACATACTGCACAGTAAAAATGGACTCTTCTCTAATTAATTCATAGGAAAACCTTTCTTTGAATGAACACACATATACTTCAAGCATGTGATGTTGTTACTTTTACTGACTGCCTTGCATATTGTCTTTTATATTGTATACTGTTTTATGCAGGCTTATGATAGAACCACTTGTTCATGTAATCTTACCTATATGCAATCCTACCATGTTTAGTATCTATGAATTTGTCTTCTGATGATCTAAGCGAGAGTGTATATTATATGTTGGTACATAGGCAATATATCAGTATTCTAAGAATCTTTAGTAATTTGATTCGAGTTCCATTTGCAAATTACCATGCCCTCACACAAAGGGTCGTAAAACTCCCCAGTATCCAACCTCCCGCTTGAAACTTCAGCCTTTCTCATTGGACAAGCCCATCCTAAGAGGCGGGAATCTTCTCAGACTTTAAAAGGGCCCACGCACAGTTCCGCCCAGAGTTTTCTTTTCTACTAAGTTCTCAGTCTGCAGTTCTGTTAGATTCTGAGAAGATAAGGATGTGAGCTAAAACGCTCTAAGGACACCCTAAGTCTGCGCCAGGCCTCGGGCCTTGACTTTCCATTCACCAAGATCATCTGACTCAAACTGGTTCTTTATCATCAACCAACTTCAGCAAAGATCAACTTGAGCCTTCAGATTGCATCAGGACTCTCTTTCAGACAGACAAGACGTGCAAGTATCAAACTTAGTCTTATTAATTGATACATTAAGTATCATTTGCACCTTTTTACAAATATTCCACAGAAGGAGGTGGAATATTCTTCAGGGTTGTAGAGTAGATGTTAATATCCATCTTCGGGTGATTCAATCACAAATGATCAGCTGAGATGTTTGCAATTAACTGTATACCAGGTATTTACATGTTAAAATGTGTATCCAATGAATTTATTTAAAGGAATAGTTTGGCCAAAAATGAAAATTCGTTCATCATTTACTCACCCTCCTGTTGTTTCGAACCTGTATGAGTTTCTCTTCCTTCTGTGCCAGTTATATAGTGCATAATCTCAACTTAAACATAAAAAGGTGTTGTACTAATATTAAATAAATAAACTTAAGCTGAAATTATTTGAAGTATTACATAGTAAATTATATTATATTACAGTATATTATATTATATATGTAAATACTTAAACTAGTTGCAATATTTTTTCCTCATTTTAGTTAATTTAAGTTGTCTCTCATCTAGTTTAAACTTTAGTACTAATTACAAAAACATATTAATTAATTTGATCAAAAATACAGTAATAAAGTCATTTTAATATGCTAATTTTAATTATTATCAATGTTGAAAACATCATATTTATATATGATAATGTTTTCAACATTATTATCAGTGTTAAATATTGCTAAAATATTGTTAAAAACTGCTTAATATTTTTGCGGAAACCACAATATAATTTTTTTAATTTATCATTTTACTCAATATTTGTGTGTGCCATTCATTTGAATGCTTATTAGAATACATTCTATCCAAAAATAATATTTTATGTTTCACAGTAGAAAGAAAGAAACACAGGTTTGCAACGACATGAGGGTGAGTAAATGATAACAGAATGTTCATTTTTTTGTGTGAAAAACTCGATTCCAAGCTCCCAGCTCGCTAGGTTTTGGAACCGAGCAAATGTTAATATCAAGTGTAAGTAGGCTGCCACCGGTCATACAAAATCCCAAAAGGTGTGCATCCGAGTTCTGAAAATCAACCAAAGGTATGACAAACAGACTCAAGTCCGCACGAAAAGCTCTAGTGTGAAAGCACCTTTAGTAATAATGGGCTCTCCAGAGATAAAAAGAAAGCTAGAGAAGGGGCAACTGTGTGCACTTTGTGAGTCAGAATGCTAGGAAGCGCAGAGGGACTTAATTCTTCACTGTAGGGAGGAGAATGTGAACTGTAAATCCTTCTGGGCTTCTCTTCTCATCGCTTCCATCTTTCCTCCGTTTCTCTCTTTCTCCATGGCAGATCATCTATATCAACACCCTTCTTTTGATTCTAAGCACATTTACGTTCATTCTCACTCCACAATCTCCGCCATTCTTTCTTTTCTGTCTCTCTCTCTATCTCCATCTCCTCTGTTTGCATGATGATGATGTTTTTCCCCTCCTGTTCTCCTGCATGGCTTGCCTCCTGCCTCCCTCTCAATCGCCCCAGACAGCAAACCCCACACGTCTTTGATTCTGCGCTTGAAAAATGAAGATGGTGAACTTCAAAGGGAATGTTCTTCTGCTGATGCGTACCAGCCCACTCAACCTCTCTCCCGTCATTTTATCTGCCCAATCTTTTTCTCTTTTTCTCTCTCTCGCTCTTTGTGTCTCTTTCTCTCTTTTCTGTGTGTGAAACTAGCGTTACCTCCCTCTGTTAGTCTGTTTTTCATGCATACACATGCACACATATGCACTGTACAAAAAGTACTGTGGCGGTTCAGTGATAGTATCAGACTAAAATGCCATGATTTTATTATATATACCATGCAGGTTGTATGGCACAATTTTTCATGTAGTTTTTGTCTTTTTTAATGTATTACTTGTTTTACAAATATCTCTATCTATCTATCTGTCTATCTGTCTATCTGTCTGTCTGTCTGTCTGTCTGTCTGTTAAAAAGTGACAGTAAAAACATTTAAAATGCTACAAAATGTTATTACTTAAACACCAAATCAGCATGATGAAGGGATTTCTGAAAGATCATGTGCCACTGAAGAATGAAGTAATGGCTGCTGAAAATTCTGCTATGCCATAGGAATACACAAATTTTGAAAATATATTAAGAAAGAAGCAGTTATTTTAAATTAAATTAAACAAAATTACTGTTTTTACTGTATATTCGATCAAATAAATGCAGTCATGGTGAGGATATATAATATGTATTATTATTACTATTACTAATTATTATTATTATTAAATTTACATTTGAATTTCTGTAGTACATCCCTTATAAAAAAACTACCAAGTTATTTCAGGATTTTACTTTGGTACCACCATGGTATTTTAGATTTGGTACCATGAACTTCAGTACTATGGTATATTTCGAAATACCTCAGTATTACCATCTAATATTGCCACTGTACCATAGGACATCACAGTACTTTTTGTAAGGTTATGCTGTGCTATAGACCATGGTATTTATTTACGTCTCTCTGCAGCCTCTTTCTTCTCACATTAAGAAATTTCAACTCAAATCAATATTTAATGTCCATTTATTTATTTATTTATTTGGTAAGAAGTCATGTAATCAGCTAAATTATGCACAGTCTGCCAGTCATTATTGCAAAATGACCCCCTTCAGGGTGATATAAGACCACTCTGTTTCAAGTAAGGGTCTTGATTACCAGTCAAGGTTTATTTTGCATCTCTACATTATCCCTTATGTATTCATTATGCGGTGCTTATGTATAATGTAATTGTGCTGCTGTTCCCATTATCTTCTCCTACTCTAAACTTCTAGCTATCGTTCGCTCTCTCCCTCTGTGAGTTTGTCTTTGAATGTGTTTGTGCATAGTCACAGATAAGTGTGGCATAATCCCATCTACCTGCCACGCCAAACTGAGCATGCTGAGCACTTTTACATAGTTTATTTTTACCTGCCTCTCTCCTTTAGCTGTCAGTCAATGCCGAGCTCTCAGCGGCACTGACAGAAGACGCTCGACTCGTGCCTTATTCTCCTAGTCGCAATCAAGACACACAGTGTCTCTAATTACAGAGCCTGTAAACCTGTCGTTTCAGAACCACGGAGTAACACAAATATGGTGCTAGACTGAGAGAAACTGGGAGAAGAAAAACAAAGCAGGTTACCTCTAAAGTTGACGTGAAGTAGGAAGTCCCGGTAGAGTTTCCTGCCGTCAAGACTCCGCATGGCGTCGCACAAGCGTGTGGTGTTGGCACAAAGAGTTCTTTGCATTCGATGCAAGGCGTGTGCCATGGCGTATACGGCATTTACGACAAACATGATCTTTGATTCGGGCTCAAAATTTGACTTGTCGATAGTAAGTTCTGGGTCACAAGGTGGCTTTGGGGTTCCCGCCCCTGCTGCCGAAGCACTGCCCAATGAACACTGAAACTTTTGCTCCCAGAAGTCTTTGAACCAAGGGTTGCGGTGATTATTAAGGGGCGTGAGGCTCTGGAAGTAGCGGTTGAACTCTGGTATAGGATGAGCCGCGAGCTCCAACGTGATAGCACCATCCGCCGTGAATTCGTTCCCTTTGACGATGCTCTCTTGCGCCCCCCATCCGTCGCTCGCCACCCAGAGGAAAGATGCATTGAGGTGGGCGGCAGCAGCGATGAGTTCTCGTGCATCGTCGCTACGCAAAAACAGCACTGCCACACGGGCCGTGGGCTTTTGTAGAAGCTGACGAACCACCGCCTCATACGAAGAGCGTTTCGCACTCGACCGTCCCACTTTTTCCGAAGTAGCTATACAGATGTTTCTTAAACGGGCTTGTTGCTCGAAGGCTTCAATTCCTGTTTCTCCGTAGTCACCCTCTGAGGCAACGGTGGAAACATAGGTCCAGTTGAAGGCACGCAGGATCTCCGCCATGGCCTTGGCCTGGTAGAAGTCTGGCGGGACGGTGCGTGCAAAGTAGTCGTAGCGAGATTTGTCGCTGAGTTTGGCACTGGTACTGGCGTAGCTGATCTGAGGTATCTGAAATAGCCGCAGTAGGTTGGCAACCTGGCAGAAACACACGCACAAACATACAACATTACAAACCCTGATTCAATCAATAAGTCAGCACCTTAAGAATTAATTATCCAAAGTCTATGATACATAAAGTATTCTTTTTTTTAGTCATTTGATTGGATCAAGCCACATTAGCCCAATTAAGAGGATGCAGGCAGCCTCCGCAGGGCTGAGCAGCGTGGAAATGTTTCTCTTTAGTGAGACGCAGCTTGGCTCTTCCATATCACACATCCCACGCACAGAAATGTACAGGATAACGTCTCTTTTCCTGCATAACACTGACACTGGCATGCACAATGACAGCTCGTAGCTCTGAATCAAATCTTTATGTCAAAGCTAGGATAAAACTTGCAGTTCGGTCCTGTTGTATGCAATGTTTATTTTGTGATTTGGGATGCTCACAGATATGTGTTCTACATATGAAAGTAACGTTTGAAAAATGCTTAAAAAAGAGTTGCTGACACTTTGTTGATGTTTAGGTGTAAGTAGAGATTAAAGTCAACTTGAAATCAAAATTGAACATTTTATTTTCTTCATGCACATTCCTGGTCTTATTGTGATCGATCAGAACATGTTATTACAACGGTACAAAAAAAAGAAGTTTAAATCAAGTCCCATCCTACTTTTCTTTTTTGCTGACATCACTGAGGCCATGCATGCTATTGGCTAATTTTAACCGGTTTAGGCATTGTTTTAGCAAATTTGAATTCTGTCGTCTTCATTCTGCTATGTAACACCCATTTTTCACCTTATGAATAGGTTGTTCAATGAGAAAAAAATTAGGGTGGGACTTCATTCTGTTGCTTTCTGAAATACAAAACCGTTTACAAGTTTGAGTTTTTTTTTTCTCTTTCAAAGCTGAAATTTATTTGATTAAAAATTCAGTAAAAACACCAATATTATAAAATATTATTACAATTTAAAATAACTGTTTTCTTTTGGAATATATTTTAAAATATAATTTTTTCCTCTGATGGCAAAGCTGATTTTTCAGCATCATCAGTGTCACATGATCTTTCAGAAATCAGTCTAATATGCTGATTTGCAGCATATTTTAATGTAAAAAACAATTAAATGTTTCTCACTTTTGATCAATTTAATGCATTCTCAATCAATTTAATGCATTCTCGCTGATTAAATGTATTCATTTCTATAATATATTAATTTCTAAATAATAAATCTTATAAACCCCAAACTTTTGAACAGCAGACTTTAATGAGAAGACAATAATCCAAATAGGATTTAAAGAAAAAGCTGTCTAAAGATGAGTCCCACAAAAGCAAAAATGACCTTGTTTTTTCAGTTTGATGGGAAGTAAACCTGTATTACTTTATCCCATTGAATGCTGAGATATGATGTAACTTAAAAGAATATGGAGGAATGAAGGACAGGAGAGAGAGAGTCTGCCAGAGAGAGGGAGGTGGGATTGTCAAACAACAGCTGGTGTCGTGTGAAAAAAACAATGTCCAGTTGCCGGCGATGAAAGGAGAGCGATGGATAACAATGGTTATCTAACGAGAGACCACTGTGTGAGGTCACAATTCTCCCAGCTCTTTGCCAGAAACAGAGCAATATTGCTAAATAAAACTGCAGGAAGACAAGGAAAAAAGAGTGACCGGGAACAAGAAAAAGACAGAGAGAGGGAACAAGAAGAAAGGAGGGTTAGACAGATTACGGATTTTGGAACTGATAGAGGAAGCCAGCTTTTGCTGAGCCACAAATGGGGAGAGGGTTATGCAAAATTATGCAAATTCCCATGGCTCTGTCACCAGTGGTACTAGAAAGTAACAACGCACAACAGACACAATAGTATAGCCGCAGTGCTAATCCGTGCACGGACTCGAGGAAAGGAAAGAGCAAACTGGATGTACAGGAGCGAAGAATGGAAACGGGGGTGGCGCAGAGTTTTATTTGAGGGCGGCCCTCTAAATAATGGATTGAGTTCTTCGTAGTTGGTCAGGAAAAAGAGCTGTGTTGTTTTTTTTGCCAAGTGGTTTTCTAGAGGGTAAAGAACAAATTTGTGATTCTGAACTTGCAAATAATTCAGTAATATTGATGAATTCATCCAAACTGTATACATATAAAATAGGTTTATTTAGGTGACTGTGCTCAAAATGTGAACTGGAAGATCTCAAGGGAGGTTAATTTTTGTGAATTACATGAGCTAATTAAACTCTGCTCTTGAACATTTTTTGCAACTTTATTTCATTGCATATTTTAAATTTGTGAAATCAGACTATGTTTAATCCATTTTTTTGGGACTATATGGAACACTATTAAATATTTTAGATTTTTTTTTTTTTAATTAATGAAATAGGTTTTTTAATTATTATGACCTGTCTATGTTTATTTAGCTTAATTATATTTAAATTGAAATGTTAAAATAATGTTGTTTCCTTATTTCTTGTAGTATTCCTTAATTTATTTATTTCATAAACAGTTTATTATTTAATGTATCAGTAGTTTAAAGCTGTTTGTTTCCTATATATTTGTTCCTATAATCCTGTTCGGTGCAGTCATAAACTTGTAGGGCTTATTACTTCACACACACTCACACACACACACAACACCCACACACCCCCCACACACTACACACACACACACCCACACACACTACACACACACACACCACCACCCACACACCAACACAAACAAACAACACACAACAATGTCGATAAATCAATGAGTAAGTTTTGGACGAAAATGCTATTTCAAAAATACTGTTACTAGAAAATACTATTTCAGTCTTTCAGTCTTCATTACTTGTTGTTTCTTTGTAATTAATTTACTTTGTTATTTTTTTAATTTTCACCTATTATTGAGTGAAACTATTTATTTTCCAGGCATTTTTTTTTCAGTGTAACTTACCTTCTTTATTTGTTGATTTCTTTAGATATTTGGACGTTTCGTTTTACTACATAAATTACACAAAATCATATTTCAAATATGAAATTTAAGCTTTTTAACCTAAGTTGCTAACAATATTTTATTTATTATATATTCCATAAACAGTTTAATTATTTTAATTATTTTTTTTTATTTTTAGTAAAAACTAAAAAGTAGTTGCAAAATTGTCTGTCTTACGAAGAAATGTAGTATATATAGTGTAGTAATATTTTTAATACTCTGTTAAAGTAGACATATGCATGTAATCTGGCATGTTGCATGGTAGGGCATATGCAAAAACGAATTATTTTTTGATGTTTAATTTTAGTAAAACTTTTCTCATTAATTAATTAAATATTAATAAATTGTATTATTTTGTGTATTTTTCATTTAGATTAAATTGACTGGTTCTGACCTGTATGGAGACACTGCTAAATGATCCCCCAATGACACCGGCTATGGCCAGTGGACTGTCTTCCTGAAGAGCGTAGGATCCATCAGGACAGATGAACTCTGTATCATCCACTTTTGTAAGCGAAGCCCTAACAAACTCCAGCGCCTGTTCCAGAGCGTAGGTGTCCCTCGAGCAGGTGTCCAGGATGTGGACGCCCAAAGCCACACCTGGTAGCAGACCTACGTCCTGGTTGATCTGATCTATGGCGAAGAGCATTGCCTCAAGCCGCTGGATGCCACGACCTTCATTGATCTGGCCACATTCGTCCATGCCCATGCCCTTCTCATGGATGGGGAAGAGGCCTCCCAGAACCAGGTCCCCATCGATCTTAATTTCTTTGCGGGGAGAGTCTCCGCTGGAGAGCAGGACTCCGGTACCCAGCAGCACCAGGAGCAGAGCACGGACCGCAGACCACATCATTTAAGGGAAGAAGATTGAGGAGGTGTAACGGTCAGGTGGGGAGAGAGAGGGTGAAAGGTGGGCGTCAAGGAACTGAGAGAGGCATGAAGGGGAAGCAGGGAGCTCTGTCTGGTTACTCATGGAGACCACAGCACTGGGTTCAGCCTTTGAACTGCAAAGAAACACACAGAGAGAAAGAGACTATAAGGCAAGGAGACAGACTGGAAATGTTGAAGTGTTGAAATATAAATGTGAGAAATCCTAATGCTCAATATGGCAGCTGTAGGACTACTTGCCTTTCAGTTAAAATGTGTTTACTCTAGAAAGCACATAAACTGGACAAGCCTGAAAAATACAGGTTGCTCTTAGCCTTAGGAGCAAATCGTATTTGAAATATGTAAGTGACACATAATCTTGACAAACAGTTTTGGAGATTTCAGACTTATCCCAGTCAAGTAGTTTGATTTGATTTGATTTATGTACTTATTTACCTAATTTATTTATTTACATTATTTATTTATTTCGATATTTGGACATTTTGTTTTACTACAAAAATTACACAAAATCATACCTCAAATGTGAATTTTGAAGTTTATTTTTTTTAACATAAGTTGCTAACAAGTTGCTGTAGAAGAACTGCAATAGTCGTGTGATTTGTCAAGCATATTTGTTGCTTGACAACAAATTTAGTTCACCAAATTTTTATCTCACCCTTGAGTTTTCCAAACGAGTTTCTTTCTAGAAGATATTTTGAAGAATGTGTGTAACCAAACAGTTGCTGGTCCTCATTGACTTCCATAGTATGGAAACAAAAAAAAAATAATACTATTGAAAGTCGTACAGGGACCCACATCCTGTTTGGTTACACGCATTCTTTCAAAAATCTTCTTTTGAGTTAAGCAGAAGAAAGAAACTCACACAGGTTCGCATTAACTTGTGGGTGAGTAAATGATGACAGCATTTTTATTTGTGAGTGAACTATCCCTTTAATCAATGTAAATAAGTTGAATAGTTGTCTGATTCTGGTATATAAAATACATGTTTAATACATGTTTACAAAATACATGATACATGTTTGCTATATTAAAGTACATGTTTATTGTATAACTGTGCAATTATGTAGTAGAACAAAATGTCCAAGTATCTTCTGTAGCATTGCTTTCCACAGACCTTATTTTACTTATAAATCCAAAACTGTCCTTATAAAATCCCAAAGGACAATCCAGAGGGAATGTGTAGGTCAAAAATGCTAATTCTCTTCTGGGTATTAGTGCTACAAACTGAACACCTCCTTACCTGCATAGGAAAATCTACCCAGGGGCGTTTCAAACCTTGCTTGAACTGAATTAAATAGGCTTTTGTTAGTCATATGAAGAGACTCAGACTTGAGCATTAGACATTTCAGGGCTCTCCTGTGTTTTGCAGTGTCAGTTTGTTCTCTGTAATCACAGTGCTCTGTTTAGAGTTGAAAGAAGATTGTCTGAAAAACCAACCTGCCAAATGTACAACATGCGCGCACAGACAAACGAGTCTCAACAAATTCACTTAACACTAACTCCTCCGCGCCTTCCGTACTCTTACCAACAAATTTGTCAAAACAGATTCTCAAGGATGGAAAACACATGAGAAACATAAATGAATCAGCACAGAAGCTCAGACAGATGATGCAACTGTTTAGCTGATTGAGGACAAAAACTTTGTATCCATTAGTGCGGTTTATTTATTTAAATTAGTTTATTGTTTTTTAACCCTCAATTCACTAAAGGAATTATGCTAATCAGGTAATTATGTTATCATGAACACATTTATTTGAATTAATTACTGCTTCTATGATCAATAGAAAATGTATGCAGGTGTCTCTTTTGAATAGTAAATTGAATCCAAAATTACTTTTGCTGCCTGTTTTTTCCCCTTAATTTGCTTAATTAGAATGAGCTAAAGCAACACAATTCATGGACATTTCACTTAAATTAAAAAAAATAATTAAACATAATGAAATTAAGTTGTGACAAAAAGTTCAAGAATTGTTGCTTAGCTCATTGCATTTGAGTAAACGGCCACAATTTTATGTTGTGATCTCAAGCAAGCAATTCATTTGCCCAAACTAAGTTCCATTCAGCTGTGTGGAAATGTCATAAGTTTATTAAGTTTAAGCCTAGTGAACTTTTTTGAGTCTGTGTTAAAGCACTAAATTCAACAGTGCATGACGAAGTATTACGTAAGCGCAGATTGTGCCTGGTTAAGGTTTTTTGCTCTAAAGTGGTGCAACGGTTTGTGAATTTGCCTGAGAAAATCATGTCTGGGGAGAGTGTGAGAAACTATTGTAAAGCTAAATCCATGATGTCCTGTTATGTAACATCTTTTGCTTTCCCTTCCTCAAATGAGCATTAATGTTTCTTCCTTGTTAGTATGGAGTTGATTTCCCCCTTGTTAATGGAGCTCAGATGACAGAAGTATGAAATACTAATTAAATCCTGAAACTATGACTTTTAGAAAATGCTACAAATTTAGCCGCCTGATAAATAGCTTCTCGGAGAGCTAAGCGAAAGGCACTAATTGTTAAATCTGACGCCGGGTATGTGCGTCTCTCCATTTGTGCTGAAACCGTGCAGCCTTGATATCTAAGCCTGCGTTTTTGATCTTAGGGCTTGGGAAAAAACGTCTCTAATCTGATTTCCTCTTCCACTTTTTCTTGCAGAAGGGTGGGCGAGCGCAGGCAGTGGCAGCGATGATGTGGGTGGTTGGGGGGGTGGGGGGTGGGTGGGTTTTATGAGGTGTGCGAGATGGCTTGCCGGGTTTCCACGGCTCTGGCAGCTACACAAAGGCTCACAGCCTGGCCCGGAGATGGCTCCAAGGCTGGATAACACTCAACCGCAGTGATGCTATCTCCACCGTGCAATGCAACACAAAGCACAACACGCAGGCCTCTGGCAGCATCGCACTAACGGCAGCTTTCCTCATTATCTTCTTCCGTGATTTAGTTTGCCAGCCGAACAGCAACAATGGTGTTCTCGCTGGGCAAAAGCTACGCGGCCGCCGCGTAAGTGCCTCCACTTGCTTGCGCTCTTCCTTTCTCTCCTGAGAGGTCAGCAGGAGATCTGGAGGGCCGGAGGGGAGGGGAGGGAGAGCGCTTTCTGCTTTGATGACAGACTCTTGGACTCTTCAGAAGTGGACTGGTGTTGTTTTAACACACTGAGTCTCTGGGGCCACACTGGGTGCGAGAAAATTCATGCCCGCTTCCCCCCTCACACCCTGACGCTGAGCATAACTGAGTGAGAATGCGAGGAGAATGCGTGAGCGGCCCTATCAGACATGATCTATATATCTTTCTATCTATCTATCTATCTATCTATCTATCTATCCTCTATCTATCTATCTATCGACTCATCTATCATCTATCTATCTGCTATCTATCTAGCTATCTGTCCTGTCGTCTGTCTGTCTTGTCGTTCTATCTATTTATCATTCTATCTTTTATTTGATCCTTCTATCTATAATTCTATCTGTCATTTTATGTGTAAGGCCTAAAAAAACCTTTAAACTTAATGGTTTTATTTTTTTCAGCTTTCAAATATGATGTGATATGATTTTATCATGTCTACATTTAAAGTTTGCCAAAATTTTATAGTTAAATATTACAGTTAAATAAGTCTACATTTCAGCTAACTTCCCTACATTAATTAAAAGGATAGTTCACACAAGAATAAAAATTCTGAATGAATGAATGAATGATGCATTTATATAGCGCTTTATTGTGTATTGTTGTACACCCAAAGCGCTTTACAAACATGTGGGGGGGGGGAGGCGGGGGGGGGGGGGGGGGGGGGGGGGGGGTCTCAACCACCACCAGTGTGCAGCATCCACTTGGATGATGTGATGGCAGCCACAGGACAACAGCGCCAGTGCGCTCACCACACACCAGCTATAGGTGGAGAGGAGAGAAAATCATAGAGCCAATCAAGTGGTTGTGGATTATTAGGAGTCCATGATTGACAAGGTCCGGGGGGCAATTTTGCCAGGACACCGGGGTTACACCCCTACTCTTTACGAGAAGTGCCATGGGATTTTTAATGACCACAGAGAGTCAGGACCTCTGTTTAACGTCTCATCCAAAAGACGGTGCTTTTTGACAGTATAGTGTCCCCATCACTACACTGGGGCGTTAGGACCCATGCAGACCACAAGGTGAGCACCCCTGCTGACCTCACTAAAAACCTCTTCCAACAGCGACCTAGTTTTCCCAGGGGGTCTCCCATCCAGGTACTGACCAGGCTCAACCCTGCTTAACTTCAGTGGGCAACCAGTCTTGGGCTGCAGGGTGATATGGTGATCTGTCGTCATTTACTCATCCTCAAACCTATATGAGTTTCTTTCTTCTGTTGAACATAAACGAAGATATTTTGAAGAACGTGGGTAACCAAACAGTTGCTAGCCCATTCACTTCCATAGTATGGAAAAAAATACTATTAATTAATGGGAACCAAAAACTTCAAAATATCTTCTTTTGTTTTCAGCAGAAGAAGGAAATTCATACAGGTTTGGAACAACTTGGGGGTAAGTAAATTATGACAGAATTTTCATTTTTGGGTGAACTATCCCTTTAAGAACTGTAATTTAAAATGCATTCTCAAATCAGTTCTGTATGGCGGCACACAACCCTGGTGTCCATTATAGTGGACATGGAAATCTTTTTATTTTTTTTTATATTTTGATGTTTAAAATGAAATGAAGAAAATTTATTGAAGAAATAATGCAGAAAAAATGTTTAGTAAGCAAAACGAACAAAGATTCTTGATGTTATGTATGATTTGTCTGTGCACATTATTTCAAAGAACAACATTAAAATGTAATGCCTCTGAAAAGATTTTCCTTTTTGGTAGACGTCACTGGATTTTTTTCCAGCTCCTTTCCTCCAACCACCTGTCATATACAGTAGAGCGCAGTTTTAATTATCCAGTCAATTCCTGATGGATACAAGTCCTGCATTATTTTCTTGCTGAGTATTCTGCTTCTCTCAGAAATACATCTGATTACAGAGGAAAATGGGTTGGAAACCTTGTTTTGTGATGATTTTAAACATGACACATAAAATATTGTTCAAAATAAGAGCACATACATTTAACCATAATTATATATTACTCTGTAAATATGTCTGTCTTAAATCAGTGGGAATATAATAACCAGCTGTATGTTATTGTACACAAAGGGAGCCCCTGCACATAATTTGTGCTAATGAATTATTTGCATTCTCCTCCAAGCTGGAATCTAATGTTAAGAACAGGTGTTAAATGTGAAAAAAAAGTTCTCAGAGTGGGCTAATTAATCACATTTCATAACCATATTAATTTTAGTAAGATAATCACTTTAAAATTAAAGTATTGATCATTAAAAATCAAATTTAGATAGGATTTTATCATTAAATAGTACAGCACACAGGTCATTCTCTCATGAGTGCCGTAAATCAATACAGAGGCAGAAAAAAGGAACACCAAATTTCAAGGTCAAACTAATCCCTGAAAATCTTTAAATTAGTTATGCTATTCATCAAGATGCTCATTATCAAATCAATCAAACAGGTCTGATTTTAACACAATTCTCCAGACTGCATTTCCGTTCCTTCCCTTAACCACCTACTGTAGCCTATCTTTAAGCAGTTCTTCATGGCTAATCATGTTAATTAGTTAAGAGGGGTAGGACAGAAGAGCGGTACGGGGCGTTTTTGGTTACAGAGAGGCTCAGGAATTAATTGGATTTTGCTCGCAGGCAGTTCCTTAACAGCATGCTTAAATCAAACAGTCAGCTCGAAAAAATCAATTGCAAATTCCTGTGCCAAAAAAAAAAAAAAAGTTATCCCTTTTCCCAAGCAACAATACTCTTCAACCGTAAAAACTATGAGATTTGTTTTGCTTGCTTTGAGGACCACAAAGAATATAGTGAGTGTGTTGCAAAATGTTTTAAAGAAGAATTCTTTTGTCATGGTGCAATTATTTAGTCTTTATTGAAGAGAATCTGGATCCTCCTGGGACAGCATACTTTCTATTAAATTGCATACATGTGTTTTTACAAGAATTCAGGAATAATAGCGGAGTTTCAACAGTAAGGATGACCCGGGGCCAGTGTGATAGCGTTTTTAGACCAGTTGACAGAACGGTCACTGCAAGTGCTGCATTGTCAATGCTTTTAATGCATGTGTATGTTTTCATGCCTTTGAAATTTTAACATTTGGTTTAATGTGATCTATTATAGCATTGTTCCTGCAAATTAAATATGTCACCAAGGTAACATTATGTAGCTGGCTTACACAGATGTTTTTTTGTTGAAATTGTGAGAATGATTTTTGGTACTATGGATAGTGCAAGCATCAGTTAAATTGGGCTGAAAATTATAAAGTATGGTAAGCCATTGTTTTCCAAATTGTTTTCTAAATGTTTTGTCTGATTGCATTTTTTTTCAGTTAAATAATTGTTTAAATGCATAAAATATATGAAGTACTTCTCCCATGTATATACTCACTTTAACTTAAAAAAAAAAAAAAAAAATTAGTTATTTGTAATTTTTCTGTTATTTGAAGTGTCAAAATATCATGTGGTGCGACCGTCTGGACCTTAACTGCTGTTTTGGAATGTATTTGAAATTACTCTAAATTTATTTACATTTATTTTCTGCACTATCTGGCATGATTTCCAAAGTGTTTTGTAATCCTGTACAAAATTGCAAAGCATTTGTATTTATATTTGCATCATGATATACAAACAAACATTGTCTGATGATTTATCATGTGGAGTGACCAACAAGAAACTACCACTCTCGGACTTTTATTTTGAAATCCATTCAAAGAGAGGACGTTGCATCATATATAATTTTACCAAGGACCCATGGAAGCATCAAGCAGGTTTGTTACTCTCTTAAATTTGGAAAAAAAAAAACTATTTGGAATAGATTTTTATGCATTTTGGGTCATTTGTTTTTAAATATTTCAAATGGTTTATGTTTAATCTTTGTACAATATGACAAAAATGCAAAAAAAAAGAGTAGAACATGTAATTTCAGTTTGGTAATTATGCATTTAGTGATTTCTTATTTATTTATTAATAACTATTTTAATCTTATTTATCAGATGCCACTGCCAAGCAAAGTAAAAAAACGCTCGCCATAGGCAGCGTGTTAATTCTGACCCTGCTGTCAAGCACAAACTCCAGATGTCATTTTCTACTTTAAGAAAGATGTTCATGCTGTCATCTCAGAACCTAAGCCAGAAACCTCCCACTACTCTGAATTGACCCTTCGCAAAGACCACTTAGTTACTATTGCTACGTCCGACAAACCATGGTGCTCTCACGCCACACATCATGTTCTCACGCAGTGAAAAATACATTGAAAAATACAAGACAGAGCATCTTGCTTTAGGTATAAAACAAAGTCTCAGCTTTCAAATTTGGTCATTTTGTAAGAAATTCAACACAACAAAAATTTACTGTTTTGTCGCTCTTTAATGTGACGTGACAGATTGCTGTAGCGCCTCAGTTCAAGCTGTGCATGGACCGATTATCTCTTCCTTTTTTACTAGTTATAGCACAAAATAAACATGAATGAACACCAGAAAGTATCTTGTTTCAGCCACAGGAAGATGTCAATACACACCATTTTCAAGTTCAAGTTCATCGATGTTAATCTGGTTTGTTTGTCAGACAAAATGCAAGATTCTGCGTTATGATTGGTCAGATCGCCTGTCAATCAAACTCCCTGCGAAGGGTCAGTTGAGCAGCCAAGATTGGGCAAAGTTCAGAAATAACAGTTAATGCCACATGCTGCACTTTCACTCAGACATTCCAAATCAGTAGCATGATGATTGTCAAGTTTAATTAAATGTTTGTTCACAACAAGTCCACAAATGTGTGTTTACTTTAAACTGTTTGTAATGAGGCATGATTACATCATTATACATGGTTCTGATCAAAATGAAAACAAAATATATTTATTCCATGGTCTCCATTGCCGAGTTAGATGAAATGGTGCACTTATGTTTGCGATGGTATTTTTTATAAAAAATGTTTATGTTTGTGTTCATGAAAATGATATGCAATTTTAATAAAATCTGGTTTAAATCTATTAGTGTTTTGTATGAAATTTCTTGTTTATTTAAGTCTTTCAATAGATTTTTAACGATATAAGGTCTTTGTGTCATTTGGAGCGACCACTCATCATGTGGTGTGACCAATAATAGCAATAACTGTATTAAATAAAAAATAAAATGTTTAATTCCTGTGGCTGAAATATGAATCACTGGTACAGTATGCTTAAGTGAATGGTATTTTGAAAACATTTTTATCAGTTTTATGCAATTTATAGGACAAATAAGTCTACATTAACTACGTTTAAGAAGGAAACTCTGAAATTATAGAACAAAAATATGCTAAAAAAAGAACAAAATATTATTATTACTAACATTCACTTAAGCTTGTAGTGCACGCAAAATCATTTTACTGCAGCAAAATGAGAGCTTGTGATTGGCCGAGACATTTGACACCGTCCAATCATCCGACAGAACTTGCATTTGCAAAGTTGTAATGTGCACTAGAGCCTTTGATGACTTGTCCTCTTTGTGAGTAACTCCTCTGATGATGAAACGCACCAAAAGCGGCGCCGGAGAGTCTTAACCAGCATACCAATCGATTCATCTGCCAATCAGCAAAGCAGATCAAGGAAGGATATTACCACAGCGCACTACATTAAGCTAGCACATGGTTTTAGAAATGGAGTAAAAGACAAATTACGCATTGAGGACGTATCACTCACTGTTGCGTCTGATACCAGATACAGCTCATTAAGAACCTCTGCTGTCATCTAAATCTCTTTAAAGTCACTGTGTGTAGATGTAGTTGAGGTCATATAGAATCCGTCTGTGGTTTTTAGAAAGGATCTGGATTGATACTGAATTGTCACTGTTATGGCAGACCCAGCTCACCTTTGACCATTGTTGGGTTGAGTTGTCTCAGTTCAGCTTTGAATTCTGGTGAACTCAAAAATAATGAGTTCACCATAATAATGAGTCCCCCCCCCCCCACACCCATTAAAAATGTTGGCAAGGAAGGTACAAAAAATACAAAATAAAAATAATAAACTAAATTATCCAAAGGTACACACAGAGCACATTCCGAGTAATTTTTTGCAAGTTGCTATGATACGCCAACATCCTAAGATATTCGGGGTATCTATAAATGATCGGTTCCTCCCTCAATCTAAGTTTATTTTTTAAATTATTTTTTTTATCATTCTCCAGGCAAATTGTGTAATCCTGAATGGTAAACAGTGTAGGGTGTTACACACAGGTTTAATAATTAAAGTTGGGTTCAAATAGAGTTTATTTCTGAAGTATGTGTTTGTGTTCTGTGTCTCTGTGTGTATGTTATGAGAGTGTCTGTAGGAATATTTTCCCACTATTGAAGCAATTCGTTAAGAAGGACTAAAAGATCCACTTGAGTTCTTCATAGAGGGGGTGGCACTAAGCTTGAAACCTGGCACTACAACACACACACACACACACACACATGCCCAGTGGACCATCAACCCCCGCTAAAGGAAGTAGCTATTCAGAGCCAGAGAGCTCTTCATTTGTTTCCCATGCTTTAACACAATCTCTGTTGTGGTTAGGATGTTTGTAGCTTAATGGTTCTGGCCTGCATTTTAAAAGACTGTAGAATTCAATCTCAGATCACTTGAAGAAGCTAGCTCTAAACAACCTTTGAGTTAAGAGTTTGTTCAAATCCCTAAGCGTAAGTATGACCAATAGTAATGGTGATCCTTGCTTTAGCAAATTACACTTCGTAGAGTGTAAATTGTCCTGCATTGTTTGTGCTACAGACATGAGTGATCATCACCCAAATTGTGTGGCTTGGTGATGAGCAGAGGTGTGCTATTTCTTTTCTAAGTGGACATACATGAACTTTCACCTAGGGGACATTAAAACAGGTGAAAAAAAATCCCTACTTAGACTGAAGAAGGGAACAGCACAAAAAAAAATATCGACATTAAAGATAAGTTTATGCTTAAACAAGAAATAAATAAATCTGCAAATGGATATTTACTTGCTACATCAAGTTTTATTTAATTTAATTAACATTTTTTTTGGGGGGGGGGGGGGGGGGTGATTTAACTGAGTATATCACACAACAACACACCAGCAACTGGGGCGGGTTGAAAATATCGTTTCCTGATTTTAATCGATCTTCATTTTAACTAAGCGATATCAAAATCCCAATATGGGTCTTTTAGTTTGTTTGCAGTTGATGCGTTACAAACAAGAAATCAAGTCACAAAACATTATTATCGTGCCTCCCGTCAATAATTCACTAAGCTTTGTACGTTGTTCCTTTTGATACGAAACAAAGTCTCAGCTTTTAATTCTGTTCTACTTTTGGTAAATATGCATACTACATTATAGAATCATTATATATTTTTTACCTGTTGAACCTAATATATTTGCACAAATCTGTCTTTAGATTTTATGACAGTCACTATGTAAAGAATATTTTTTTTAAATTTATTTTAACCTTTAATACTTAGCTATAGTAATGCATCAAGTGAGAAGGTTCTCAGTTTGCAGCATTAGTTGAGAGAGAATTTTTTTTAACTTAAAAATAAATAAATAAACTGTTACTAATATGTAGGCCTGCATAAATTATTTCCAAAAGAATAAATTTTGAATCAAGATCAGAATCAAATCAAACCGAGAGCTTGTGAATGGGAACCAAATGAAGTTTGGTTGAAATCTGTCACTGTCCAGCTCTAGCAACCACAGAGCAAAAGCACAACAGGAAAGTATGACGATTGCACTATATATTGCTGAATCCTTTTGTTAGATGCATTGGAAGACTGTTTGACGATAATAAATGTGTTGCAGATTAGAGAAAGACCTTTGAGCAGCAATAATGGAGGAACACAATTAAATTTAAAAAATGCTTCTCTAACAGCTGTAAGGCCACTGATCCATAAACACGACGTATAGCCAGGAAAAACTCCAAACGCAGCAAACCCAGAAAGCCGAGCGTGAGGACGATTCCTGCAAGACAGAGTGACCTACAACGTGTTTTATTAGGACTTTTGTATGACTCGAAAGCAAGCCGTATTTCCTGAGATATAAAATGGAGTTGTGTGAGTTCGCCATTAATCGCATTCTATGGACTAAGATATTCAGAGAAGCCGGAGAGAGCAGAGAGTTAAAGTGTATGTCAGGATGCTGTGACTCAGCGGGGGAAGTGGCCCTGCAGTGGCGACTTAGAGAAGTGCTGTCAGGAGCCATAGGCTGAAGCTGATAAAACACATCATTTATTTAGTCACACACAAAATAGATAAATCTTCTGACACAAGCAGCAGTAGACTCCTAAAAGACAAAGTAGTTAGTTTCATTTTGGGCTACATGCCCAAACTTTTCCAGTCAAACTGTGATCCCTCCTGTCAGTAATTACTATCATTAGAAAGTCTTCATTCCAGTCTAGAAGAGATGTACGTTACGCTATGTTTAACATCTCTGTCACTTCAGATGTAGTCTGTTTCAGTCACTCAACATTTTAAGGCAGATACCGAATCCCCTGTTCATTGCTACCCCAAAACTGAACTATATGCTGTATATACAAGGGTTTTCCTAGTAAACAAGACCTACTGGGTGAATCTAACGGAAACAGATTTCATGCCAATAAAAAAAACCCTATCATGAAAACATTTTAATATTAGCATTATTTATTTTTCTATTTAGCCTATTTTGGCTTAGTAAAATAACATTAACTACATTCCACAGCACAATGAATGAGACCATGTGTCATGTGAGTATATTTATGAATCCCAGAACTTGATGTAGAAGAATCCATGTACCATATACCATGAGTTGGAACACACAGAACTATGTGAAGTGTCTGACCATGTTTCCGTTGTTTCAGTCTTCTAGAAATTGATCATATGACCTCTTTTTGTTAATGCTTTCTTATGCCACTTCAGCAGTAAGGGTTCTGATATTATCTATCAAAGAACACTGATCTGGTGCTATGTAGAACCATTTTTTCATAAAGGAATAGTTCAACCAAAAATGAAAATTCTTTTAATCATGCTGATGTCGCTCCAAACTCATGACAATGAACACAGAAGAAGACATGTTAAATATCGTACCTATAATTCTTTGCAATTAATGGACTTACAACTAGTCAGTGAGTTGAACTTGAAAGCTGCGGGTCAGTCTGATTTGGGATTGGGAATGAATCATTCAGTTTGGTTTTGTGAACTGATTAATTTATAAAAATCAGACTCAAAAGAATGAATCGCAAAGTAGAACTACAGTAGGTTAGATGTTAAGATTTTCAATAAAAAATAAACAAGCCACATGTGCCAGCATATTCTTCAAAATATACACTCTGTGTTTTACAGAAGAAAGAAAGTCATGCAGGATTGGTGCAACATGAGGGTGAGTGAATTATGAGAGAATTTTCATATTTGGGTAAACTGTCCCTTTAAGAGTTTAACTAATCTGACCTGGAGGAAGAATTAAATGTTCTCACATGAAAGGTTGTTAACTTCTTTATTGTATTACCCTTGTATCTGTTTTTCCAGCAAAATAATCTGTGCCAGTATTTAAGCCTAAACTTAATCGACTTAATTGAAACCCCCTACTGTTGGGCTACACTAGGAAAAGCATTCTGTACTTGTATATTTTTATCATAATAATGTGTTAGCATCTGGTTTGAGACTCAGTTTGCTTTGTTAATGTGAGATTGTAGCACTCTGTAGAGTGTAGAAGTGTTCTGCAGCAACAACGCTGCTCCTCCAAAACCGAAAAAAGAAAAAAAAAAACTACAAAGCTGTTCTTTTTACTAAGAAATGGATTTACTTGGCAGCGAGTGGGACTGCCAGACTGCTGAAATCTGTGCATATCACTTTCTCTTTCTCTCTGCATGCACACAGACAGACACACTCAAACATCTCTTTATTGATTTGATGCATGACTTATGCAACAGAATTGCTGTTTTGAAGGAGTCTGAAGAGGCTAGCCTACTTTATAAAATCACTTTCAGCAGGAATGCATGCCACACTCTGGCCGCCACCGCGTGATGCATTTGACATGCTCATTCTTCTCATTATGATCTAACGCTACTCTTTTACTCTTACACAACGATGTCTTTCAATGCAAATTTCATATTTTAGCAAGTCGAGGTGAGGAAAACACTTTGGAAGTGCGTGTTTGCATGCATGTGCAACCATGCAGCATACCTGTGCTATGTGTGTAAGAATATTACAGCGCAGTGATGGCATCTTTAGTTTTCAGCTCCATACTCTTTCCATATTAATGAATATGAAGGCAAGGCTTTTGAAAGCTTGATGGGGCCTTGGAGTCTCTTACTAAAGCAGAATTTCTAACAGAGCTCTGCACCCATGGGCTTCGTCGCAGGGAAAAACGCAGTCTAACAAAGGTAGACTTCCTAAGCGGAGAGAGAACACATGCGTAGGAGGAAGAAAAATATAAGCACTCAGGATGCTTTAACGCTTATAGAGATAAACAGCATCCGCATCACTGAGCTCACAAATACTTCAGCTGTGTTCACAGTGGTTTACATGCCTGCCATTTTTGGGTTGGACTTGTAATGCTGTTTGTTGCATGTTTTGGGTTGTTTGAAAATACATGTGTTTGGTGACATGGTCCAGAATGCGATCGCCCGAAAGCAAAGAATCCATTGCTACTTTGTTTACTTTGTCATCATCTAGAAGTGATTTCTAATGTGTCTGTAATAGAGTGAGATCTCAGTCTCATTTAACGCTCATCTGACTGACGGATAGCCAAGCATATGTGCAAGTCTAGTTATAGCGCGCTGGGCTGTGGAAGAACTTATTTACATGCGCTGAGCGGACCACACTGTTGAAAGGCTAATTATTACAGCACAGCACTTAACTGCATCATATTCAGTAAATGTAGAGCGGTCCGGTCTTATACAAGGCCATCCTGCATCTTACTAATTCAAACTTCCACACAAGCACACGTGTGTACACAAATGGCCCGATGCACAAACGTGCATGCCTATGGAGAAAAGCACGCTTGTGCACACATGCATAAAATCTTGCAAATCCCAGCAGACAGTTTGAATAACAACTTTGTCGCATACTAATTAGCAAACGCTATTGTGTGCATGAACATGTGCATTTTTATTAGAAGCTGTAAATTTCATGCACATATGCATGGTCATAGAACACATGCATTGTAAGCTTTACACACAACATACTCTCAGGCAATTCAACAGGGTGGTCTGGCGTGTTCAAGGCCAGCTCCTACAGTCCAATAACAATGATTTCTTTAGCGCACCCACATTCACACACAATCCACACACTGTCAACTGGTTTTCAACCATCATTTTAAAACATCTTAAAAAAACAAGACAGTCTCTCTCTCTCTCTCTCTCTCTCTCTGTCTATATATTATTATTATATTAAAAAATATATATATATATATTTAATTTTTATTTTATTTTTTTTTTTTTAAAAAAAAAAAAGAAAAAAACATTATTATATGTACTCAGAACATAATAAAAAAAAAAAAAAAAATTATATATATAATTTATATATATGTATAATGTAAATTATAATTTGATCTATTGTGTCAATTTATGAAAAAAATTATACACAATTTTATCAATATACTATCTTATTAATAATAAATTTGTATATGTTATTATGTCGTAGTTACCATACATTAAATGAGGTTTTTGTATATATATATATATATATATAATGTATGTATGTGTGTGTGTGTGTGTGTGTGAGAGAAACCTAAAAGGCAAAACTATTTATTTCCTTTTTAATAGTTTTTATTACTCAGAAACATATATGCAAAACGTGTGGATCATTACATTTATAGACCTTTAATGACGCACACTCTCCAGTGCAACCCCGGACGACAGACATTCTTTGCCTTTATCAATGGCTGAGTTGAAGTGAAAGTCCCTTTACATGTGTGTACTCTATTCTGTAGTGTTCTCCAGATTAACTACTTGTGCTAATTATCATTCCAAACGAGTTAAAGCCACACCTCTGTTGCATGAAGAATGTCAGAACATCATCAGGCTTTACAACCTCACATCTCATTGTAACAATTATTGCTCCAACCTAACGCAACAGAGATATTAAAATTCAGTGCAGAACCCCGACGCAATAAATTATGAATCATCCTCGTCTTTTCTCTGGTTATGTTACAGATCCAGGTGAAGCCTAAAGCACAGCTGCCACACCGCTGCTGAAACTGACTGCAAGGATGCAAAAAGAGACTAATTACAAGTGAGTCTATTATTTGATGTTTGTTGTCCAAAATAATTTAAAGGTACAAGGATGAGGACAGTCCTCTTTGAGATATCAAAGATTATGTGTCTTGATCAAGGACAGAATGATTCATTTCAAACCTGCAACCTTTCAGTCACCAGTAGCTAAGAAAACCCTGGCTGCAGATCTTTCACTACTAGGCAACATTACCACTTTTTCCAGATTTTCTAAACCACCACATGTACATCGATATTTTTATAAAAAATAAATGCAAGACCCAGAGGTCCTACAAAACTTCTGGACATTTTTTCCAGGAGTATCCTAATCAGATTCAACGTGCAATTTGCCATGTTTTGGAGCACTGTTTTCTTGCGTTTATCTTTTTTTTCTTGTAGTGTTTTCTTGATCGATTCACACAAAACAGACAGACAATTTTATGAGTAAGACTTATGCATAAGCTATATAAAAACATTTTACCCAGTAAGTTTTGATTCATCTTGGAATTCAAAGTGGTTAAAAAGACTTTTACGCGTGGCATTTGTGTAAACTAAGACGCATCTCTTAGAGACATGCTTGGGATGCGCTTAGGAGCATGCAAAGTTTTTTTAAAAACATTTTAAACCCCATATACAAGTTTAAAATATTTGCGAATAGTGTTTTTGCCTACATTTTTATGCATTACCATGTACCCATAAATGAATGATGTCACATCAGCCCTGATTTATGATGCTCACCTCTGTACTTTGGCTTATCTACAGCATAATTTCTCTTTGCATTCATTCCCATTCCATCTGTTCAGTATTATAGAACCGCAGCAATGCTCATTTAATATTCTATGTGAAAAAATGCATTACCTCTGTTAAACATTCCTTTTGTCTGCAGTCTTGCATTTTTCCTTTTCTTTGCCGTATTTCAAACTGTTCCTTAACTCCGTTTGTGTGGGTCCGCACGCGGGGAGCGAAGCAGAGAGGCTGACAACACTGTCCTCACTCATCAGAGAGTGAGCGAGAGCTAGAGAGAGAGGGAGGGAGAGGGAGAGATAAATAGTGCCGTTGCTGTAGTAGAAAACACACACGTCTGGCGTTTGGGATGCTGCCTCGCCTCAGGATGCTTCTGTCTCCTAGCAACAACAATCGATCTGGAGAGGATGCATTTTTTATTGGCCAAAGAGAGAAAACTCACCTTTAAACAATTAATATGAGTTGCACGCACAAACAGATTAAGATCAGCTACCTAGATAATGCATTTGTGAAGCTGGGTGGTATAGAGAGAGAAAAAGAGAGAGAGCAACAAACATTACCTTCAGGAGCACATGGTCAGGGTCTCAGGTGTGCTATGATTCTGTCCGCAGTCATAATTATATTAGTTATATTAATGCATAGATCAACATTATGAATAGCATATAAACACTTTGCATGTTTTTCAGATCTATTCAAATGCATGTTTAAATGCAACAAAACATTGATTGGTTATGAGTGGGGATATCAGCGGCTCTGTGTGAAATGAGCTCTGCCCACCGACAGCAGTGCGCAGTGATGTTAGATATGCAGCCAGATCATTTTCATTCTGCATACAAACACATCTCTGAGAGTATTAATTATGCGCAGAGAGGCCATGGTCATTTCAATTTAAGGTAATTGTTTAGATAACCAATTTAACATCTACAGTCTGTCATCCTTATTGTGTGTGGCTACACTTCTGTCTCATTATGCTGACCCTATTGAGACGTCCGGACACTTGTAAACACTTGCATGTTGTGCAGTAAGATTTCTGTCCTTTAATACTAATCCATTCTGTCTCAGACGTGATGTCAACGAGGTCTGTTGGGTGACATTAAAATGCAAGTATTTAAGCCCGTGGTTCCCCTCGAATGGGCTGCAAATGGATGGAGCAAAGGTGCATGCATGGCTGCGCCTGTGTGTGTGCACTCTGCTTTGTGCACACTTAACTGCATGAGAAATACAAAATGTTCGAGGAGGAAGAAATGTAATAATTGATTCACTCTTAATTATTGATGCCTTTTTTCAAGTCGGTGAAGTGTGGAGTGGAATTCGGAAATGAGGATGTTTAATTTCTGTATTGTAAGAAACCACATACTGATTGTTGTGTGTGTGTGATAAACTAGTTGGCATGCATGGTGTGGTGTTTAGCTAATGTAGTACAAGCACTGATGTGAGGCATTAATGCACACCGATCAAACACACGTTTACCTAGCTAAATGCAGACTTAAATATACACACACACACACACATGCACACGCTTAAAGGTATTACTATTTTTAACTAAAAATAATTAATATAAAGAATATTTTTTCTTTATATCTGTATTTTGAATGAAAAAAATTTCCAGTCACATTAGCGATTGAATTAAATTTTAAGTAGAGAACCAAGCCTAGAAAGACTGAAATAATATTTTCTAGTAAAACATAATCTTAACAAATACTACTAATACTAATATATATATCCACATTCTTCCCTTAACAGGACATCCAAAATTGATATAGTTATGCTTTCAAGAAAATGTTGTCCCTAAAATACAGGCTGTGTTTGTCCATTTGTATGAGCTTAAAATGAGTATATCTTTATGTTAAAGGGGTCCTATTATGCTCTTTTACAAAGTCTTGATTTTGTTTTAGGGGTGTACTAACATGCTCTCATGCTTGGTGGTTCAAAAAAAACTATTATTTTTTACATAATTTACATTATTAAAACACCTCTCTCCCCAGCCTGGCACAAACGGCTCAATTAGTTCCAGCTTTGATGAAGGTCCACCTTCCGAAAAACAAAATGTGTTGTGATTGGTTAGCTGTCCCAGTGCGTTGTGATTGGCGAACAGCTTATGCCGAGTTCACACTGCACGATTTTCAAACTCGTCGGATCGCTGTTGTTTTCACACTGCGTGACTATCTGGGGTAGCATTCAGTTGCTGCTGTTTTCACATTGCACGATGGATCCGCAACAGGGGGTTTCACACTGCATGACTTAACAATAGGAAGAATAGCCGACAGCTCTGTCTGGTCCGCAAAATACGTTTCACAACAAAACACACACAAGAAGTGATAAGGAAATAACGCGAGAAACCGCGTGCGTCAGACCGGAGTTCTCGAGCAAGACTGTAATTATTAAAAAAAAATATATACAGTGGGTACGGAAAATATACAGACCCCCTTAAATTTTTCACTCTTAACAATATTGCAGCCATTCGCTAAAATCATTTAAGTAAATTTTTTTATTTTTATTTTATTATTAATGTACACACAGCACCCCATATTGACAGAAAAACCAGAATTGTTGCCAAATTTTGGCAGATTTATTAAAAAAGAAAAACTGAAATATACATGGTCCTAAGTATTCAGAACCTTTGCTCAGTATTTAGTAGAAGCACACTTTTGATCTAACACAGCCATGAGTCTTTTTGGGAAAGAAACAACAAGTTTTTCACACCTGGATTTAAGGATCCTCTGCCATTCCTCCTTGCAGATCCTCTCAGTTCTGTCAGGTTGGATGGTAAAAAAACAAACGTTTTGGGGGGGGGTGGACAGCCATGTCTAGGTCTCTCCAGAGATGGCTCAATTGCACAGTCCTGTGCACTCTGGAGAAGGTTTTCGTCAAGGATATCCCTGTACTTGGCCACATTCATCTTTCCCTCCATTGCAACCAGTCGTCCTGTCCCTGCGCTGAAAAACACCCCCACAGCATGATGATGCCACCACCATGCTTCACTGTTGGGGCTGTATTGGACAGGTGATTGAGCAGTGCCTGGTTTTCTCCACACATACGCTTAGAATTAAGGCCAAAAAGTTCCTTCTTGGTCTCATCAGACCAGAGAATCTTATTTCTCACCATCTTGGAGTACTTCAGGTGTTTTTTAGCAAACTCCATGCGCGCTTTCATGTGTCTTGCACTGAGGAGAGGCCACTCTGCCATAAAGCCCCATCTGGTGGAGGGCTGCAGTGATGGTTGAATATCTACAACTTTCTCCCATCTCCCGACAGCATCTCTGGAGCTCAGCCACAGTGATCCTTCTTTACCTCTCTCACCAAGGCTCTTCTCCCCCGATAGCAGCATTTGGCCGGACGGCCAGCTATTAGGACGGTTCCTGGTCGTACCAACGATCTCATTTAAGGATTATGGAGGCCACTGTGCCCTTAGGAACCTTAAGTGCAGCAGAAATTTTTTTTGTAACCTTGGCCAGATCTGTGCCTTGCCACAATTCTGTCTCTGAGCTCTTCAGGCAGTTCCTTTGACCTCATGATTCTCATTTGCTCTGACATGCACTGTGAGCTGTAATGTCTTATATAGACAGGTGTGTGGTTTTTCCTAATCAAGTCCAATCAGTATAATAAAACACAAATGGACTCAAATGAAGGTGCAGAACCATCAAGGATGATCAGAAGAAATGGACAGCACCTGAGTAAATATATGAGTGTCACAGCAAAGGAGCTGACTATTTAGGACCATGTGATATTTCAGTTTTTTTTTTAATAAATCTGCAAAAATTTCAGCAATTCTGTGTTGTTCTGTCAATATGGGGAGCTGTGTGTACATTAATGAGGAAAAAAAAAAGTAACTTAAATGATTTTAGAAATGGCTGCAATATAACAAAGAGTGAAAATTTAAGGGGGTCTGAAGACGTCCGTAACACTGTATATAGCCCAGCAAATTGTCGTGAGTGAGTTCAGCTACAAGCAGAAAAAGACAACAAAGATTATGCAGGAGGGAGGATGAAGGAACGGGATTGGGTGCATGTTCTGCTAAGAGAGTTGGAGGTAAATAATTTTGCAGTTACTGTTATGCTGATGTTGTGGCTGGTAAAGCAAATGTTTGTGCTCGTTTCTGTATGATATAATTGTTCATATATCTGTTAAATACTGATATTCTGGTCTATAACTCCTCTCCGAACTTCCCTCTGCACTGTATCTTGGTCTCTCGTTGGCTGTAGGTCATCGCTGATGTGTTTTTCAGTCAGAAATCATTTCACACAGTGTTATTGTGAATCGCCGACAGCTCCAGATGTTTAGCATGCCAAATATTTCACGGGTGTTGGCGACGCATCGGCGATTCCCTCAGATGGCGTCTTTGATAATTCACACTGCGTGACTGTCACTCGCGTGAACGAGCACCGATTTGCCTATGATGTCTGGCATTTGTCGGCGATTTCGCAAAACTTGTCGGCGAGTGAAAAATCGGGCTACTATCGTGCAGTGTGAACTCGGCATTAGACGGTGTTTCAGTACTGCCCCGCCCCCTTGCTCCGTCTTTCAACAAAAACCTTTGGCGAATACGGCACTAGTGTTGTGGTGGAAGCTGTCCTCAGTAAAATGCGCTGCACACAATAGCAAATTGGGGTTATAAAGCTCAGGGACAGAGTTAAAAAATAAATTGCAACCACTGTTTCCTGACATAATCCACTTTCGGAAGCCCAAACAAAGAAGTTTGGACACGGAGGTGAAAAAAACAGCGTTTCAGGCGGTCACGCCACGTCTTTAAAATTCAAAAACATTATTTTCTATGAGTGTAGCACACCGGCGGCGCCGTTCGGATTGTCCGCGGCGCAGCTACGTCTGTTACTTGACATTTTTGTCTAGAACAGCGGTTCTCATTTCCAGTCCTCGTGTACCCCTGCTCTGCATGTTTTGCACGTTTCTTTGTTAACACACCTGATTCAGATAATCTTGTTAGAAGTGAGCTCCGTGCATGAACTGTGTTCCGATTGACATGGTCCCTACACAGTGTCCATTGCTCCCTACTCCCTGAGCAGGGGAAATCCATTGAAGTTTACTTCACTTCGGAACATTCATTCACGGATTTGCACTACGCCACTGCCTGCAGCGTCTTCACACACAAACAGAACTTACTAGAGAAGCGTGAAGTGGGACATAATATAACTCTGTAAATAAATACAATTTAAATTAACGTCTCGCACACTTAAATGCCCTTTGTATGAAACACCTATAAGCTCCCTTCGAACTGGAATCATGGAGGAATATCCGGTAATGTCCACTTCGCAGGGCACTTACAGTCAAATATAACAAACGTATGAAGCAATAAGAGAAACACACAAAATGTGCAGAGCGGGGGTACGCGAGGACTGGAATTGAGAACCGCTGTTCTAGACATGCCAAAAATTTGAGGCTACAGCACAGCAGCTCTTCTTCTTGGTTTTCTCTGAAGCACTAACTCTGCAGCAGCACCACTTCTCATCTCGTCTCATGCGCTCACTCAACCAAGCGTTCTAACCACAACCTCGCCCCTCCCCACCCCCCACCCATTCGAATTTCTGTAGGCGGGAATTATTTGTAATGAAATTCTAATGAGCCGCTTTGTGATATCACAAAGCCCGGAAAACAAACGCTGTAGTCCAGACGAGCCGTTTGTTGTAGTTCTTGAAAATTAATAAAAAATAAATATCTCCCTTTGGAGTGGACTTTGAGTTTTGTAACTTTGTAGATCTTTTTTATGCCCAAACATACACACTACACACTGACTAAAATGAAAAAAATGAAAAAGCATAATAGGACCCCTTTAAGGTGTTTTTTTTATGTTAGTGACATGATTTACATATTTATATGCATTTGTACATTATAATATTTTATGTTAAAGCTAATATTATGCATTTTTACATTATAAAAACAGACGTAAGGAGGTGGAGTCCAATTTTGAAACAATGTTTATGCCATTTTAATGGTGACCTCCAATAATGAGTAATGTGCATCAAGGGGAAAGGAAATAGGCAGCATTTATTAATACCACACCGGGTCTGCTGCTAAACAAATGAGACTTGAGAGGAATTATTTGAGCAAGGACCCTCCGGGGTGTGCCGTTAGACCAACTCCATTTCCCTCCCTCCCTCTCTAGCCTTCTTTCTCACTTTCTCTCTCTCTCATTCTCTATAGTTCTGTCCTCTAAAAGTGACAGATAATCTAACAGGCCGTTTGCAGCTACATATGAGATTTACAAATGTGCCAGTGTTATTGCATGGGGATGCATGTTGTTGGGAATGAGTAGTGACTTCCAGATGGAAGACTTTTATGAGTCGCCTACCGATGTGAATTATGTAACCTCTCTGTCATTGCTTAATATCTCTATTGAGGCATGTGATCGCCAATTGTAAGTCCTTGCTGGGTGTTCTGAGGTGGAATATGTTGTGTTTATACAAATGAATATGTGGATACAAGTGTCTATAAATAGGTCTTCTTTATTAAGTTTTACTAATAATACAATGCATATTACTGTGACTAATGAACATGTTTCTTCTGAGGCCCCATTATATCAAAACTGGAGTGTTGTAGCTTTTTTGTTTATGCCTGTTAGCTGTGAGGTCTATATGCTAGTGTACTCCTTAAAGTTAACTAAATTTATAAGAGTTAGAGTAGATATGCTTTTAAATTTTTATATTATTTATTTTCCAGGCGCAAAGGCTATACCAAGTGGATTTTTCTGGGTTTTGATGCAAATAAAGTGTTTTTTATTTGATTTTGTATTTTGACTATCACTGCCCAATTAAAAAAAAAAAAAAAAATGTGCCTTCAACAATTAAGTTGTACTGCTCTAGCTAATATTATATTTATTATATTATATTATCTGATTTTATATTATTATAATATATAAGGTTGTTATTATTTGATTATGTTTTGTTATTTAGTTTTTTATGTAATATTTAATTCGAAAAAGTATAGGCTACCTATCAAAATAAAATAAATTTTGATGCTACAGTTGAATGTTCCCCAAATCAGATTTTTGTCCCTCAAGTGGCACAGTATCTGTATTTTGATCTTCAATGACTGCATAGCAATTAATACATTTATTTATTTATTTTTTTTACACAGGAGTTAAGATCAGAAATGGGCACTTTAGTTTGAAGTCTGATTGTAGACTAAGAGTGTAAACACATAACATAGAAAGATAAATGAGAAGTATCTGGTAGGGCTGCACGATAAATCGAAATGGAATCGAGATTGCGATTCGACAGAAGCTGCGATTGTCATGCGTATTTTTCAGTAAAGCACGGTTCTGTGATCAGCAGTAAATTTCCATCCAAAGGCCAGAGGGCGCTCTCGTGCTGAAACTCCAAATACGCCTCACAGAAAAAACGTTTCTAGGTTACGTATGTAACCATGGTTCCCCGCGGGAACGAGACGCTGCGTCAAGATCGCTTTTGGAACGCCCCTGCGTGACCGCGTTCTGAAGCACGTGCAAAATCACTCCAATGGAGCAGCGAGACGTCATGAGCGGGGTGATGTGAGCGCCAAGAAGTATAAAAGCACATCCGGCACAGCGCAAGTTAGCTTCGTTGAAGTAGCGCCTGGAGGGAAGCAGGGAGTATGGCAAAGAGACGCAGTGTCTCGTTCCCTCGGGGAACCATGGTTACATACGTAACCTAGAGACATTCCCCTTCAGGAACTCGAGCTGCGTCGAGATCGCTTTGGGAACGAGAATACCCACTGCGCCATACTACCAAGTCCCTGCCTGTGTGTGTATCTTACGAGCACATCACGAAGAGAGAACTTGGGAACCTGTGGTAGATGCCAGGTCTAGGTTGTAAAAGTGGACAAAAGTGTGCAGAGAGCACCAGCCCGTCGCAGCACAAATGTCCTGCAAAGCCACACCCAAGTTGAAAGCCTTGGAGGCCGCCATACTCCTGGTCGAGTGCGCTCTGACCCCATAGGTGATGGGAGGCCAGACGACTCATAGGCTAGTGAGATGGCCTCGACCACCCACCTACTCATGGTCTGCTTGGTCGCCGGAGATCCTTTCTTTGGTTGACCAAAAACAAACAAATAGCTGATCTGCCATACGCCATGCTCGAACTGGACAGAGCAGATTAAGCCTTTCTTGGCCTACTTCCTGGAACGGAGGAGGACAGAATGCCTGAAGTACTATGGGCCCTGGTGAAGAAGTGGGCACCTTAGGGATATACCCGACCCTCGGGTAAAGGAATGCCCTAACATGCCTGGAGCAAATTCCAGCAGGTCCCATGAGGGCACCTTGGTGCGCTGTACTGGCCTCAGCCTCAGGGTGCAACGGAGGAAACGAGTGATAAGTGGGTATCTTCCCAATGATTGACCACCCAAAAGGGCGTGGTAAGCAGCTAAGGCCGCCACGTATACCTTCAGAGTGGAGGGAGATAACCCTGTGGAGAATCGCTCCTGCAGAAACTCCAGAACTGTACCAATTGGGCAGTTGACTGGGTCCTGCAGTCACTGTCCGCACCATGAAGCGAAAAGTTTCCACTTCAAGACATACTGTTTCCTAGTGGCGGGAGCTATGGACTGGAGTATAGTCTCAACAACCACAGTTGAGAGACCAGATGCTAGGAGCTGTGCCACCTCAGGGGCCATGCCCACAGCTTCCATAACTCCGGGCTGGGGTGAAGAATGGCGCCCCTGCCTGAGAGAGGAGGTCCCTCTTGATTGGAATCTCCAGCGGAGAGCCGTTGAGGAGAGACACCAAGTCCGAGAACCATACTCGAGCCGGCCAGAACGGGGCTACTAGAAACAGACGGACCCCATCCCGGCGTACCATCTCCAGAACTCCCAGGAGCAGAGCGATCAGGGGAAAAGCATACAGACGAAGCTTGCTGGATGCGTGAGGAGAACCAGGAGCGGACAGTTGTCGTTGTACTGCGAGCAAAAAGATCACTTCTGCTGGCCCCCCCAAGATTCCCTCCAAATGAGATACGTTACCGTAGCCGGGCGGCAAGATGGGAATTTTGCTCGTTCGGAGCTCACTGAGCCCTGAAGCACCGAGGGTGGCATGGGTATCAATGAACCTCCGTGAGGGCAATGAGGGAACAACTGACCTGACTGCTGTAGCCCCTTCACTTGAGTGGTCGAGCTCTCCCGTGCCGTACCGTTGGTGGGCGGCAGCTGGGAATTCGCTTGTCTGAGCTCACTGAGCCCTGAAGCGCCGAGTTGGCAGGGGTATCAATAAGCCTCCGTGTGGGCACTGAGGAGGATTGGGCACCGTGTAATGAGGTGTTATCTTTTCCTCCCCAGGTGAGGCTGCCCTCAGAGACCTGAAAATGGTGGACCATTTTCAGCGAGGTCCTCTTAGACAAAAAACGGCCGCAGCAGATCGTTTTAGGTCTAGAAGGACCCTGACTGAGAGCATCGCCCCGACCCCCGATCTTTCTTTGGAGGGGTGTGGGTTGCAACGCTCTGTTCTTGAGACTGGCGGTATGAGGAGCTTTATGGCTTGGGCTGCTGCCGTTCAGCAGCCCCACCCCTGAGCAGGTCGGCCTGGTATGCTTGTAACACCGCCATTGTGTGCAAACATGCTCCAGCCTGACCTACTGCCGTATAAGCTTTCCAAACTAGACTCGATGTAAGCCTAACGTGCCTGGTGGGAAGATTCGGGGCCTTCAGGGACGATGCTGAGGATGGGAAGAGATAGCTCGCAAGCGTCTGCTCCACCACTGGCATCGCGCCATATCCCTTATCATCAGACTGTGGGGCTGTAAATACGTGATGAGTACGGTTTCTCCAATGATCTTGACACCTCAGCATGGAGATCAGGAAAAAACAGAAAGCAACATTGTGAGGCAACGGGGCACCGCAGCGCGGGCTTCCGAACCCTGAGAGAGAGCCGCGGATTTAGTGGGTGAGGACCGAGAAAAGGACGAGCTTGTCTCGGATCCCTCCGTTAAATCCACCCGTGATCCCCACGACAACAGTCTACGCCGTGCCACGGCAACAGCGGGACCGCTGCAAACGGGATCGCGAGCCTTGCCGCTCTCATCAAACACAGCCAGGTGAGAGCGGAGCATACGCAGCGAGAGTAACTCGCAGTGATGACAATCAGCTCCTTGAAAGCTGACTGTGCATGCTCCGCTCCTAAAGAAACAACACACAGATCGTGTGTATCCCCAGCTGCCAGATAGTGTGGGCAGGGAGGAACACAACGTCTGCAATGCCATTCGCTCGCCATAGATTTCGACTTTGACTTTGACATTTTTTTGAATGCTAGTGGACTGACAGACAACAGTAAATAAGACTGACACATACACAGAGCGCTACTGAAGAGCAGAAGCTAACTTGCGCTCTGCCGGATGCGCTTTTATACATCCTGGTGCTCACGTCACCCTGCTCGTGACATCTCGCTGCTCCATTGGATTGATTTTACACGTGCTTCAGAACACGGTCACGCAGGGGCGTTCCCAAAGCGATCTCGACGCAGCTCGAGTTCCTGAAGAGGAACCCAGAAAATGCCTATCGCTGCAGCTGAATAAACAGAAGTTTCAACTGCTTTCATTGATTCAATGTGAATAATAAACACACGACTACGGCAATGTACGGTTTATCAGAGTTCTTATTATTATTACTATAATTTTCATTAAAATAAAGTATATTTATAATGCAATGCCTATATCACTGCTTAAATACTATGAAATACGCAACGTGCCTTATTCTGTGTAAGAAGCCACATCATCTCACCAAAGGATTTATTTCAAACACTCGACTGACATTATGAATTGAGTTTGATTGAGTTTGGAGTGTTAAAAATGCTATCTAAATGTGGTATTTTAACGTGCTTTCAGATGGAGCAGCATTTTTTTCACAGAGCCGTAGTTCACTATGCAAACAGCTGTCATTATCGCGACAGATTTCTTTGATTTCATAATCGTGCAATAAAATCATCTGCAATTTTTTTGCGTAACTTGACAGTGAACTACGGCTATGTGTAGTAAACTCTGCTCCATCTGAAAGCACGTGATGAAGATTTACTACTAATCACAGAAACGGCTTTACTGACAAGATACGCATGACAATCGCATCGATTAATCGTGCAGCCCTAGTATCTGGACATCTCAACTAAGCACAACAATCAGTGCCTAGCTGGATTGCCCTTGACCTCTCTTCACTTCATCTGAATAGGAGTGAATGCTATGATCAGCCTGTCAATCAAAGCTGTTTCCCAGTGTAGTTTCTCAGAGCCCTGCTGCTGGTACTGCAACTTTGATGGATGCCTCTAAAGCAACAGTCTCCTCTCCACGCTGGGCCTCTGAAGAATAGAGGCTTTGTACATTTGCATGCATGTATGCTGGACACAAATGCTTGTTGGTTCAAAACGACTCTCTCTCGTATCATCTCCTCTGTCTCTCTCTCTCACACACGCAACACACACACAACACACACACACCACACACCCACACAACACCACACACACACACACACACCACCACACAAACACACACACACACACACACACAAACACAAATGTACACACAAACACCCCATCCAGTAAAGCCAGATCTTTTGTGCTGTGCCTCTCCATATTGTCCAGCTGAGTTGTTGGTAAAGGAGAGGGGGGAAGAGGAAGTAAAGAGCGAAGTGTGGGATTAGAAACAAAGGGAGGGAGGGAACTAGCAGGGGGGGGGGGGGGAAGCGTGTTTTAAAACAAGGAAGTTGGAATTGAAAAGTGGGATTTTGGTAAGGAATGGACAGATGGGATTGAGGAAAGAGAGGAAGAATTAGGGAAAAGGGAAACATAGAATAATACAAGTTGTATTGGAAAATGGAAATGGACTGGAAAGATGAGATGGGACGTAAGGATGGAAGAAAATATATAAGGAACAAACAAACAAAGAAAGGGACAAACAAACAAATGAAGGAAGGAAGAAAGGAACAAATGAATGAAGGAAATAATGAACGAATGAACAAAGAAGGGAATGAACAAACAAGGGAAAGAATGAAGGAACTAAGAAAGGAAGTAAGAAAGGAGCGAACAAACGAAGGAAGGAAGGAATAAATGATAGAAGGAAAGAAGGAATGAACAAACTAAAGAAGAGGAAAGAAAGAAGAAACAAACTAAGGATGAAAATAAGGAATGAACAAACAAAGAAATGAAAAAGGAAAGAAAGGAAAGTTATGTAAAAGATAGGATGGAATGACAGACGGAAAGGTAAAAAGCAAAAAGAATTTAGGAAAAGAAGGGTATCAAAAAGGGAGGAAGTGAAAGGAAGGAAGGAAAATAGATGAAGGAAGAAATAAATTAAGCAAGGAATTAAAAATGAAGGAGGAAGGAAAGCAAAGTTATGTAAAATAATGAAAGGAATGACAGACAGAAAGGTGGGAAAAGAAAGGAAGGGATGACAGAGAAGGAAAGGTAGGAAGATGTAAAAAGAAGAAGAAGAAATTAGTAAATTAAAGGAAAGGAAATGGAAAGGAAGCCCCCCCCCCCACAGACGTTTTCATGTGCAGAATTAGAGTCAGTGCAAGAGAGTGAGAAATAGAGAGAGCAAAACAGTGAAAGAGAGAGTTTAACACTTCCCCCACATAGGGTGAGTCCATCTGTTCCCCCTCTGTAGACATCCGTGGCCTTAATGTTCAGTGCAGTCCACGTATTAATAAGATTATCAATGGCTCATTTATCAACTGCACAATGGCAGCCATGCTCCACTGATTGATTACAGTTCAGTCTGTGCACACACATACACAGCCACGGATGCCTTTCTGTGCATCAGATCCACCATAACTAACCCATCAATCCCACAGAAACAAGACCTAAAAGCTTTAGAACACATTGATGAAATTTTTAACTGTGTGTTTATTTCCAGAGACTTAAGTTACATGATGCAACCACCGACTGAAGAGACGAGATCAAGAGTCACCTTGACTTCACAAGATCTGTGAAGTACTGTTTCTGATAATTCAGTACAAATTCTGACTTTGAAAATAACGTTGACTCATCTAATGTGTCTCTTTATAGTCACAAAGGAGCATCTAAACATCTCTATCTGAGTGTAGAAGATCACTAAATAAGCATCAAGCATACACCTGTTGCACTGTGTTTAGCTGTGTGAAGGTGAGACATCATGTGTCTGTTAATTTGGGGACTTTTTATGGCAATGACTGCAGGGTTGGATGATAATTAGTTTTGGTAATGGTGGCATGGACACCAGATTGAGGCTGTAAAACTAACCAACTCTCAAAGTATGTCAATGACCTTAAAGACCAATCTAGATTTTAAACGTGTTTCCTGTGTGATACATTGAACTTTTTGCTCTGGCATTAAGGTTCTCGATAGATAGATAGTAGATAGATAGATAGATAGATAGATAGATAGACAACTGACAACACCCTAGAAATCACCTACTACCTAGTATTCCCTTGACAACAATTAGTACACAGGAACAAGCGAACGTGGACACATGTAAGGTGACGGAGCTTTACACTCGTGAATTGATGAGTGATTTATCTGTGTTTTAATATGCTTTTGGGGTTTCATTAGGGGGAACAAAAAGGGGGGCCTTTTTAGATGAATGCCGAGGCTTTTTAGGTCGGGTTGAATCTGCAATCTCTGACCCGGTTTGTTTGCTGGCTTCCATGGCTGCAATCCGTTGTGTTTCCTGCCAATTTTTTAAATATAATTGGATAAATTGGCAGTGGGTGGAATCACATGGACCAAAACAAAAACAGACATTCTGACACGGAACACACATTTCAAAGTAGAATATCTTGCTGTAGCATTGTTTTTCAGAGAAACAAGTTTGTGAGTTTAGTTTGTTTCCTAGATATCTGCAAACATATTATGATATTTTTATGCTTTAGTACAGTGATACATTGACCTTTTTGCTCTGGCATTAAGGTTCTCGATAGATTAGATAGATAGATAGATAGATAGATAGATAGATAGATAGATAGATAGATAGATAGATAGATAGATAGATAGATAGAAAACTGACAACACCCTAGAAACCACCTAATACCTAGTATTCCCTTGACAACAATTAGTACACAGGAACAAGCGCAAGTGACAATGTAAGGTGCCGAGCTTTACACTGTGAATTGATGAGTTGATTTATCTGTGTTTTAATATGCCTGTCATAGAGCTTTTTAGATGAATGCTGAGACTTTTTAGGTTGGGTAGAATCTGCAATCTCAGACCCGGTTTGTTTGCTGGCTTCCATGGCTGCAATCCGTTGTGTTTCCTGCCAATTTTTTAAATATAATTGGATAAATTGGCAGTGGGTGGAATCACATGGACCAAAACAAAAACAGACATTCTGACACGGAACACACATTTCAAAGTAGAATATCTGGCTGTAGCATTGTTTTTCAGAGAAACAAGTTTGTGAATTTAGTTTGTTTCCTAGATATCTGCAAACATAGTATGATATTTTTATGCTTTAGTACAGTCAAAAAATTACATTCAGCACTTTTAAATAAAACATCCTCTTTGTGTCATTGGCTGGCTGTACGGCTGCCTTTTAATAAAAGAACAACCGAAACCAGGGTCCCAAAATCCTTCAAAGTTGGATTAGGATTATTTAAAGAATGTTGTTCCCTTTTTAATGAAGGTGATTCCAGTGTTTCTCAAAACGGGGAAGTGGACTGTGAAGGGCCTCATTTAAACAGAACCACCAGACACGCTTCACTGAGTGTTAATATGGTCTTTCATGCCATAGCATCTCTCTCTTTCTCTGTCTCTCCCTCTTTCTCTGCAGAAAGCTAAGAAGATGTCAGCTTAACTTTGCTGTCTGAAACTCTCTGAAAAACACTGGAGGAAATGCATAGAATGCTTTCATACAACGTTATTTAAAACAACATGCTAAAAGGTGAAGTGTGTAATTGCATTGATGTTAAAGTACTTTCTGCTCTCACAGGTTAATGTAAAGAGACCAACTGTATATGAAAGCCATTTGTAGCTTGACTTAACTGAACAGAGGTTGAGCCAGAAGTTTACATGTCAGACCACTGAAACAAAACAATGTTTTAGTGGTCTGACATGTAAACTTCTGGCTCAACCAAAAGCCAGAATTACCTGCTTATCTGAGCAGTGGATAGCAGGGAGTGGTGGTAAACTTATGTACATATATATGTATACAGCCATGCAGACCAATCTGATGCAGTGTGCGGCGTATGGTCTGAGCACTGAGAGGCTGACCCCCCCCCTTCAACCTCTGCAGCAATGCTGGCAGCACTCATACGTCTATTTCCCAAACACAACCTCTGGATATAACGCTGGATATAACGTGCACTCAACTTCTTTGGTCGACCATGGCATAACTAGAATATATCGCTTTTTAATATATCGCCAAAAAATCAATAAAGACAGCTCAGTGTTGATTTAGTTCTGTCCAATATGTAAAGTTAATCAATTATGAAATGAGTTCAATTGGGCAATATAGCATTGTTTACTAGTATGAAGCCTTATTAACAAGCCTTTGTAAAAAAGAACAGTTAGCTCATTTGTTTCTAAGGTAACAACCTTGACAGCTGTGCTGAATTAATGTTCAGTGTTTGTCATGTGACAGCACTTAAGCATACTACTCTGAAACATTTATTGCTTATTGTAAACTGTTTCACACACTATTCTTTAAAAAAAAATAGTAGGCAGTCTGCACTGTGTACTGGGCAGTAAGCAAGTATGCCATTTCGAACACAGCCAGTGAGAGCGATAACACCAAATTTAACACACCTGCTCCCCATTCACACCTGAGACCTTGTAACACTAATGAGTCACATGACACTGGGGAGAGAAAATGGCTAATTGGGTCCAATTTGGACATTTTCACTTAGGGGTGTACTCACTTTGTGGCCAGCAGTTTAGACATTAATGACTGTGTGTTGAGCTATTTTGAGGGGACAGCAAATTTACAAACTACTTTACATTGTAGCAAAGTGTAACTTCTTCAGTGTTGTCACATGAAAAGATATAATAAAATATTTACAAAAATATGAGGGGTGTACTCACTTCTGTGAGATACTGTATGTATGTATATACTGTATATATATATATATTCATATTCTGTTTGGTGCTGCTACTATAAATGATACGTTTTCAGTTGTTGTGTTCACAACTAAAAAGTGAAGTAACTACTTTTTATTATCTAACCAACTGTGGAAAAGTATTTATACTGTTCAGATAATTACTTAGAATAGCCATAAGGCTGATACAACTTTGAAGAACATCCTTTTGAATGATGTAAACAAGTAATTTATATTTTACAGTATAAAAATATAGGCCAAATGAATGTGTTTTATGCTGCTTCTCAATACCCGCAAGCATCTCGCAGAAGAAAAGATGTAAATGTGCTACAGCCATACTGTGCACTTCATCTGTGTTGCACAAAGCAGGTTAGAGTGCACGTTTTAGGAGCGTGTTAGTCTGTGTTGCAGTCCGCGTGCCATCTGCCTCTTTATCCTGATCGAAACAATCGTTTCCAGCTAATCGGCACGGCCACCATTCATTAGCACTTGACCACAGGAGCTCTGCTCATCAAACATTAACTCTCCATACTGAATTATTGATTAATCAGCGGCTCTGATCAGCAGCTGTGCATTGCTACAATAAGGAGCATCAGGAGGATGGTACACAAAGAAATTCAGAGAAGAACTTTGGTTTGTTGCCACCACTTGAATGTGAGTTTGTGATTTCTGTGGGGATGTGAGTGTGCTTACCTGTCTGTAAGTAAGAGTTAGAGATATGCCGATCGGCATAACATGCGCTGAGGGATGGTGACTGAATTGAGGAGATTTGTCTAGCTGTCCAAGTTGTCAATGTTCTTTGCTCACACAGATCTGATAAATTTGTCCTCATGCTGTGAAGAGTTTACAGGCCACTTATTCTGTGCTGCAGGGTTAATCTGCCACCTGTGGTCGACCGGTTCAGACCCAGAGAGGGTCATTAACTTCTGGAGGTGACCCACAGTGTGGAGGCCTGAGCTGGATGCTCAAGCCTGGAGAGAGTGTGCTGTGCTGGGCTTGCTCGGCTGCCTCCGTTCCTCAGATGCCTAAGGAGGAGACATCTGCCACCCCGGCTGTCTTCTCTTTGCTCTCTTTATCACTTTACCTGAATTGTGTGTGTGTATGTATGTTAACTTCATGGACACTTCCTAAAACTAATTTGTTCAACTGCAATTCATTATCTGTTCATTATCCCCCTGTCTGTCTGTCTGTAAAAACCATCTCATGCAGAAATTAGTAAATAAATAAATAAAATATAGCTGCAAGCAGCAATTATTGGTGTTCAAGCGCTTTAAGGAATTTAAGCACATACAACAAAAAAAACAGGAAATTTTTTAGCAAGCCTATAATGACCTAAATCAATTATTAAAATGAGCATTTTTGGCAATTCCAGGTATTTTACCATATAAATTTTATGTGTTTTAACACATATATTCCGATCTCCATGCTTGTTTAGAATCATATGCTGCATGTGCTCACCTAATTTTGAAGATCCAAGTTTTAGTTCAAGAATTATAAGCTTTTGGGTATATTTGGCCACGCTCTTGTTCTAGTGACGCTGTTAAAGCTAACCAAAGTGAAAAGTTCAAAAATGTTTTTGATAATTATTGACCTAGACTAGAGAGTCCAGAGAATTGTACTGCAGTGGTTTTTTTGAGGTTAAACAAAAAGCTAGGGTTTTTAAATAATCTTGAATAATTAGCAAACAATTTGATTGACAGCAGTGGTTATTGAGACAAAGTTGTTCAGAATGAGTAGATCTATCATATTATATGAATGGCATGTTACACGTGTACACGCTTGAAAAATTTGTTCGTCTTGATCCAAGTATTTTGACCGTACCATTTGGTCTGTCGATCACTTTTAGGTTAAGAATGGTTGCGCTTAGAATCTACAATTACAATATAATAAATTTAATTATAATAAATATAAGAACAAAAGCCAGGTATCTCAATTTTTTTTTGTACATGGTATTTGGCAGTGTTATTTGTTTTCATGTATGTGGGTAAATACATGTCTGTTTGAGCACATACGAATAATAAAAAAAATGAACAAAAATACAATGTTAATTCTTAATATATTCAGTGATGGATCATATGGGAATATATGAAGCTTAACAAATGCACGTTTTTAAACTGATAGTCCATGTACTAATAAGTAATACTTTGCACAATGTATGTACATTGTTAATATGGAATCGTTTTGCTTAACGTACCATCCTTGGTTTTCTTGAATAATCTCGTAGTAATGTGTAAATGTCTTAGTTTATGAATATGTTACTCATTAGATCATGGTTATAGATATAATTTAATAAAAGCCTATGGCATTACCATTGTTACCATCACTGTTACCAAGCATTTGCACTTTTCTGTAACGGAATAGTCAAGTCAAGTCAAAGTCACTTTATTTATATGCGCTTTTTAACAATACAGATTGTCAAAGCAACTAAACAGCATTAATTAGGAAAATAGTGTCAATAATGCAAAAGGACAATAGTAAACACTAATTTTTCAGTTATAGACAGTTCATCATTCAATTCAGTGATGTCAACATACAGGTCAGTTTAAATAATATCTTTGCAGTCATGTCAACGATATCGCTGGAAATGGAAGTGTCCCCAACTAAGCAAGCAAGAGGCGACAGCGGCAAGGAACCAAAAAACTCCATCGGTGACGAATGGAGAAAAAACCTTGGGAGAAACCAGGGCGAGTCGGGGGGCCATTTCTCCTCTGACCAGACGAACCAGCATAACGGAAAAATCAATATAAGACGTAATAAAAAAGACGATGAACAATATTAACAGCAATAATTATATGATGCAATCAAACTTATAGAAAAATGTGGTAGTTTTGTATGTTGTTTCATGGTTGGCATCACCTGAGGTCCTCTGAGGAGTTGCATCAGCTCTTCTAGGTGTCTGGATCGACTGAAGTTGTGTAAATCTAGTAATCCAGTGGCAAAAGACAGAGAAACAAATACAAAAATAATTAGCGTAGCTGCTGTTCCAACCAAGCAAAAATGATTTGTATAACCCAAACTAAAGAAAAATAATGTGCATTTGATTAGATATAACTGCGGTAAAAGATTATGACTGCAGTAAAAGATTATGAGATGCCTTATTTGGAAGCTTGTGTCTTTAATCTAGATTAAACAGAGAGAGTGTGTCTGAACCACGAAACGTTATCAGGAAGGCTATTCCAGAGTTTGGGAGCCAAATGCGAAAAAGCTCTACCTCCTTTAGTGGACTTTGCTATCCTAGGTACTACCAAAAGTCCAGAATTTTGCGACCTTAGGGAGCGTGATGGATTGTAACGTAGTAGAAGACTAGTTAGGTACGCAGGAGCTAACCCATTAAGGGCCTTATAGGCAAAGTAATAATATTTTGTAACTGATACGGAACGTAACAGGTAGCCAGTGCAGAGACTGTAAAATTGAGGTAATATGATATTTTCTTGACCTGGTAAGGACTCTAGCCGCTGCATTTTGGACTATCTGTAGCTTGTTTATTGAAGATGCAGGACAACCACCTAGCAGTGCATTACAATAGTCCAGTCTAGAGGTCATGAATGCATGAACATCAGAAACGGGTAACATGTTTCGTAACTTGACAATGTTTCTAAGATGGAAGAATGCCGTTTTTGTAACATTGGAAATATGATTTTCAAAAGAAAAGTTGCTGTCTTATATAACACCCAGATTTTTGACTGTATAGGAAGTAACCGTGCATCCGTCTAGTGGCAAATTGTAATCCACGAGATTCGTTGCACTGTCTTTTGGTCCAATAAGTAATATATCTGTCTTATCCGAATTTAATAGGAGAAAATTATTGGTCATCCATTCTTTTACATTTTTAACACACTCCGTTAGCTTAGATAATTTAGAAGTTTCATCTGGTCTTGTTGAGATATATAGTTGAGTATCATCGGCATAACAGTGGAAACTAATCCCGTATTTCCTAATAATATTACCAAGTGGCAACATGTATATCGAAAATAGCAGAGGACCTAGGAAAGATCCTTGTGGCACTCCATACTTTAATGATTTAATTGAGATGATTCCCCATTTAAACAGACAAAGTGATAGCGATCAGACAGGTAGGATTTAAACCATCTTAAAGCCTGCCCTTGAATACCTGTATAGTTTTGTAATCGATCTATGAGTATGTCATGATCTATAGTATCGAATGCAGCACTAAGATCAAGTAAAACTAGCAATGAGACACAGCCTTGGTCTGACGCAAAAAGAAGCAAGTGCAGTTTCTGTGCTATGGTGGGACCTGAAACCTGACTGAAATTCTTAATAGAGATAATTTTTTTGCAGGAAGGAGCACAATTGAGCAGACACAACTTTTTCTAAAATTTTAGACATAAAAGGAAGATTTGAGATGGGTCTGTAATTTGCCAGTTCACTAAGATCTAGTTGTGGTTTCTTAATAAGAGGCTTACTAACCACCAGCTTGAATGGTTTTGGGACGTGACCTAAAGACAACGACGAGTTAATAATATTGAGAAGAGTTTCTTCTGCTACAGGTAACAACTCTTTCAGTAATTTAGTGGGTACAGGATCTAACAGGCATGTTGTTGGTTTAGATGCAGTGATAAGTTTATTAGCTCTTCCTGTCCTATAGCTGTAAAGCAATGCAGTTTATCTTTTGGTGCGATGAATGAAGCGAAAGTATTATACACTGTAGAATCTACATTTGTTATTGTATTTCTGATGTTATCTATTTTATCAGTGATGAAATTCATAAAGTCATTACTATTAACCTGTGAGGGAATATTTAGATCGGGTGACATCTGGTTATTGTTAATCTAGCCACTGTGCTAAATAAAAAAAAACCTTGGATTGTTTTGGTTATTTTCTATGAGTTTGTGGATATGCTCGGCCCTGGCAGCTTTTAGAGCCTGTCTATAGCTGGACATACTGTTTTTCCACACAATTCTTAAAAACTTCCAAGTTAGTTTTTCTCCATTTGCGCTCAAGACTACGAGTTTTTTTCTTGAGAGAATGGGTATTACTGTTGTACCATGGCGCAGTACATTTTCTCTAACCTTTTTCAATTTGATGGGGGCAACAGCTTCTAATGTATTAGAGAAGATAGTGCCCATGTTGCTAGTTATTTCGTCTAGTTCATGTGTACTTATTGTACACAGAGCAGTTGAGATAAATCAGGCAGGGTTATTTGGGAATCTGTCTTTTTTTTTTTTTTTTTTTTTTTTTTTTTTTTGTGGGCATGGCACAATAGTTCTGCCCGGACGATAACGAGGAGCCATATAGTTAATATTAGTAATACGCAGAATGCACGATACAAGGAAATGGTCAGTAACATCACCACTTTGAGGTACGATATCTATATCAGTAAGATCAATTCCATGCGATATAATTAAATCTAGCGTATGATTAAAATGATGAGTGGGCCCGGTGACGTTTTGCTTGACTCCAAAAGAGTTTATTAGGTCAGTAAACGCAAGTCCTAATGCATCATATGTATTATCAACGTGAATATTAAAATCTCCGACAACTAGCGCTTTATCAACATTAACCAATCTGTCTGAGAGGAAATCTGCAAATTCTTATAGGAAATCTGTATACGGCCCCTGGTGGTTATACGTCACGGAATGCCAGGAGAAAACGACTGGGGTAAGTGCCAAGTGCAGTTTATTGAAAATAATAACAGAACAAACAGAACAAAAACGTTGCAAAAGGTAATCCAAAACCTGACACCGACAACACCAACTAAGAAGACAATACAATCCAGACGCAAATGACAGACAGAGAAGGCATGATATATATGGCTGGGATAATCATGAACAGGTGTTACCGATCAGAACGGATTAGTGAGCAGGGGACTATGGGAAACGGAGTTTAACACAAACAACGAAAACAAAAGAGCGCCCTCAAGTGACCAGTCCAAGTCACCACAACAAACACTGTGACATTACCCCCCCCTACGGAGCGGATACCAGACGCTCCACCAGACACACAAAAGTTCAGGAGGGAGGTGGAATAGAGGCGGACCAGGGGGAGGGATGGCGGGCCAGGACCAGCCAACGGAAGAGGACCAGGGAACAGAGCTAGACCAAGGCATGAGCACAGAACCGGCAGGGTGAAAGGCCAAGGCGGGACCGGCAGGATGGACCAGCAAGACCCCAACCACGCAGGACTCCCAGCAGATGGCCAGGACGGAGCCGGAGGAATGAGCCAATGAGGCTCCTGCCACACCAGAACCCAGGCGGGCAACCAGGACAGAGCCAGAATCCTGTCAGGCCACATTGGTGGGACCGAAATCCCTCTCAGCAACTCAGGAGTACCTGAAAACAAGAGCAGAGAGAATTTAGTCTCAGCGGACTCTGCGGGCTCCCGGAACGGAGCGGGCTCTGGAGTGGGCTCTGTGAGCTCCGGGACTGGACTGGACTCTGTGAGCTCCGGGACTGGACTGGACTCTGTGAGCTCCGGGACTGGACTGGACTCTGTGAGCTCCGGGACTGGACTGGACTCTGTGAGCTCCGGGACTGGACTGGACTCTGTGAGCTCCGGGACTGGACTGGACTCTGTGAGCGCCGGGACTGGACTGGACTCTGCGAGCTCCCGGACTGGACTGGACTCCGCGAGCTCCCGGACTGGACCGGACTCCGCGAGCTCCGGGACTGGACTGGACTCGGCGAGCTCCGGGACTGGACTGGGCTCGGCGAGCTCCGGGACTGGACTGGGCTCCGCGAGCTCCGGGACTGGACTGGACTCCGCGAGCTCCGGGACTGGACCGGGCTCGGCGAGCTCCGGGACTGGACTGGGATCGGCGAGCTCCGGGACTGGACTGGGCTTGGTGAGCTCCGGGACTGGACTGGGCTCGGTGAGCTCCGGGACTGGACTGGGCTCGGCGAGCTCCGCGGATGGACTGGGCTCTCGAGCTCCGGGACTGTCGACTGGGCTCGGCGGAGTCCGGGGCTGGAATGGCTCGGACGAGCTCCGGACTGGACTGGCTCGGCGAGGCTCCGGGTTGGACTGGACTGTGTGAGCTCCGGGACTGGACTGGGCTCGGTGAGCTTCGGGACTGGACTGGGCTCGGTGAGCTTCGGGACTGGACTGGGCTCGGTGAGCTTCGGGACTGGACTGGGCTCGGTGAGCTTCGGGACTGGACTGGGCTCGGCGAGCTTCGGGACTGGACTGGGCTCGGTGAGCTGCGGGACTGGAGCGGGCTCCGTGAGCTCCGGGACTGGAGCGGGCTCCGTGAGATCTGGGACTGGAGCGGGCTCCGTGAGATCTGGGACTGGAGCGGGCTCCGTGAGATCTGGGACTGGAGCGGGCTCCGTGAGATCTGGGACTGGAGCGGGCTCCGTGAAATCCGGGACTGGAGCGGCCTCTGGAGTGTGGTTTCCTGTCCTCCTTCTCACCCTCCGCCGCTTAGTGGGAGCCTGAAGGACAGAGGTGGTGAATCCAGGGGACTGGAGTGGGCTCGGTGAGCTCCGGGGCTGGAGCGGGCTCGGTGAGCTCCTGGATTGGAACGGGCTCTGGAGTGGACTCAGCGAGCTCCCCGACTGGAGCGGGTTCCTGCATCTCCCGGGGCACTGCAAGAGAATCAGACCGACATGAGATCACCAAGTTGCGGTAACCAAGATCATCAATGAGGCCCCAAAAGTCAAGCATCTCCCATCCATCTCCCGAGTAGGCACGGGATTGTCTAAACCACAATTAAAGACTTTCTTCAAGTCTGAGTCATGAAGTCCCATCCCTACCGCAAGGTTCCAAAAGGACTGAGCGAAACCTCCAATCTCCATCCCCCGTTGGCGAAGATCCGCCAACATCCGGAGCCGAGCCCTGCGCTCCTTCGAAGAAGGAGGAACAATCCGAACGTCCATGATCCACAAAAAGTAACAAAACAAACTGCTGGAACTAGTAATGGAGTCTGGATTCTGTCACGGAATGCCAGCAGGAAACAAGGTAAGTTCCATGTGCATTTTATTGAAAATAATAACAGGGCAAAACAGAACAAAACGTTGCAAAAGGTAATCCAAAAACCTGACACCGACAACACCAACCAAGAAGACAATCCAATCAAGACGCAAATGACAGACAGAGAAGGCATGATATATATAGCTGGGATAATGATGAACAGGTGTTACTGATCAGACCAGGATTAGTGAGCAGGGGACTATGAGTTTAACACAAACAACATAACACAGAAGAGCGCCCTCAAGTGACCAGTCCAGGTCACCACAACAAACACCGTGACATATACACAGTAGCCAGAGCAAGAGATACGATAGATTTCTTTTGCATATCTGAAAGTGTAACATTAAGCATAAGTATTTCAAATCAGTTAAACCTGTATCCTGTCTTCTGAATAACATTGAGAATATCACTATATATTATTGCAACACCGCCACCACGACCAGTCAGACGGGGCTCATGCTTATAACAGTATCCTGGTGGAGTAGACTCATTTAGACCAAAATAATCATTAGGTTTAAGCCAGGTTTCAGTCAAGCAGAGTACATAAAAACTATTATCTGTGATCATTTCATTAACAATAAAAGCTTTGGGTGAGAGCGATCTAATGTTTATAAGCCCAAACATTAAAAATGTTTTTTGTTCATTTATTTAAAATTGTTCTGGTTTAATCCGATAAGATTTTTCTAGATCTGACATTAAGTATATTTTGACCCTCAATATCGGGGGGAAAGACACAGTCTTTAAGGATTGGAGCACAGTACTCTTATCATTAAGGGGGAGAACACAAGTCATCAGGGCAGTTATTTGAGATTTGAATTACTAGTCATATGGTGCGTAACGTCCTGGAGATGTTGTCCGACATGAACTCCGCTCCAACTCTGCTGGGGTGCAGACCATCAGCACGAAAAAGCCTAGGAAGCTCCCAGAAAAGATTCCAATTATTAAAAAAGAGCAGTTTCTGTTCTTTACACCAAGACAATAACCATTCATTTAAAGCAAAAAACCTACTGAACTTTTCATGTCCTCGTCGATACGAGGGAAGCGGTCCTGACACGATGATCCTCATCACGGGCGATGTGCTTCGCACCACCTCGATCAGGCTCCTGAAGTCCCTCTTCAGTGTCTCCGTCTTGCCGCAGCTTGTGTCGTTAGCCCCCGCGTGAAGCACGACTGCTCCGGGGCTCTCGTCGCCCTTTAGGATCGTGGGTATCTGCGCAGAAACATTGAGAACATGAGCACCAGGGAAACAGTGGGTGTGCATTTTACCTTCAGCTAACATAGCACGGACGTACCGGACGATGGAGTCTCCGATGATCACAGCGTCGCGTTCCGTCGCGCGGAGGGGAGCGAAGCGGTTCCGGGTGGAGATCTCGAAGACCGGAGGCGGCGGAGGGGGAGAGGTCGTCGCCCGGGACCTGGCTCGCGTCTTCCGCTGCGGCTGCACCCAGGGTCCGTGGTGTCCCGGCGCCGGAGAGAAGGACATCTGGGAAGATCGCGTCCTGGGTTTACGGGGCCTGTGCAGAGAAACACACGGAGTATAGGTGGTGGGAGAGTTAGCAGCGTGCCGTATACTTACCTCGGACTTGTGAGCGTCAGCCGGGGATGTTTCCAGCGCGGCTCTCCGCGATCTCAGCTGGGTCTGCTTTGCCATAATCAGGTCCACCCGGACTGCTTCTCCACGGCCTCCAGCTCGACCTGCACCGAATGCATCTCGAACGTGTCCTCACCTGCACTCAAAGGTAGACACACATCCGCCATTAAAGCAAGTAACAGTGAGTAAAACAGTGGAAATGTGTGTGAATAGAGTATTAGTGTAAGCGAGATTGGCGGCAACCACGCTGGCGATGCTGTAGGGTAGGAGCAGAAACATAAAGCTGTAGGGTTACATTTACCTAATTTTTAGTCTTTAAGTGTGTGTGTGTGTGTGTTTGAGTTGGTGTGATATGTGTCTGAGTTATCCTGTAGGTCAGAAAGAGGAAGTTTAATTCCCCAGGTGGGATCTGACTGCCTCGTCTCTTTGATAGTGTCACTCTTCTCTCTTTCTGTGAGAGCTGCCTAAGATCTGTGCCACAGATACATCCTCAATAGCGCGCCACAGTCGCAGCTCTAATGGGGAAAATGTCACACAGGAGAAGAAGCTTCTAGACTCCTTTCAGCTCCTCTACCGAGCCTTTGTTAGCAACAAAAAGAGCTACTGACATATTTTATAATATAAGCTTAAAGCTCTGCCTGAAATAACTGAAACTTCTCATTCAACTTTGTAAACATGAAGATTTGTTGGAGTTTACTATTGGCTAGTGAAGTTCGGATCATTTTACTCGGATCTTTGAATCTCGTTCAGCAAAATAAAAGCATCTTTTTTTTCAAGTCGTTTCGTTCATTTCAGCAGAATATAATCAAAAATGTTATATGCTAATATCCAAATTCCCCAACACATCAATACGCAAACATTGATCACATTATATAAACTATAATGCAATCAAGACTAAATTATAAGAAACAGAAATGATTAATTCATTGCTTAGCTGACTGTTCAGTCTGTTAGTTCACCTCAACTCCCGAGTCTTCAGATCGGATTCTTCGGATTGAAAGCTATGCAGTCTTTACAGGAAACAGAAATGATTATTTCACCTTCCAAGTTTTCGGGTTCGAGTCATTCTTTTCTCACGTGACCGCTTCCCAGATCAGTATCTTGTAATGTTATGTTATATTTAGGAATTATCAAAGTGATTTTCCCCATCATACGAATGAAGTTTAAGCATTAACCAACTCTTCATGAACGAACGACTCAAACCCGAACCCGAAGACTTGAGAGGTGAACAAATAATTGATGTTTCCTGTGCAGAACTTATTGGATTTTACTCATGCGTGCATGGTTAACACGAAATGAACGAATCCCTCGCTGAGACAACCCGTCGTTCCTGAATCATATTCCAGATTCGTTCAAAATGAATGAATCGTTCAAGAAAGACCCATCACTACTATTGGCAGTCCTCACAAGTGGAAAAACATGGCGCAAGAAAATGAAGGCTGACATAGTTAGGGAGATTTAGCAAGTGATTTGAAGCCAGGGTTACTGCGGGCCTCTCTGTTGTGTCACGGTGACTCGCTGTCTGTCAGAAGTGAAAAGTGTTCTGGACTGAGAACAGGGGATAGCGCAGTTCATTATCCATCTGTTACATATTTAATTCTGCGATTTGATAAAAAATGATCTAACATTTATGATGCGATCTATCTCATGGTAACATAGACACATTCATTTCATCTGTGGAGGCTTCCCTCAGGCCAGAGAGACTTTCCCTCTTTCTTCCATCACAAAAATCTTTTGTGTTCCTAAATCCCTATATATATATATATATATATCTATATATATTATATATATATATATATATATATTATAATACATTTATAATGTTACAAAAATTTATATTTCAAATAAATGCTTATCTTTTGAAGAATCCTGAAAAAATTTCAAGGCGTTTCAGAAAATATAAGCAAGCACAACCTTTTATATTGATAATAATAAATGTTTCTTGAACACCAAATCAGCATAATTTATCGATTTCTGAAGGATCATGTACTGAAGACTGGAGTAATGACTGCTGGAAAATTCAGCTTTTCATCACATGAATAAATACAATTTTAAAATATATTAAAATAGAAAACTCTTATTTTAAATTGTAATAATATTTTACAATTATAGTTTTCCTGGATTCTGTCATTCTAAATCCTTAATGAGCTAAGAGACTATCAAAAAGAAAAAATAATAATATAGAATATTAAAAAGTTCCAAAACCTTTGAACAGTAGTGTAGTGTTGGTATAAATACAGTACATATAAAAACTCAATACCATGTAAAACCATTTATTAATAAATGTATATTAAGATGTTGAATGAATACATATTCATTTATCATTTGCATCAAATAGTACTTTGGCATTATGGTATTCCTATAGTACCATGTTTACAAATCGATGGTAATATCATAGTGCTTTTTGTAAGTTTTTGTCACGGTTTATGTTTTATTTGTGTACCAAGCAGCATAAAACAGAGCTTTTTTATGTGATTAACAAAAGCGTTTTATATATTTTATGGTATTTTTTAAAATGGTATTTAAAGTTTTAAATTGTTTCAATGAAACACAAATTTGGAAAGATCTGTTTATATATTTGTTAATGTGGTTGTTTGTTTGTTTCTGTGTGTGGAGTCATGACCAAAGAATCGTTAAAGTGTGTGTGGTAAAGCATATGGCTACACTGATGAGCTCTTTTTGGATGGCTCATTATCAGCGTGCTTGTGTGTGTCCTTTTATGTGAGAGTCAGAAAGCGTGCGGTGCTGTTCTCAGGGTCTCAGATGTCCACTCTGTGGTCGTTTTTAGCGTCAGTGCCGCTTACTGTCATTTGGGACAGTTGCACACAGTCCGACACAGACGGCTAATTAAACGGGCTAATTATTATACTCATCACCCTCCGATATTTATATGCCAGCCAGTTTTTCATATCCTCTCCTTCCTTTTCTTTATCTCCCCTTCAAGGGAAAAAGGGGTCAGTCAATTCACACTCATCAGCTAAAAGTTTCGACTTGTTCCCCTTTGAAAATGCTCTCCACTGAGCTGGAGCTGGCGATGAGAATGGTGTCATTTCAGTATTCCATATCTCACTCCAGCTTGGCTTGTTCTCTACTCTTTATGTCATTACGAGCCCTGCTGTTACAGATTCGGGTATTAAGAAATCTTTGTGCGGCTTTATCAGTCGGATGGCATCCAAGTTGAGACGTGCCAAGCCTGTCTGAGGTGTAAACATAATTTTGGCATTGTACTCTCCAAAAGTTAGCAACGTACAGTTCAAGGGTGCAGCAGTTATATGGTTAAACTTTCACATGTGATGTAACTTCATTGTTTTGGTTGTTCATCTTCTGATGTGGAGGGATTGAGTTTAGAAAATCATTGTCTGTAAATAGCTCACTCTTCACTCCGTTGAGCCTTTCAGCATCTGTATGTTGGTATGTGATTATGAGCATATTTGTGTACCTTTTTATTTACTGAAACTGTGCAAATAACTCAGCTGTCCTGCTGTGATCCAAAGAATAATTAAAGAAATAGTTCACCACCGAATAAAAAGTTGGTCGTTATTTACTCAATCTTATGTTGTTTGAAATGCTGTCATGTAAGAATCAATAACGTTGGATTATCTTAATTATGTTGATTTTGCTGTAACATGTTTTAATATGCACAAATGCAAATTTGAAAGCTTAAACTGTAGGCATGAATTTCACAAGATCTACTTTTATGATATGGTACTTTTTATGATTTTGTCTTCTTTTGTTTGAAAATGAGCAACCTGGACCTGTCCTAAACATCTTTTGTGTTTCATGGAACAAAAACAAACATCATGAGGGTCTTTCAAATGTCACGAGGATGTTTAAATTACAGTATATATATATATACAGTATAATTACAGTAACTTATTTTGGGGTGAACCATCAATGATGGCAAAAAAAAAAAGAGATAGTCAGATAGTTCTCATGATGTTATTTTATTCTGTCCAACAAAGAAAGTTTTTACATAAATCCATTGCAGCACAAATTTGTTATGTGGTTGCTAGGGTGTTGCTGGATTGTTGCTAAGGTTTGCCATTTGGTTATGATGGTGGTTGCTAGGGTGTTCTGGGTGGTTGCCAGTATGTAAGCAAAGCTTTATTTTTATAGCTTTATTTTAAAAATGTGCTTTATAGAAAACATACAAATGCTATACAGTTATGTAATTTGAGCAGAATTAAGTTCTAAAAGAATAACAAAATAAACTTTTCTTTTGAATTTTCTATTCATCAAAGAATCCTGAAAAAAATGTATCACGGTTTCCACAAAAATATTAAGCAGCACAACTGTTTTCAACATTTATAATAATCAGAATCAGCTTTGCCATCACAGGAATACATTTATTTTAAAATATATAAATAGAAAGCAGTTAGTTTAAATTGTAATAAAATTTTTACAATATAAAATTTTTTTTAGTAAAAAACCCCAGAACAATAACAAAACAAAACAAAAAAACTTACCAATCCCAATCTGGTAGTGTATTTGTCTATTTTTTTCTTCCCCCCACCCAATTTTTACTGTGCTTTTTTAAACATCTTCAGCTCTTCTAAACATTCTGTTAAACATATTTTGTGTTTCATAGAACAAAAACACTCTTATGAGTTTCAAACGACATGAGAGTGAGTAAATATGAATTTTATTTTGGGGTGAATTATTTGTTTAAAAGCAATGGCAGAGAACAAAACAGCCAGACATTTTTCACATTGTTAGTTTGCTTTATTTTGTCCAACAAAGAAAGTTTTGCCCAAAGCCATGGCAGCCCTAACTTTCTGTCTGCAGTGAAACACACACACACACACAAACACACACATACACACACACACACACAACAACACACACACACACACACACAGGTTTGTTTTTATGGTTTATGGAGACTCTCCATAGGCGTAATGGTTTTTATACTGTACAAACCGTATTTTCTATTGTCCTACACCAACCCTACCCCTAAACCTACCCCTCACAGGAAACTTTCTGCATTTTTAAATTTTCAAAAAACTCATTCTGAATTATTTATAAGCCTTTTGAATTACGGGGACACTGAAAATGTCCTCATAAAACACCTTCTCGTTGTAATACATATGTCATACCCATGTTATTATACAAATTTGTGTCCTCACAAACCACATAAACATGCACACACACACACACGCACGGTAATCTGTACACAGATTTCTCCTGGCTAAGCCCCTTTAGATGGACACATTGGCCTCTCATGTCTTTGTGAGGACTCAAGCTGCACCCCATGAAAAGAGACTCTTCACGGTGGAAGAGAGGTGAAGAAAAAAGCTGATTCCCTCTTTCTCTCTCTGCCTCCCAAATTCAGAGCGCTGGACTCTTGCAGTGCCCTGCAGAGGTTCACAGAAGTGAAAGCAGTATTTTTCTCTGGAGATGTCTCCTCAATGTTCCACTTACACTCTGCATGGCTGCGTCAAATGAACACACACACACACACACACTGAGCCGTAATGGGTTTATACTGTAGTTGTAAATGGTGGATAATAACAAAAGTGGATAAAATCCTAAATGGATGAGGTATCTCAGCTTGTTCATGTATTTGTTCACTTATTTATAATAACATGTGGTCCCACACAAAAGCACCAGAGTTTAAAGCTGTGCAAAGTTGTGTGGTCAGCATTCCTTAGTACACACACACACACACATGCACACACACTGAGATCTTACTGCTCATGTAAAGGATTCATTTACAATTTGACAGTGATTGATTTCTAATAAAACTTAGCCAAGTCTTTTTATCAGTTTAGCGTGTGATATGACAGCATTAATTTCCTGTGAAGAGGGGAAGTTGATGCCAGCTCTGCTGCTGTTTTATGAGTTCATATGGGGAGAAAAATCTGTGTTCAGAAGGTTTGTTTTAAGACTGATTTTTGATTTGATATTTAGGCCAAATATGGTATGGAATACTCAACCCGATCTCATGAAAGTGCGTATAAATAGTATGCCAAATAAAAGGAAAACTCGTGGTATTGATACGCAAAAATGGGCATTGGCATGCATATAATATGCTACGCGATGGGTAGGTTTAGGGTTGTGGGGTAGATGCTATCATATGCACGCCACAGTCCCATTTTTTGGCGTACTATTTATACGCATTTTCATGAGACCGGGCTTGAATACGTGATACTAAACTAGTACTAATTTTACTTTGTCTGAAAAAAAAAGTGAGTGCTTGTTCACTTGTGCAAACTCACCACGGTGGTTCTGAAGTGTTGTTTATTGGTTGCCAGGGTGTTATGTGGTTGATAGGATATTCCTGGGTTGTTGCTAGGTGGTTGCTATTTTTGAAAATATTTGGGTTGTTGACGTGACATGGCATTTATTCACTTTCCCACAAGATAAAAATGAATATAATTAATATTGTCGTTATTTAAAATGCAGTAAATCATTAAACATTTATTTGTTCTACATGGACCTGTTGTTATAAAAGTTGCATTGTTATTCGATTTTTTTAATTTTTGAGCCAAATCTCAAAATTGTCCTATGGTGTGACTGTCTCAAGCATGGTTCAGTAAATTACAACTTTTATAAATTAAAAAGAAAAACAAAAATGTTAATAAATACCTCCGGCTTAATTGTACAAGTGTCTATTTTAGTGAATGTCAATCTTTTGTTTCATCCATATATTTCTGAAAGCGTAGGCTCTTGATATATTTTGTCTATGAAAACCATGTCCTTTGGTGTGACACCATATCCTGATTTTAAAAATCGGCCAATTCCAGAGAAAACTCCTGTCTGTCACACCATAGGCAAAGATGTCACACCCGAAGACAAGGGTTCCTCTTTAAAAAAAAAAGCGTTTTAAATAATTAAATACGAATTATTTAACTCCTTTTTATTCTTTTTTGATAATTTCCAGTGTTTTTAAATGCAATAATTACATTAATTAAACTATTTTCTGATTTTTTTGCAGAAAACTTGTACTGTTATAAAGTGTTATGAAAATAAGTATAAAATGTGATGCTTTGTTTTTGAGACAGAAATAATTGAGGGAGAGAAATTACTGGAAGAGAGGACATGGATATATAGACAGAAAATTAACAGGAGTCAATCAGAAGGGAGGAGATCCTAAGAGAATGATGCAGAAAGTAAATAGAATCAAAATGATGCATTAAAAAGAGTAGCCATATAGTTTAAAAAAAAAAATCTTCACATCTTAAACGAATCTTATTTGAATATCAATCCCTATTTAGTCTGCACTCAATGCAGCAGTGGGCTAGAAAAGTTTTCAGTACAACTAAACAAACAAACAAACACCAGTTTGAGTAATTGTAATGTGTGGAATATAAATCTTCCTCATCTTAAAATTGTATAATTTTACCAGCAGTTTTGAACGGTACCTGACAGCAAAGTCTGTCTTGTTGTTCAAAGTTTGTCCTTAAATTGTCCACAGTTCATTCGTGCAAATAAAATTATTTTAATTAAATTCATATTAAATAATAATACTATATGAAAATAGTTGTGGTCTACCAATGAAGATAAATCTCTCTCAGGCTATTTTATATATTATTAAGCGTTTTTTTTTCATTAATTTTTGCTATGTCACACCATAGGAAAAATTTATGGTACAGTTCAGTAAAAATGTATTTAAAAAAAACAATGAAAGAATTGACGAAGTTAGTGGCCCTTATATTTCCTCAAAGATCAGACTTCACACTACATAAATATATGCAATTGCTTCTTTCTTTCTTATTCTTCTTCAAAAATGGTCTTTTTACAAAATAAGCATTTTTTTACTGCCTATTTGTCAACTACCAATATATATATATATATTTTTTGTATATTTTAGTTTGTTATCTTATCTGTTTTTTTATTTTATAAAATATATTTGATTACAAATTTTTTTTCTTGATATATTCTGGATTCATTTGCTTATATATTTTTTTTAACATTAAATATATATATATAATATGTAAAAAAAATAGTCTATATTTTATGTGTGTATGTAATTTCAACTATGTATCCTTTTTTTAGTATAATTTTATTATTTATTTTATATTTTCCTATAATTTCCTTAACATCTGTTTTGTGCATTGCTGTGGGATTTTTAGGGCTTTTCTAAGGTGTTCTTTAATGTGTTGCTAGTGTTGCTAATGGTGGGTGCTGACTGGCCCAAGTCAAAAGTTCCCCAAGTGTCTGATATTCAGGTCTCACATGTCTCAGGTTCATTCTCCAGTTTAGGCCTATTGGATTTGTTTTGCCTTTTGTCCGCCAGGCAAAAACCATTAAAACAAGCACTTAAAAAGTAATTGCATTCCTCTTCTCAACAAGCTACATGACTTGGGCTATCATTCACTTAGTTTGCAATATTAAAAATACAGTGCACCTTATTAAAAACAGTAGAATGACAGCAACATAAGAGTCTATAGATCTGTATTAAAATAGCTTTGCAAAGTGGTCTTCCAAGACTTGGAAAGGTGTAGGAAATGTTACTTTAAGAATAATTATTGTTTGCCGCATTAAAACTTTTTGAAATCACAAGAAACAGAGACACAGATCACGATGCCGCTTCTGTTTTCCAAGTGCTCCGTGCTCATTCGAAACCGTGGGCTGTGTGTTCTGTGCAGGCAGATTGAGACGCCAAAGGCACACACTATCTCCTTTGGCAGTCAGTTCAATAGCACTGACATAAAAGCATTTAATAACATTCTAATCACACGTAGATAACAACACACAGCTCGTCCATCACGCTCCTTACGTCGCCGTGCCTTCTCTTCCTCCTCCCCTCCTCAACAGCCGTGCTCCTCACACTCACCCTAAAAACATTCTAAATCAACAAAACAATCACGCTCGTCTCTCTGGCGTCTGTCTCCTCTTCTCTTCATTCATTCTTCGCTCCAACGCTTCCGTCCTCCCCCTCTCTTGCTTCTCGTTACGGGGGACTGCTCCCACCCTCTCCGCCCTTGCCAGAAAAAACTTTCACAGCTTAAATTAGCGCAAAATACAAAGAGTCCTCATAATCTTTTATCAATCTGTTGTGTGCGGATAAATCTTCATTAGCGCTATGCTCTCGGAAGATATTCCGAAATCATAAATAGGCCAGGAATTAAATGCGAGCGCTAGTGCAGATAAGCTTGACATGTGGGGAAAAAAAACTAAGTTCAAAGGTCAAAGGTATTACTCCAACCAAAAGTCGAAGCGTCTAATTGTCATGACTGCATTGTTTTAATCGGCTGGATTAGAGCTGCAGTGCTGTTTCAGACATGTATTGATCTACAGACATGAGATAAGTAAACCGTACACTGGATTAGATGCTCTGGACTGCAGAGAGACACACATAAACATTTAGAGGAGGCAGGAAAATCTCAGATAAAATGTGAGCGTTTGTTCTATAATGACTTCAATTGTTATGCGACCATATGCCAAGGGCAAAACAACAATTCATGTGCCTGTGTGAACAGAATACGATGCTCTTGAGTGCCTTTAAATGGCCTTCCTCTGGCTTATCGTCTTAGCAGTCTATCTAGTCGGTCTCTGAAATGGTTTCACCTTTAGATTGCACGGTGCACTACAGTTATTGCATCTATCAAGCTGCATTTGTTCCTTTGTTTATCCTGTTTTTGTCCTGGCTTAAAGTTGAATATGTTTGTGAATTAGACTATCAAAGCTTGCTGTCGTGTCCAATCAGCCTTGTGTTTCCCTGTCATCCTAGTTCATGTTTAATTCCGTTTCCTCTGCTGGCTATGCAAGGCACGCGCCGGGCCTTAAGTTTCTCTGTGATGTTATCTGGGACGTCATACATTAATCATCTCAGCATTCAAGTGTGGAACGGCACATTTCCCTCATGAGCTGATCATTTACATAAATAAATGGAATGCACGGCCAATCAGATCAAAACTCAATGTCCCATTAATAAAGCCGGTTAATGCGATCGTCGGGAGTGTTTATGACGGCTGTGCTTGGCCTGTATTTTGGAGTTTATTGCAAATGCTTTCCTGATTAATGCGATGGCTTTAGATTTATGAGCATTTCACGCCATGGTTGTTTGGTTATCTTGGCTTGATGTGAGGCCTGTTCTCTATAAACTTTAAGCTTTAAGTCCATTTGCTCATCAGTTGTATAAGTGGCATTTGTTTATGAATATGCTGCTTGAAAAGACGATGTGGGTGACTGAAAGCTGTTGTGAGTTGTGTATTTTTCAGGATGTCTTCCTGGATCAATTCTTGGTGATTCATTAAGTGGATGGATGGATGATTGATAGATAAATAGATAGACAGACAGACAGACACACAGACAGACTAGATAGACAGACTAGATAGATAGATCAATATGGCAATATGTAAGTTAGTCATTATTAAACTTCTTGTTTATTGAACTGTTGCATAAAAATAATTTCCCACTTGCAGTTGTGCTGGTCTGAATGTCAGAATAACAGCAATATTTCCTGTGTGGTCTTGCTAAAAATATGCATTGTTTGTTCATATTTATTGTTAGATTAGATTTATTACTAATGGTTAGATTAGTTTTTCGATTGTAAACAATTATTATAGTTTGTAAGAATAAAAAGTCATAAAATTTAATTTGGGTACATAAATACATTTGAATACATAACTACAACAACTATTAATAATAATAATAATAATTATTAATTTTATTTTAGGCCAATAGGTTCTAACTCAATCTGATATAATCACATTGTTATTCACATGGTGCAGCTGATTGGTTTCTTTTCACATCAGCAGCCAATGAGCTTGCTGCTCAGCATTCAAATATTTGGCTAGTGCTTGCTGTAGCAGTTGCAGCGCGCTTCAGAAACCTCCACCTTCCCCAGCTCCACCTTATAGATCTGCTATGGGTTAATTTCATGTATGCTATATATGGGAGTTATTTCATGTATGTTATATTTACAGCAGCAATATTTATTACATGCTCACAGCAGCATGTTGTGGATGTATTGGCAGTAACAAGTCTCGGTACTTGCTAGGCTTGTTAAGCCGCAAAACCGGTTACGTCACTTGCCCACCACATCACCGACCCCCACCGTCGTTTAGATTTTTTATAGTAATAAAAATAATTTAGTTCAGTAAACGTACAGACAATGCAGTGTGCCGAACGACAGTTGCATCACAGATCAGATTTCATTTCTCCAGTGAGGAGAGTGAGTCAAGCTGACTGACAAGAAGAGTGGGGTGAGACAGACAAGACGATCGCGGATGATTTAGTTTCGAAACGAAATACAAAAGCACCTGTTTGGCAATATTTTAGATTTTTAAAAGCCTGTTGACTTTTGCCATTTATCTGACTTTGGAAGTTTTTTTTAAAACATTCGTTTCTTATTTACTTGGTTCCACATTGTTTTCTGCCTTTTTAATTTATTTAAACCTTGTGTTTCTTATTTATTTATTTGACGATCAAGGTGTATGCCGTGCCTTCAAGCTTTCTTACTTGTTTTGCTAATAAACGTTCTACGTTTCTTATTTATTTGGTTATATATTATATATGTTTACTTAGCCTATTTCCAGTTTTGTATACCTATTTAAACTTTATGTAAGTTATTTGTTATTTTATATTAGGCATAGCCTGCCCTATAGCATGGTGTATTTTATTTGTTTTGTTAATAAAAGTTCTATGTTTTATATATACTTTTATACTTTTATATATGCTAAAGTGAGTTTGACGTTGTATTTTGTTGTTGCATTCAAGCAATTGACGCCGAACCGCCGCTAATTCGAAAGTGAAAGTAAAATGCACGGTGCTTTTAAGCTATTTAAAAGCGAAGGAAAGCCAGGAAAAGTGGGAAAATTCAAACGAACTAAAAACGAACAATTGCTTTACTCCGAATTGCCGCTATTTGAAAGTGAAAGTATAATGCGCACGCCGCTTTTAATGGCGGATAACGGATAAACCATATATTGTCGTAGATTTATTGTCTTCATGTTTAATCAGTTCATATGTTTCTAGATGCTTTTAATTCAGTAACAGCGATTGTTAAATACCTTTGTCCATATTTTTAGGGATTTTCTGGAACTTCATGTATTCAATTACTTCTGTGGTGCATCTGTGGATTTTCTGCGCGAGGGTGCCCTCTGGCGTCCAGAAATGAAACAGACATTACATGAGTTTAGCATTCAGTAATGCACACTCAGTCCTATAAATAGGCCTTAAGTAGGAAAAAAGTAATACTTCTGATAATCATATGATAATTCATGTTTTTCTCCAGTGTATAGAAGTGCACAGGAGTTTTCTGTAAAACAATAGTTTTCTGTTAAATAAAATTGATATTGTTATTATCTTATCATTAATTTTTGTCAAATTATTATATTGTTATTTTTTGTTAATTTGTTTTAAAAATCACATTTAAATCATAATTTTAACCAGAAAAATCACAATTAGATATTTTTCCCATCGTGCAGCCCTTGTATATTAGCATACTAATCTCTGAGAGTTACAGTGACAGAATTACATTTATTCAAAATCATCTTTCTCTATGTACAGTGCACTTTCCTATAAGAGTATCCTCAAATTTGAAACTGAACATAGTCAGACTTGTGGTTCCATTTTGTTTTTTAGGAACTTTTCATACATTTTTCTCTAAAAATCATTCATGCAGGTAACCCCAATCCTAAAGTTAAACCTAAAATCTGAGGAATGTTGAACCAGGACCAGTAAGGATGCTGATCCAGGAACATATCCAACTTTGCAAAATCACTTTCACCACATAGATTTCCAACACATTTCTGTTTTGTTCCTGAATGAGCCAAATTCAGGTCAGCATCCAAGTTTCGACAGCCACAGGAGGTCACAAGCCAGTGCACCTTTTGTGCCGGTCCCAAGCCCGGATAGAGAGGGTTGTGTCAGGAAGGGCATCCGACGTAAAACTTTTGCCAAATTCATTATGCGAATCACGAACATGACTTCCATACCGGATCGGTCGGGGCCCGGGTTAACAACGATCGCCATCGGTGCCGTTGACCTAAAGGGCACTGGTGGAATTTGGGCTACTGTTGGTCTAAGAAGGAGAGGAGGAAGACGTGTCTGTAGGCAGAGAGAGAAGAGGAAAAGCTGGAGTTTAGGACTGAAAGTAGGGACTCTGAAAGTTGGTACGATGCCAGGTAAAGGCAGGGAGCTGGTAGATATGATGCAGAGGAGGAAAGTCGACATTTTGTGTGTCCAGGAGACCAGGTGGAAAGGGATCAAGGCTAGAAGCAATTGGAGCAGGGTTTAAACTGTTTTATCATGGTGTGGACAGGAAGATAAATGGAGTAGGAGTAATCCTGAAGGAGGAGTTTGTGAAGAATGTTCTGGAGGTAAAGAGAGTGTCAGATAGGTTGATGAGTCTGAAGCTGGAAATTGAAGGTGGGATGTTGAATGTTGTTAGTGCTTATGCTCCACAAGTAGGTTGTGAGCAAGAGGAGAAAGACAGATTCTGAAGCGAGCTTGAGGAAGTGATGCAGAGTGTTCCCAGAGGTGAGAGAGGGTTGATCAGGTGCAGACTTTTTTTTTTTTTTTTTTTTTTTTTAAAGGACATGTTGTTGAAGGGAGAAATAGTGGGGATGAGGAAGTGATGGGGAGGTTTGGTCTTCAGGAAAGGAACCCAGAATGACAGAGGTTGGTAGACTTTGCTAAAAGTATGGAGATGGCTGTGGTGAACACGTACTTTCAGAAGAGGCAGGAATACAGGGTGACATATAAGAGTGGTGGCAGGAGCACACAGGTGGAATATATTTTATGTAGATGCTGTAATCTGATGGAGATTAGCGATTACAAATTAGTGGTAGGAGAGAGTGTAGCTAGACAGCATAGGATGGTGGTGTGTAAGATGACTCTGGTGGTGAGGAAGATGAAGAGATCAAAGGCAGAGCAGAAGACAAAGTGGTGGAAGTTGGAAAAGGAAGAGTGTTGTGTGGTTTTCAGGGAGGAGTTGAGACAAATTTTAGGTGGTCAGGAGGTGCTTCCAGATGACTGGACTACTATAGCCAAAGTGATCAGGGAGACAGGTAGGAAGGAGGAAAGAAGACAAGGAGACTTGGTGGTGGAATGAGGAAGTTCAGGAGAGTATCCAGAGGAAGAGGTTAGCTAAGAAGAAGTGGGACAGTGAGAGGACGGAGGAAAGTAGACAAGAATATAGGGAGATGCAGCGTGAGGTTAAGATAGAGGTGGCAAAGGCCAAACAGAAAGCTTATGAAGACTTGTATGCAAGGTTAGATAGTAAGGAGGGTAAGAGGGATTTGTATCGGTTGCGAGGCAGAGGGATAGAGATGGAAAGGATGTGCAGCAAGTTAGAGTGATTAAAGATAGAGATGGAAATGTGTTGACAGGTGACAGGAGGGTGAGGGAAAGATGGAAGGAGTACTTTGAGGAACTGATGAATGAGGAAAATGACAGGGAGAGAAGAGTAGTAGAGGCAAATATTGTTGAGCAGGAAGTAGAAAGGATTAGCAAGGGTGAAGTTAGGAGAGCTTTGAAGATGATGAAGAGAGGAAAGGCGGTTGGTCCTGATGACATACCAGTGGAGGAATGGAAGTGTCTAGGAGAGATGGCAGAAGAATTTTTAACTAGGTTATTCAACGAGGTCTTAGAGAGTGAGAGGATGCCTGAGGAATGGAGGAGAAGTGTTCTGGTGCCAATTTTAAGAACAAGGGAGATGTGCAGAGTTGTGGGAACTACAGAAGTATTAAGCTGATGAGCCATACAATGAAGTTGTGGGAAAGAGTACTGGAAGCAAGGCTAAGGGGAGAAGTGAGCATCTTTGAGCAGCAGTATGGTTTCTTACCAAGAAAGAGCACTACAGATGTGTTATTTGCGTTGAGAATGTTGATGGAGAAGTACAGAGAGGGTCAGAAAGAGCTGCATTGTGTCTTTGTAGACTTAGAGAAAGCATATGACAGGGTGCCAAGAGTGCCAAGCGAGAGAAGTGCTGTGGTATTGTATGAGGAGGTCTGTAGTGGCAGAGAAGTATGTTAGAGTGGTGCAGGATGTGTATGAGAGCAGTAGGACAGTGGTAAGGTGTGCAGTAGGTGAGATAGAGGAGTTCACGGTGAAGGTGGGACTGCTCCAAGGATCGGCTTTGAGCCCCTTCTTGTTTGCAGTGGTGATGGACAGGCTGACAGGTGAGGTCAGACAGGAATCTCCATGGACTATGTTGTTTGCGGATGACATTGTGATCTGTAGTGAGAGCAGGGAGCAGGTGGAGGAAAGGCTAGAGAGGTGGAGGTTGGCTCTGGAGAGAAGAGGAATGAAGGTTAGTCGCAGCAAGACAGAATAAATGTGTGTGAATGAGAAAGATCCAAGTGGAACAGTGAGGTTACAGGAAGAAGAGATAAAGAAGGTGCAGGATTTTAAATTAAGTACTTAGGGTCAACATTCCAGAGCAATGGGGAGTGTGGAAAAGAGGTGAAGAAGCGTGTGCAGGCAGGTTGGAATGGGTGGAGAAAAGTATCAGGTTTGTTGTGTGATAAAAGAGTACCAACAAGAATGAAAGGAAAGGTGTACAGGATAGTAGTGAGACCAGCGATGTTGTATGGTTTGGAGACAGTTGCACTGATGAAAAGACAGGAGGAAGAGTTAGAGGTAGCAGAGCTGAAGATGTTGTGGTTCTCTTTGGGAGTGACGAGGATGGATAGGATCAGGAATGAGTACATCAGAGGGACAGCACATGAGATGTTTTGGAGACAAAGTTAGAGAGGCCAGGTTGAGATGGTTTGGACATGTTCAGAGGAGGGAGAGTGAATATATCGGGAAAAGGATGCTGAGGTTAGAGCTGCCAGGCAGGAGGCCGAGAGGAAGACCAAAGAGGAGGCTTATGGATGTAATGAAGGAAGACATGAAGGTAGTCAGTCTGAGAGAAGAGGATGCAGAAGGGGATAGGACTAGATGGAGGCAAATGATTCGCTGTGGCGACCACTGAAGGGAACAGCCGAAAGGAAAAGAAGAAGATCCAAGTTTCGACAGCCACCCCGTGAAAAGACTTGACTCACGGTAGATGTGACGCTCCTGATCACAAGGAATCTGAATCTGAAATGAGTTGGAGTCTGAAAATACTGTTCTGCGCAGCCTTGAGTGAAATCAGTCATGCATTTACACAAATAAAATGGAGAATATGGGATAGGGGGAGGTGTGAGTATGCGTGCGTGTTTGTGTGTGGGTGTGTAACTAATCAATACACCATGGGGGCTATCGCTAGGCTTGAGTGCATTGAACAACAAATCTCTTCATGGCCCTACACACTTTAAGTCTCTATCTATTCATGTGCCTGTGGAGGGTGCCTTGAAGATTACTGAGACTCTGATAAGCAGACGTGTGTGTTTGTGCAATCGCCCACAGGAGAGCCAGTCTAGCAGATCTTAAAGTCCACAGTGGGCGAGAGTGAATAGTATGAAAATAAAGCATGAATGTGAATACTGACTCGCTGCATGTCACTTTCATGCACACCGTCACCTTTTAGAGTCAGCTCTCTGTCTCTTTTATTACTGTAAGTTGCTTTCTAGCCTCTTTCTGCTATCTAGTACAGTGCATATCTCACACTTTCACCCTCTCTTTCTCTCTCAATCGATTTATATTTCACTGTTTTCAATTAAATTTAGTGTGCTTTATTAGCATGACAAAAACTGCATATTGCCAAAGCATTTGCAGTGTAGATTAATTACAATAATGGATATGGAGTAATCTTATTTAATATTAACAATAATTTTGTTTTATTTTGTTTAGTGGGTTTAATGTAAAAAGAAAAGAAATAATAGTTTACCCAAAAATTTAAATTTGCTGAAAATGTACTAACCCTCAGGCCATCCAAGATGAATTTGTTTCTTCATCAGAACAGCTTTGGAGAAATTTAGCATAACATCACTTGCTCACCAATGGATCCTCTACAGTGAATGGGTGCCATCAGAATGAGAGTTCAAAACACTGATAAAAACAACACAATAATCCACAAGACTACTTGTGGAGAAATAAACTCATCCATATCTTGGATAGCCTGAGCCAATTTTAAGCAAATTTTCATTTTGGATGTTCCTTTAAGATCTAGAGCATTTTTGTCACAAAATCAATAACAAGTAAGTTTTACTGAGCCTCAGTTTTATTTATTTATTACTATTATTTTTTTATTACAGGAAGGCACAATGGATGTACACAGCGCCTCGTAAAAAATTGCAATTAAAATGCCCTTTAAAAAAAAAGTACATTGATAAGACCTAAACATTATGTTTTTGCATGAGACTAGTGTGATAGAATCATCTGCTAAACTGTCTGTGGCAAGTTATTTAATCTGCCAATTTCAATGTCAGGGCCACTATGCTAAATATTGTAATTTTCATACAGTATGTGCCAAGATACCAGGAAGAGACGTGATGCAATTACCGCAAACCACTGTTTGCATGGAGCAAACTCCACTCATAGAAATGACATCGGTAAAACATAACCAGAAGTTCATCCACCTAGAAAAGTATTCCTATCTCAAAAAGGATAATAATACGACTTTACAGCTTGAACAATAAACTGGTTTTCGCTGAATAATTTGTAGACGTCCTTAACAAAAATACACACTTCACATTTCTGCTTTTGAACTCTCCAGAACACAACTCTACAGAACCACTGCAGCCATGTTTTTTTTAATATATTTTGAAATTGAGGGACAAGTCAAAATTATTTTTATTTTCTGTGATAATCTGCATTATTCCACCTCTGCCAAAGATTAACTTGCTTTTTTATTGCTTGAAAATCCGTTTGTCTTGTATATATACCACACCACACACACACACACACAAAAACAGTATATTAGAGATATATATATATATATATATATTATATATAGATATATATTATATCGGCATTTCTATATTTCTGCATTAATATGACCCAAAAGATCATCAGATTTTCTCACAAGTATACTTTGTTGTTTATTTATTGAGAAAAATTATCCAGTGCTACATATCTATCAGTGGCAAAAGTATGTGAATCTTTGTTTTCAGTATCTGGTCTGACCCCCTTTTGCAGCAATAACTGCAGCTAAAATTTCTTGTAAATTCTGAACAGTCCTGTACAACAGCTTGTAGGAATTTTAGCCCATTCCCCAGTACAGAACCACTTCAACTCTGTGATGTTGGCGGGTTTCCTCCTATGAACTGCTTGCTTCAGTCCGTCACAAACATTCAATGGCATTAAGGTCCGACTTTGATCGGTCCTTCCAAAAACATTACGGTCTCTGTAACCATTCTTTGGTAGAATGACTTGTGTGCTTGGGGTCATTGTTTCATTGCATGACCCGTTTTCTCTCAAGATTCAGTTCTAAGACAGATAACCTGACATTTTCCTTCAGAATTTTCTGGTATAATTCAGAATTCATTGTTCATCAATGATGGCAAGCTGTCCTGGTTCAGATGCAGCAAAACAGGCCCAAACCGTGATACTACCACCACCATGTTTCACATATGGGATGAGGTTCTTATGCTGGAATGCAATGTTTTCTTTTCTCCAAACATAACGCTTCTCATTTAAACCAAAACATTCTATTTTGGTCTCATCCGTCCATAAAACATTTCTCCAGTAGCCCTCTGGCTTGTCCACATGATCTTTAACAAACTGCAGATGGACACCAATGTTCTTTTTGGAGAGCAGTGGCTTCCTTATTGCAACTCTGCCATGCAATCAGTGTTCTCATGATGGTGGACTCATGAACATTAACATTAACCAATGTGAGAAAGGCCTTCAGTTGCTTAGAAGTTACCCTGGGTTCCTATGAAACCTCGCTGACTATTACAAGTCTTGCTTTTGGAGTGATCTTTGTTGGTCGACCACTCCTGGGGAGGGTAACAGTGGTCTTGAATTTCTCCATTTGTACACAATCTGTCTGACTGTGGAGTCCAAACACTTTAGAGTTGGTTTTGTACCTATTTCCAGCCAGAGGAGCAACAACAACTCTTTTTCTGAGGTCCTCAGAGATCTCCTTTGTTCATGCCATGATTCAATTCCACAAACATGATCAGACTTTAATAGATCCCTGTTCTTTAAATAAAACAGGACATGCAATGCACTTGTATAGTCAGATTATGCGATTGAAACATCTTGAAAAGATGTGGACCTCATTGCGCCTTCAAATTAACAGCTGTCCTAAGAGTCACATAAATTTGCCACTCACCGAACTGTAATACTTTGGACATTTTCCTGGAATAAAATAAATGACAAAGTATATAATATTTTTATATTACTTTATTATTTTAAAGTATATCATTTTATGATTGGAACACTGTCAGGACTTTCAGGTGTGAAACAAAAAAACACAACATAGGATGATCTTTTGGGTTCATATTTATTCAGAAATATAGGAAATTCTGAAGGGCTCACAAACTTTCAAGCAGCACTGTATATATTTATACAATTTATATATACAATATATTAATGATAGCTTTGTTTAAGAAACAGATTGCAGATTGAACTAAATTCTTATTCACGGAAAATCTTTTGTTGTACACAGATCTGGCCATCTTTTATTTTTATTGTATGGTAAAAAGCAGCTTGTACATTGTGATTTAAATAAGTCCTTTTGTTTCAAAAGATAAATGATGACAGAAGTCAAATATCCCTTTTAGGATCAACTAAACATGAAAAATAAGCCTGAATGTGCCAATAACAGTTATAAGCACCATAAGTTTATCTCTCTGTTGCTGATGCAGTCCTGGCTACAGAACATTTCTAAATATTTGTTTATTCTTCCTCTGCTATTCTCGCTGTATGGAAGCAGTGTGGGAGTGACTGATAGCAGATGAGTGAGTCAGGAGAGAAACTCATACCCTGATTTTCATTCTCTCGCCTCTGTGTGTGTGTGTGTGTTTGTCTTACATGTGTGTATGAGAGAGAGAAAGTGCTGTATTGTGTAAGATTGGTGCTTATTTTGAGGAAAACCATGTACACACATATAAACACACACACATACACTCTGGAGTATTTGCTCTCCAGAGATCATCTTCACACATCACTTGACATACAAAAACCATGGGCTTCAGCCACAGAGGGACATGGGTGAACCTGCTGAACTCATGTGTGTGTATTTGTGTAGGTACACTACACATATGTGCATGTAATATCCCAAGGGAAAAGGCTGAGGTGGTGATTTAAGAGTGTGTTTGAATTTCCACCATTTTACTTTCATACACACATATATGACTGAAGAAATACTGCATAAAGAAATGCTCTCTCTATCCCCTAGTTGCTAACACATTGTGCCTGTGTCATAGCTAGTGTCAGTAATTGCTCAAAACATCATAGGCACAAGTACACTAAAACCCACTTAGGGAACTACAGTATATGCTAAGAAAGAGGTATAGTTAAATCTATATAAGAAGCAACACAAATAGCGCTACTCACTAGAGCCCTGCATTTCAGCCCAAGCCCAACGGGGCCTGACTTATTTACGTGCCTAGGACTGGGCTTTGGGCCAATTTTCACGTCATACTGTAGCTCACACATGGGTCGGGCATCGGGCCTATTTTAGGCTTCCCCTTATTTTTATATTTTAGACATTCATCAGTTAAGGTGATGGAAAAGATGCGCTGCGCTGGTGGAAACTACATGAGACCATGCTACCACGTCCGCAACTGTCAAGTCCAACTCGCACAGTGTTTAGTGTTCCCGCCAGCATACTCTGAGTTTCGGTTCATTTTTGTGACACGCTCCACAGTTAACAGAGGCCGAGACGGCAGAAAGTGCATCCTGTTATTTTACTAAAGCACAACGTTTTGTTGATAATATTTAGTTGAAAAGTGTCTCGTGCCAGGGCTGGGCTAGTGCCTAGATTTGAGGCCCGTGCAGGGCTGTAAATAAAAATTATTGAAGTACGTTTTACAAGAAAATGCTATTTCAGTCTTTCTACTTCGAAAAGTTACTTGCTGTTTCCTTGTAATTATATGTACATTTTACTAATAGTTTTTAACTAGTAGTTGTTGTAAATCTTACCCAAATATTGTTTCAGTGTATTTCTATCAATACTTTTAGGTACTGGAGTTTTGTGGTGCCACCGGTTACCCAGTATGCCTTGCAGCTGGGTAATTTCAGATGACTTTCAGGTCCAAATGCTCACAACGACTGTGAAAATGGCATTTGTTCGTTGTTAGTTAAAGGTCCAGAATTGTGTGTTGTCTTCCTGTACCATTAGCTGTTTTAAGTTGTTTTTAATGCTGTGTTTCATTTGCCTTTTAAGTCAAATATCGGAGCTGGGATATGATGTCACGCCCCTGTTGACCCACTGAGTTTGAGACACAGACAAACAGATGTGCTAATAAACAATCTATCACTACTGTTGATGCGCTGAGCAGCCATCTATGAAGTTATTTGTTGTTGTTGAGTTTCCAGGTCAGAGCTGTGACTTGAGGAGATGTTCCAGTTAAAAGTTCCTTCTGGGAACTTTCTGACTTCCGAGAACAAATGCAATGCACTAATATACTGCTTTGTAATGTAATCTTTTAAAGTCGGCATTAAATGTAAAATTAGCAATCTTCTTTTAACATCTGTCCTGAGATATATCAGAGTAAAACGGCGTATCGAGCAAGAAAAAATGGAAAGGTGGGACTTGATTTTGTCAATCTGGAATTGATTTGATTGTTGTTGTTCTTATGGATTTGTTCTTTGCACGAATCTCATTGATTGTTAATGTTTTTTTTTTCTTAATTAAAAATTACAGGGGCAAATAAAAAATAAAAAGATGAGCACAGATAAATAATTTATAATAAACACTAAATAGAAAATATGAATTGACAGTTTTATTTCATGGTGACTGCGAAGCTTTTGGAACAGACTTTGCACTGAGAAAATAACTATAATGCATTCTACGTAGGCAGTTACAGAGTTTTCTTTGCAATTAATGCAAGTATTTTCAAATCAATGGCTTTAATTAAAGAATTAAATTCCCACTGAGCACTTCAATAGTAGTCAATCTAACTTGTTGTCACAATCATTGTGTACAAGCAATTGAGATGGGCTTATAAATGAAAGAATGATGCACAATTCCCTGACCCATGAATTACACAGGCCTATAAGTGATCATTGCTTTTAGAAGAGCTTGAATGTTCCTGGAATCAGGCTTTCATTAAACCATGAGCAAAATTACAGCTGCATCTGGGCTCCTCTGAAGTAATTGTCAGAGGCGGGTGGCAGTCTTTAAGGTCATTGTGAATAAATTAATTTCTTGTTACTGTTATAGGAAGTTGTCAAATGGATGATGGCTTGTACTAGCAAGTTTGATCAGGCTTCCTGTTGTCATCCCTCTTTCCTGTCTTCTGTCTGATATTCTTGGATTTAAATGATTGTTCTGAAGCCTACTGTGACTCGAACAGCTCTGGTGATTACAAAACTCTTTTTTGCCTTTGTTTTTGACACCATGTGAGTATTTCTGTATAACTTATGCAAAGCGTACAAGTATTATTGCAGAACCTTTTCAAGGTTGCATGCATGTAGTGCATGATAGTGGTCTGCTACCCAATCTGTGCCGGGTTCAGGCCATATTTTCATGTGTAACTTTGAGTTTGCATTGAGTCTGAGTTTTTTTATCGATTAAAAAAATGCATGTTGTTAGCATGATGGTAGTGGTGGTTTACCATAGGAAATATGGCACCATCATTATGATGAGCAGTTTCATTATCTTGTTCTCTTGCTCTGACGTCACAATGACAGCAACGAGTGCACATAATGACACTTTTCTCCTCATAGCTGCCCTCTATGAACTATTTAAACTCTGCTAATCATTAATCTGTCTAGCTGCTTATTAAGTCAAATATGTATTAGGCGCAATGAGGAAATCCATATTTCAGATAAGACTTCTTCTCATCTTTTCTGCTGTGCATTAAATATTCATGCTGTTACACATGACAAGCTGACTTGTGATGTGAAATCAGTGATAGCCTTTCTTGGGAGAGTTTTGTTCAACTTTTGAAGAATCTCCTTGTACCACTGGCTCTGGTTCTTCTGTTACATGGCTTTATTTTCTTCATTAGCTACATGGCTGGGAAGTGTCACAAAATAGCAGCACTCTTGTCTATTGGGTCATTCTACAATGGTGCCCTCCAAGAAGAAGCTTTTGTTATCTGTATTGCTCCATACTGCACTTAAATGGCGAACTGTTCCACAGTAGTTTCGATTTGACCCATTCACGTGCTGTAGGCTTTTGGTGTGCTAATTGCAAAGGTGTCCACAGCTGTTTTCACTCAAGAGTTGATAAGTTGTGTATTTATTTGTTATCTGCGCGCTGACACGGAAGCGTAAGCATTCTGTCCTCGTGTGAAAACTGCATCGGGTATAAACCTGTGACTCTACCTCCTTCCACCCTCTCTCACATCTATTATGTGCTTCCAACACATCCCTGTGGTCTTTCTCTACAGCGCTCTGACATAATAAACAGACGGCGATGCAATCTTGCTAACCTGCATCCTATCTTCAATCCCCTGCCATCATGTACGCCTCTCTCTTTTTCTGTGGGTCCTCTGATTGGCGTCAGCTGTCAATAACGGTGTCCCGCTGTTTCACCCTGGTGTGGCATGGAGCATTGTCCTGCTGGAAAATCCAATCCTTGGGGAACATTGTGTCAAGCAGAAAGAGCAGTTGTCTTCACAACAACCTTGTGTTAGTACTTGTTACATTCCACCCTTCACTAATGACGAGGCTGTAAGCCCCCTCCATGATCATCACCGATCCTCCCACCAATGTCACAGTCGGGTGGCTCACCTGTGGCCTTTATACAGGGCCTCTCCAGGTCTTCGTCTAACCATTCCGACGCCAATGGTGTTGGGCCAAGCTAAAACTTGACTCATCAAGATGGTCCGATTCTTATGGTCTTCTATGCCTCAAACCTCGCCTGGCTCAGTAATTTGCTTCTTCATGGACTCGAAGGGCTTTCTTTCTTATAGGCTTTGGCCCGCCTGCCCTCCTAGGATCCTTTTCTTCCGTCCTTCGGCAGTCACTCAGTTCACGCCCACCCGCTGCCCGTGTTTGCCATTCTCTGATTTGTTGTAGGCCGTTCCACTGTTATGTAGGTGGTTGAGTGTGCAATTACTGATATGAGTTTGTGTGCATGTCCCACGGTCACTTGGAGACCCAGGCGTTCGTTTCGCTCCCCCCCCCGCCCTAATCTTGTCTAGACCTCAGCTTGCTTTGTGATCCCCAGTGTTTTTGCAGCTTGACTTGTTCTTATGAATCTGTGTTCCTTGTAATATCTTAAAGGAAGGCATACCGCCTACTGACACTCATGACTGTGTCCCGCTGCCAGGAAAGCTCCAGATCTTTTATTCTTCTTTTCCTCACGCACTCAAACTCTCTTGTTTTCTATACTAAGCACTCAAAAATACATGTCACATATACAATCCCTTAACCTGTACGCTTGGCCAGCAAGAGTGGCAGTATTGAAAAGTTTCAATCCTGGTCATACTAGGTTCAATTGTTAGGTAGTAGACACAGGGCGAGCTACCCTAGTCGTCTACTGACGCTTAAGCAAAAAATATATACCTGACTCCGTTAAAATCTGGTTTTTTCTGGCCCACAACTTTATCACGAATTAATCTATTAAAAGTTTAGTATTTGTTGTTTATTGTCAGTTGAGACAATTCAAAACCGTGGTAACTTTTCAAGCCTTGGATCAATGTTTCCCTGTAGTAATGACCCGTGCGTCTTACCTTCACCGCAAACGAAACAGTCCACTTCAGCAGTGCAGTTCCAATTTTCCACTTTCCAGTAAAAAATAAGACTCACCTAGTTGTGAATAACACTGCCCTGATGGCTAAGGCAAAGAGGAAATATTCAGTCCTCTGTGGGTTTGTCAGCTAGGAGATACATCGAAGAAACGAAGGGTGAATGAGAATTGGCGGGTAATTCGGATTGGAGAGTCTTTATATCGCTGGCCTTAAGTAGAGGCCACCCACATGCGAAGTTGTATCCACATACTCCTTGGCTGTGGAACTGCCTTGGTTTCTATAAGTCCTCAGAGGCCACTCTCCAGACTGTGTCACTCACATCTAGCCAATACCCCACTTCGCTTCTCATGGCCTCCATCTTCCCTGCCAGCCATCTCTCCCAAATCCTATCCACCCAACCGCATACACCCCTGCGATGCACCATCTCCCAGTATTTAGACACTTCATCTAACACGTACTAGCCATACCCACATTTGTCAAGAGCCCTGGGAGTAAATCTCTCACAAATGTATAATGTTGTGTCCACATAGGTGGGAAAACTTTCCCTCTCTAGGCATCTGTGTGTGTGATGTTTCAAACAGATTGATGCATTCAACACCCTTCCTCTCTCAGCTCCAGAGAGGGTAACTGAACTGATACCTAAAAGGATCGTTTTATTTCCACGGTACCGTAGCTTCTCAGTTTTGCACAGCATGGTAAGGAATATGTTTGATTGTAAAACATAAAAATAGAAATCTGAAATGTGTTGCCTATTTTTAACTAGCATGAATTGCAAAAATAATGACTATTTTCAAACTGGTTTCGCTACTCTAATCATTAATTTGGGCAAACAGATGTTCCCCCCCCCCAGGGTCTGCCCACTTGACGAGGTGCTAATCGGGATGCTCAAAATTAATTTTTGAAAGGCCTTCAATTGGCTCAATTTCCCTGTACTACCTGAATCAAAAGGTTGCCGTCGATTAAGGAGTTTTTTTGGTTTTTCAAGAATAGAGCTTGGGGTGAATACTGGTTGTTATTCAACAAGGATGTTGCTTAAGTGTGACTGGGTCCAAAGGTGGCCTGGGGTACTGGTCTCGATATTTAGTATATTTATGTATTTACAAATATTTTTTTTAAATATTTCATTTTTCAATAGTGCTGTTGGTTTCTTACTCTTCTTGCTTTCTATTCATCAAATAATTCTAAAACAATGTATCAGCATATTAGAAAGATTTCTGAAGGATCCCATGTATTGCGTGTTGAAGCTGGAGTACTGCCATTGCAGGGATAATTTACATTTTGAAATAAATTAAAATAGAAAACAGTTAATTTAATTTGTAATAATATTTCACAATATTACTGTTTTTTTCTGATCAAATAGATGCAGGATTGTTGAGCATAAAATACTTTTTTTTAGAAGCGTTAACAATCTGCTCCCCAACTTTGAATGGTAATGTAGTTGTCACTGCATGTTAAAATTGTAAAAATATATTTTAACCTTAAGAGAAAAAAAAACTCTTGGTCTTTAAAGGATGTGTGAAGCCACTAGTGGCACAGAAATTCCACATTTCATCTTTATGTGACTCATATTTGTGGTTAGACACGGATTAAATCCACCCGTAATTGTTACTGTGAGTGTTTTTTTTTTATCTCACAACACCAGGAGACATTAATACAAATTATTCATGGAAAATTGTGCATTGGCTCTGTTTGTAGAATATGCTTGGTTTGATCCCAGCATTATTTTGGCTCCATCCCCTTTAAATAACGGCACGACTGTTGTGGAATCTGCTCAAATGATATGATATGAGATCACATCACAATTTCCCTGACTACTATTTGAGCACTGAACTCTATTAAAATGCCAATCTGCCATCCATTAGAATATTAAAAAGAGATCAAAATCCATAGCCCTTCCAATTAAGAGTGTTGAGAATGTATTTAATAAGACTGCACAACTTTTACATGTTACTCAAATTCACTGCTGATGCTGCCAGTCCTGTTTATTGGGACAAATCAGCTGATCACTAACTCCCTTCGACATGCTCAGGACATCCTACGAGCTACCATCATACTATTAACGCCTTTTGTGCTGGATGGAGCTGTTGGAGAGCTGGACAAGATAGAAGGGAAATATATAAACAAAACTTGCATTAGTTAAAGCATCTAGGCCCTTCTCCTTACTCAATCATTTTTTCTTTTCATGTCATATCTTTTTTAAAACATCCTTTTTTGTGTTCCACAGGGGAAAGAACAACATACAGTACAAGTTTTGGAACAACATGACAAGGTTGTGGGACCCTGTAAATGATGACAGAATTTTCATTTTCTAGTGAAATATCCCTTTAATTTGAACCAACCGTGAATTCAGCGATATGAATCTTCATTTCCATCTACTTTGCTCCTAGCCTGCATTGAACACGTTACGACTTGATCTACTGTATGTTTCTTTATTGAGAAAGATCAATATGAAAATAAAAAGGCATCATAATTTACTGATTTACACTTGTTCTCAGAATGTAGCAATTATTTATCATCCCTTGTGTTTAATCGATAAGTCCTATTCTCCGAACTTCATCAGTATTGATTTTTCACTGTTACACTTTAGCACTGTCACTCGCTTCCTCCCTCGCTCGGTGTCGCTCAATTAATGTGCGGGTTGAAATCAAGCTGGGGGGACATCTGGCCCAGTACCTATGTTCTCACCTGCTTTTAGAGGCCCAGAATAATAACACACACACACACACACACACACAGTTTTTCTGGTTGTACAGTACTTTCAGATTTCTTTCTTTTCTGATAACATTGTATTTCTGTTTTTGTAATTGTCTCGATGTTAAAACATACTATGTCATCCAATGAGAGTAAGTAAATGATTACAGGAATTTTTGGGCGAACTATCCCTTTAAAATCTACACAAATAACTGTAATTTACCTCCAAAGCTTACAAATCTTTTCAGCACTCCTTATGATTTGACTTTTTTGACTCAATGAATCGCCCTTCAATCAAACTGAAAAGAACAGCCATAGTTTGCATTTATTTACACAGTCCACGCGTCCGTAACCGTTCGGGCCTCCGTCTACCACCTAGCCTAAAAGTGCCGCGTGCACTCGGCGCTCGCATGTTCCCAGTAGATCACAGAAGTGAGCGAGTGGCGGAAGAGGAAGATGCTAATATCGAACGATGCTCTCTGATAGGGTCAAGTGCATCTGCTCTGAGCAAACCCAAGCATTACCCAACACCCTTTTACATGTAAATAAAGGTTAAACAAGAAGCAACGCATAAAATAATAATCACAAGAAGGTCAGTCAGTTGTTTTTGCTTTACTTTGTTTTGTAAACAAACAATAAGAACCTGAGATATAATTTTAGTCAAAACAGCCTTAAGAAGTTGCTCTGATCTCTGAAAACATCTAACAGATAAAAGACATCTAAGAAATCCTGAGAAGATGTCTAAACTTAAACAATAATGTTTTATTTGTGTTTAGTCAATTCAAGATAAAAATGAAAAAAATACTGAATTGTTTGGAATAAATATAAATAGAGCGGTTCAAATGTATGTAAATAAAAAAAGCTTCCTTTGGCTTGTCGCCCATTTAAAGACTACAAATCCCTTGTTTTTTTGCTCATTTTCATTTAGTCCATTAGACAAAATAAAACATCACACAACACTAAACCACAGCAAAAGCAGCTATGGTTATTGTAAGTCTGCATGAGTGTTTGGTGCCAAAGTTGTTTATGTTTTATTCAAGGAATACCTTGAATTCCTTCTACTTTTGATGATATAAAATATCCAAGGTCACTCACAGAAAGCACATATTCATTAAAGCTGATAGAACAGTAAAACTCGCAAATACATCCAGAAACGACCCACCTGCTGTTTAACACCAGGCCCCAAAGCTTGGCAATTTATACTTTTGACAGCTAAGAATTACCTCTAGGGACACATTTGCAGAGTGATTATGAGGGGTAATTGGTATAGGTGGGGAATAATGGCCTTTATTCATTGCTTCTTTTACCCAAACAATCCATTAAACAATATGCAAATGAGGCAGTTTGTTTGGCTATATGAGGAGAGATGAAGAATAATTGGCCTGTGCTTTAGTTCTATTGGAGCAATAAGCTGCTCTGAGGCTTTTGGCGAAATTCAAATGTTTGTTTGCACTTCCATCACTGTCAGTTAGCTCATGGCTTTTTTTTCTATTCAGATGGGTTTCATTTCCAAATATATGTCTGAGTTACAGTTATCAGCATAGAATGTTTGTCATTACATGTACTAATTTGTATCAGATTGAGATCTTTGTACACACTTATTTACCCCTAAAGGGTGCATATCAATACCCAAACGGTACATATTAGTACATTTTGAAAAGGTATACTGGCCTAGTAACAGCTTTTGTACCTTTTCTTCTGAGGGAGAGTGTCTGTTGTCATATGTAAGGAAATGGCTTAACACACATAAATTGTTATTATTTGAGAACTTGTTAAGTAATATTCATATCTATATATAGATAATACTAGATCTATAATTAATATATATATATATATATATATATAATATAATATATACTATCTCACAGAAGTGAGTACACCCCTCACAGTTTTGTAAATATTTTATTATATCTTTTCATGTGATAACACTGAATAAATGACACTTTGCTACAATATAAAGTAATGAGTGTACAGCTTGTATAACCGCCCGTAAATTAAAAAAAAATTCCTCAAAATAACTCACACATTAAATGTTCAAACGGCTGGCCATCAAATGGTACACCCCTAAGTGAAATATGTCCAAATTGCGCGCCCATAGCATTATTCTCTCCCCGGTTTCATGTGACTCATTAGTGTTACAAGGTCTCGGGTGTGAATGGGGAGAAGGTGTGTTAAATTTGATGTTATCGCTCTCTCATACTGGTCACTGGAATTTCAACATGGCACCTCATGGCAAAGAACGTCTCCAGGTTTATGTATGTAACCATGGTTCCCCGAGGTAACGAGACGCTGCGTCGGAAAACGCTAGGGGAACGCCTTCAGCGATACCAATCTCTGAATCATATGTGTAATCAGTCGAACGATGGGCGAGACCCCACCGCGGCGGGTGACGTCATGACCAGGAAGCGTTAAAAGCACGTGAGGTGCCGCCGGCGCCAGCTTCTTAGGAGTGAAGCGCCTGTAGGGATGCAGGGAGTATGGCAAAGAGACGCAGCGTCTCGTTCCCTAGGGGAAGCATGGTTACATACGTAACCTGGGACGTTTCCCTTCGGGAACTCGAGCTGCGTCGAAACGCTAGGGGAATGAGGATTGTGCCACGCCGGGCCAACTTGCAATCCTGCCTGGTGTGAAAGGGCACGCTATGGCCAAGAGAAAGAGGCATCCTCGGAGGGCTCTCAAATCTAGGTCTGACCTGACGAAAGTGGGGTCGTAGACCATCCTGCAGGGTTGCAGATTCCTGTCAAGGATCTGCCGAAAAGTCCGTTGGAGGCCGGTGGCCACACTTCTGTGAGTGAGGCCTTGACCCCCAATGGTAGGGGAGATCATAGGCCATAGTCACAGTAATGGCATCAACTATCCACGTGTCACGGCTGAGGGTCTTTCTTGGAAGCAGGATTACCTCTCTTCTGGGGAACCATCGCACACCAAGCATTTGGTCCCCTTTCTCCACTGGGCATCTCTGTGGACCTAAGCGTCCCAGGCTCGCACTGGACACAATACACTTAAGCCGCTGGGTCGTGCTCCGCTAAAGAGGAGGATAAAAAGCCGGAGTACGACAGGCCGTGGCTGTATTTTACTGGAGGGGCCCTTAGGGACACCCCCCGCACGAGGGTATCACAAAAAAGCTGTGCCAACCTGCACGATTGCTTTCTCAAAGTCGAGATAGGAAGGGCCCCCCTGCAGCTCCCAACTCCTCTTCAGATAAATACAGCTAAGAAACACAGTCTTTAGTGTATAAGACTCTCCGATTCTCCTCGATAGGCTCAAAATTGAGGCCTACCAGAGAGCTTTCATTCTACTAACACACCACATGACGTGGTCCCACGAGGGAACCACAACGAGATCGTACCTGAGCCTCAGCCTCAGCACCAGACCGCGGAGGAAACGTGTAAGAAGAGAGTGTCTTCACACTGAATGGCTACTGAGAGGGGCGTGGTAGGCCGCTATGGCCGCCACGTAGACCTTCAGGGTGGAGTGGGTTAAACCCTGCGGAGAAACGGGCCTGCACGAACTCCAGCACTGTACCAAACGGGCAGTTAACTGGGTCTAGCTGGCGGTCTCCGCACCAAGAAGTGAAAAGTTTCCACTTCAAGGCGTACATTTTCCTTGTTGAGGGAGCTCTGGATTGGAGGATTGTCTCAACAACCTCGGTTGAGAGACCATATGCTATGAGTTGTGCCCCCTCAGGGGACACACCCACAACTTTCACAGCTCCGGGCGGGGGTGAAATAACGTGCCCTCCGCCTGTGAGAGGAGGTCACTCCTGACGGGAATCTCCCATGGAGAGCCATAGAGGAGAGAAATCAGGTCCGAGAACCATACTTGGACCGGCCAGAACGGGGCTACCAACAGTAGATGGACCCCGTCCCGGCACACTCTCTCTAGAACTCCCGGGAGCAGACGAGGGGTAAAATCGTACAGCCGAAGTCCCTCTTCGCCCAATTTGGACCATCGCATCAGCCAGCCCCCAGTGGTAGCTGGATGAGTCAGAGAGAACCGGAGGGGACATTGCGATGTCGTCTGAGTCGCAAACAAGTCCACCTGAGCCTGGCCAAAATCTCTCCATATCTGCTTCACCACCTCGGTGTGAAACCTACATTCCCTGGTCCTCAGCCCCTGCCTCGACAGTTCCTTCCCCCCGCATAGTTGAATGTGCTCCAGATATGCTGCCCTCCGCGCGAGTCTTGCCCTGGGACCAACACAAGGATCTGATGCCCAGCTTATAAGGCGCGAACGCAGACCTCGTGGTGGTTGATAAAAAGACCACCCGCTGTGTTTGTCGGTGGCGCCCAGCACATTTGCCAGATATCCCTTAGTGTGAAGAAAGTGTTTGAGGGGCTACGAAACATTCTCCGGGCCGTATCATTCTCCATGCAATTGATGTGCCACCGTGAGATGGCACCACGGCTTCCACAACAACGGAGGGAGGCCACTCATGCCTGTCTCCCATCCAGTGAGGGACTCATACCTCACTCCCCTCTCCGTCACCCCGCTAGCGTTACGCGTCGACAAGGAGCTCCTCACGGGCCCTGAGACAAGAACCAACGTTCTCCCCTCCACATTTCCAATGCACGTAGGCCTCCCGTGTGACCTGATCATATGCGAACGGGTTTCCCCTCATGGAGAACCCCTTGGTCCTTCGAGCCACCCTGTAAGGGTTCTCCATACGCAGGTCAAAAGGTATCACTTGGACGCCGCGGCCATCAGACACCAGCACCCGCCTCTGACCGCTGAATCAGTGAGGACCGGCCGTCTCTGACTCCCATGTACTGCCGTGATGATCGCCTCGATCCGAGCTGAGATAAACGGGCCTTGCTCGTGTCGTAATCCCACACCTGCGCCCATGAATATAGCGGTCCTCTGTACTGGGAGATAGCACACTTTTCTGCACTTAGTCGGAACCCCCAACATCCCCCCATTTTTTTGGGCCGAGAACGACATCTCCACATGCCGCACCTCTGTCTTCTCTATTGAGCTTAAAATCAGACCACGTCGATGTTATTGATATGTGCGATGCCCTTGACCGCAGAGGACCAGGTCAGCGTCACACACATTCGTGAAAGTCCGGGGTGAGAGTGCTAGCCGAGGGAGGACCCGTTTGTTTAAGCTTATGCCCCCTGAAATCAAACCTCATGAACATTCCTGTGACTGTGGAAGATGAGACATGAACAATTAGCAGCTTTTTAGATCTATTCGTACAGAAGACACAGTCTCTTGACCTCGATCTGAGACACGACCTTTTGACAGTGAGCATTTTGAACTTCAGACTCATGACTGAGCGGTTCAATAGCCGCAGATATAAAATTGGACGCAACCCTCCATCCTTCTTCTGCACGATGAAGTACCGGCTGTAGAACCCGGACTCTGCTATGTGAGGAGGGACCACCCCGATGGCCTCCTTCCTCAAGAGAGTATTGACTTCTTGTTCTAATACCAGAGCCTGCTCTGGGCTCACTACTGTGAGAAAAACCCCTTTGAATGGCGGCGGCGGAGCGCCGAACTGAATGTGATAACCTCTTTCTACAGTCTGCAGGAACTAATGAGATACATTTGGCAGTAGTTTCTACGCTGCTAAATAATCTACTAAGGGATCCAGTCTCTTGAGACTGGCCTCTGGTGCACTTAGAGCAGCTAGGTTGGTGCCCTGAAGCAGCGGACCGGCAGGCGTTCGCCGAACTAGCTGCTTTAGAGACCCCAGAAAGGGGTGGCGAGGCTCTCGGCTCCACTACGTTTCCGGGCGTAAAATACCGAGAAAAACCTTCGCTGGAGACACTGGCACACTGGCCGGGTTGGCAGAAAGGTTTCCTGAGGGCGCTGAGGAGAGACGGACACCGTGTAATGCGGTGTACACCGCTCTTCCCCCCAGTAGGGTGCCCGCCCTCAGCGTCCTTGGATTTATGTCCGCTTTTTCGCCCTCGTCATGACGTCGCCCCTCCTCGCCTGGGATCGGAAGCCCGTTTCTGCGGCTACTTCCCCCCGGAGAGCGGGCTCAGCGCTTCTCCTGTCTTCCTCCGAGGAGGTTGATGTGGAGATCGTCGAAGATTCGCCCCCTCAATCCCTACAATATGAGGAGCTAATGGAGGTAGTTACTCGTACGGTTGCCAAGTTGAACATCGAATGGCCCGCAGAGAAACAGACTGAGCCACAGAGAAGCAAAGGGCGCTGCATTTGCCTGCATTAGCGCCGGCGGCACCTCACGTGCTTTTAAAACTTCATGGTCATGACGTCACCCGCCGCGGACATCTCGCCCATCGTTCGACTGATTACACACATGATTCAGAGCACGGTCACGCTGAAGGCATTCCCATAGCATTTTCCGACGCAGCTCGAGTTCCCAAAGGGGAACTCTCTGAGGATCGTGAAAAAATTAGTGTTGCTCTACATAAGATGGCGTAGGCTATAAGAAGATTTCTAAGACCCTGAAACTGAGCTGCAGCACTTTGGCCAAGACCATACAGCGGTTTAACACTCAGAACAGGTCTCGCCATGGTCGATCAAAGAAGTTGAGCGCACGTGCTCAGTGCCATATCCAGAGATTTTGTTTGGGAAATAGACATATGAGTGCTGCCAGCATTGCTGCAGAGGTTGAAGGGGTGGGGGGTCAGCTTGTCAGTGCTCAGACCATACGCCGCGCACTGCATTAAATTGGTCTGCATGGCTGTCGTCCCAGAATGAAGCCTCTTCTAAAGATGATGCACAAGAAAGCCCGCAATCAGTTTGCTGAAGACAAGCAGACTAATGACATGGATTACTGGAACCATGTCCTTTGGTCTGATGAGACCAAGATAAACTTTTTTGGTTCAGATGGTGTCAAGTGTGTGTGTGGCGGCAACCAGGTGAGGATTACAAAGACAAGTGTGTCTTGCCTACATTCAAGCATGGTGGTGGGAGTGTCATGGTCTGGGACTGCATGAGTGCTGCCGGCACTGGGGAGCTACAGTTCATTGAGGGAACTATGAATGCCAACATGTACTTTGACATACTGAAGCAGAACATGATCCCCTCCCTTCAGAGACTGGGCCACAGGGCAGTATTCCAACATAACGACCACAAACACACCTCCAAGACGACCACTGCCTTGCTAAAGCAGCTGAGGTAAAGGAGTGGTGCCAAGCCATGTCTCAGACTAAACCCTATGGAGCTCTGTGGGGCCTCCTCAAATTTAAGGTGGATGAGCGCAAGGTCTCTAACATCCACCACCTCCGTGATGTCGTCATGGAGGAGCGGAAGAGGACTCCAGTGGCAACCTGTGAAGCTCTGGGGAACTCCATGCCCAAGAGGGTTAAGGCAGTGCTGGAAAATAATGGTGGCCACTCAAAATATTGACACTTTGGGCCCAATTTGGACATTTTCACTTAGGGGTGTACTCACTTTTGTGGCCAGCGGTTTAGACAATAATGGCTGTGAGTTGAGTTATTTTGAGGGGACAGCAAATGTACACTGTTATACAAGCTGTAGACTCACTACTTTGCATTTGAGCAAAGTGTCATTTCTTCAGTGTTGTCACATGAAAATCTCCCATCTAGTTCCAAAATGTGAGGGTGGACTCCCGTCGGGAGATACTGTATATGTAATATGCACAGACACCTGGCTGACCCATTTTCAGAACTGCAAAACATAAATAATCAGCTAATTTTTTATTCAGCAAAACAATTTTTTGTTAAGAGCTGTGTTTCTTTATGTCATTATTCTTACAATGAAGTAATTCCCTGTCTTCTCTTCTATGGGCCGTCCTTGTAATTTGTTTTCATGCATGTTTAATTTACACCAGCTCATTGTTCAGCCCTCCTGAACTCTTCTTTTCCCCTTGTTCTGATAAAACACGAGCAAGCTTGGAGGCGTGAAGTCAGTCTAATGTGATTCTGTTTTTAATGAATTAATTAGAAGCAGAGTTGCAGACAGATGCTCAGTTTCAAGAGAAACAAAACGCTTGCACTATTGTACTATCAGGTCTGCCTTTGCCCTGAAAACAACCTGTTAGTGATCACCAGGGTGTTGCTATGAGTTTGCAAAAGAGTTCTGAGTTGTTGCTAGCACATTGCTAAGTTGTTGCAATGATGGTTGTTAGCACCATAGATATGTATAGGTAGATGCCACATTCAACCGCTCTAGACACATCGACGCATCCGCCATCTTGAAACGGTCAGTGTGTCATCAACCTTACAATAAAAATAAATGAGTTCCAAGATGCCACAACATTGCGCTGCCTCTAGTTGTAAAAACTGCAGAAATGTAAATTCCTGAAGAAATTGGATAAACTTTCACAGGTAAGAATGTGTTGGTTTGTGTTTTTAATATGTATTAACACAATTATACAGCTACAGTAACTTTTAAATGTCGTGTTAGCTAATAGCTTCTTCTTGTTGTATTATGTTAGTTTAGCAAAATCGTTTGTCTGTTGCAGATATAGAATGCATATAACTAGGGTTGCAGGCAACACAGGCAACTTGGTCTCGAGTGTTCACAGACCTGCTTTGACCATTCCAACACGGTGGACAGCTTACGTATAGCGACCCATAGAAACAATGGCTAATAGGGCATCTACACATATTTAGCACAATGATTTGTGGTTACTTAGATGTTAGCAACTATGTACCTGTAGCAATGCCCAAAATAGTGAAAAAGCAATACTGTTCCTATAGTTATGGCTAATCAGTCATATTTTTTTTAACTCACTTTATCATCTACCAGGCTGAAATCATAATTCTGATTGCTTATAAAGGTTTTAGCACATCATTTGCATGATTTTAAATATCATATATGGACAATAATAATCAATAAATAATGAATACATATTTTATATATTTTAGAGTTATATTTCTCCTATTTTCTTCTGTTGTTTTTAAAATATATTTTAATCTAAATATATTTAGTATTGTAAAAAACAGTCACAAAAATGTTTTTAAGACGGAAAATCTACTTTCCTGTCTCTTGAACGTAGTTTTTAAATAATATATTATGGAATTTGAAGTTTTCAATTAGATATATTTTATATTTGACAAATATATTTCCTTATTCCATGCTGGCACACGCCTTATACTTAGCGTTTGTAATAATATTTTTATATTTTATATATAAATTTTCATAATCTTATAGATTTTTGTATTAATTTCTTTATTTATTATTATTATAGGAGGTCTGCTGCACAAACTGTTACCCACTCAGATTTAATGCTTAGTTTGTTCAAACCCCAAAGTATGAGCTGCATTAATAGTGATTCTAGCTATTTTTTTAATTTGAGAAAATCCTGGCAGAACATCAGTAAAATGGCTTCATACACTCAATCTCAACTTGAAGTGTGTGTATCACTCTTCCATTGTGTCCACACATTATTCCTGACCTGGGCAACCAGACCATTTTAATGTGGACTCACATTAATTCATTACCTGGGCTAATCAAAGCAGTGACAGTGAAACACAAGCCTGTGATGTGCTAAACAGGAGAGTTCCTCATCTGGACATTAATTAATACGGACACTTACCTTCTGTAAATGAATTCTGCGCTCTGTGTTTCCTATTTTTCTCCATTCATATAGAAAGGACCTCAAGGGTTGTGTTTTGTCTTGTCCATGAAGCCGGGACTCTAATGTTGTTGTTGCCATATATGCAGCATCTTTGTTTAGAAGAGTAGCCACTCATGTCCGTGAAATAAATAGCTCTTTTTTTGCCGTCTGATGACACAGATAGAGCTGGAAATTGTGCAGGTGTGGGACTCTAGAGGTGTCCTCAATAGCAGCAATTGAACGATATTAGCATTATGAGGTTCTGTTGTTTTTGGTTTTGCATTATCTCTGTCCACACCAAAGCACATTATTACTACAAAACGTCTGATGCACCTGTGAAAATGATACCTGCATATCCAGTGCTTTGGTCATCCGAAAGCTCAGATCCGTTTAATGTATTCCTGCATTTCCCCATGAAAAGGGATGTTTTGATAATTTCTGCATTTCATTCAGTGGAAAAGAATGTGCATATTGAATGGAGTTGGACACAATTACGGTATTACACTAGGAGTAATTTTGTGAAGAGTGTTTTTGTGAAATGTACTCCATGTGCATTTACATTCTCGCCAGACGCTGCATTGAATTACAGCAGAGCCTGTGTATTATGTAAGTGACCTATTTACTCCAGCAGGTAGCTCGATAAGCACTAACAATATACATCTAGAGCAATAAGAAAACTATTACAAAATGCGAACAGTGCCTGTACTGTAGTACCGCCAGATATAGCATACACTCTCAGAAAAACAGGTACAAAAGCTGTCACAGGTGCAGTACCCTTTCAAAAGTTACATGTCCCTTATTTACCCATAAAGGATGCATATTAGTAACATAAGGTACATATTAGTACCTAAAGTGTACATATTAATACATTTTTAATGGTTACGCACCCTCCTTAAGCAGCTTTTGTACCTTTTCTTTCCTGAGAGTATACCACGACAAAAACCATGACAATAATTAAAATGCAAGACAGTTAGGGTGTGCATTATGTTTTTGGATGTTTTTTTTTTTTATGTTTAAAGGGGTCATATGATGCGACTTCAATTTTTCCTTTCTCTTTGGATTGTGACAACTCTGTGCATAAAGATCTGTAAAGTTGCAAAGACTAAAGTCTCAAACCCAAATAGAGATTTTTTATAAAAGTTAAGAGTCAGCCACACCTACCTAAAACAGCTCATTCTAACACGCCCCCACATATATACGTCGCTATGTGGTAAGATTTGCATAACGCCCCCAAATGTTCACGCAAAGAAAGATGGCGTACTTTTATTCTCGCTGTAGTATTGTTGTTGTTGCCGCCGCCATGTCGTGAATGCGCTGTGTGTTTAGTTGTGAAAGTGAAATACTTTGTTTGGCCTTCCAAAATAGGATGATATCCACTTCGTCATGCCTGGAGCTGATCCGTGCTGGTCGCTGAGGAAATACTTCAACTTTGCGCTGTGGATCGCCGGATCGGACGAAGCGGAGTCCAGCCCGGGGTCGTCACATGTGGTTGCCGCAGGCATCACAATATGGTAAGGAACGTAACATTTCCGTCACACTCTTGAGGTTCGGCCAATCACAATGCACTGGATAGCTGCCAATCAGAGCACACCTCGCTTTTTCAGACCGATGAGTTTGTAAAAATCGACGCGTTTCAGAAGGGCGGGGTATAGAGGAGAAACAATAAAGTACAGCATGTGGAAAATAATGTGTTTTTTTTTACTTTAAACCGCATAAACACATTTCATTACACCAAATACACAAAATAATGTTATTTTTAGCAGCATCATATGACCCCCTTTAAATACTTTCCTATGTCAGTTTAATGTATGTTTACAGGTTTATTTTACATTGTGATTTCAAAGAGAGCAGATTATGAAAAACATAAGTGGGGAGAAATGTTTAGTAAAAGAAGTGAATCGGAGACCTCCTAAACTGTCTAATTGTATATTATATTATATTATAGTAAGTATTTTATTTATTTTTACATTACATTATATTTTATTACTATGCATTCATTACATTATATTATGTTATAACTATGTCCTGTCTAACACTTAATTCTGATTGGCTGGCAGTAGGCCATTAAAACGTTTTCACGCTTTCACACTTTCTATAATTATACAGGTTATAGCGTAGTTTGGCGTGCTGTCCAGGGCAGAGGGCTGCCGTCTCGGCAAGACTCCCGAGCCTGGGCCACCCCCCCCTGTCCGGGTGTGAGAGGTTCAGCCCGGCCCGAAAAGCGCTCCCCCCGAGTGCTTCTCCCTGTGCTGGGGTAGAAATTATGCTGAAGGTGCGGGGTCGGGGTGGCGGAGGGATGCTGTAAGTCGAGAGATAACGAAGGTAGGGCGTACTTGGTTATTTATGTGAGTTTTCTCTTGCGCTGATTGGATAAATGGTGTAATCACTAATGATGAACTGGCCGTGTTAATTATCTGCGCGTGCTCCTCCCGAAATTTGTTTGTAAACATCACTTAATGCACAGGTTGTTCCAAGTCAGTTTAATCACCATTCGATATAATGCGCGTGCTTTCATTTTTGAGAACACACCACACCCCACACATACACTCCACAGAGAGAGAGCTCCGCACACGTATAGCATAACACTAATTACATTCAGGAGCACAGAACTTGTTGTCAGCGCTGCCCCGCGACTTTTACTAATAACTTCGATAATAAATCGCTACATTACATTCCTCAGCAACGAGGGGGTAAAATCGCTGTTTTTGAAGTAACTAAACTAACAGGTTCATTGTTTCTAGAGAGAGATGCACAGTTTCAGGTAATTCACACAAGCAACTATAACATATCTCTCTCTCTCTCTCTCTCTTCAACATTATAATATATTATATTATTAAGATACATCTGAGTTAAAAAAAAAAAAAAAAAAATAAAAAGTTATTTTTATTCCATTTGGAGATGCCAGTGGTGCAGAAATCACACACTTCAGCTTTCAAATGCAAACCAAATAATAGTGCAAGTACTGCAAAATAAATTCAGTATTTTTTAACAGTTCGCTTGAGGTGAGTGAAGTTTGAGATGGTACAGTACAATTCAGTGAGCCACATTTGACTTTGGCTCTTGAATTGGAGGTCTGCAGCTTCTCTTCTTTCACCAGACAATGAGAACATGTCCTGAAACACCTCAGGCAGTTGTGCCTTAGATCTGTGCTTTTTATGGGCATTAGATAAAGCAGCCTGGCCTTGTCAATCTCACACGCTCCCCTTCTGTCTCCTGCTAATCTAAATGGGATCTGCTGTAGAGGTGATGGAGAAGGGGAACATCATGATTCATTGATCTCTGATATCTTGAAACTCCATTAAAAAGGAACTAACTCATTCGGACACAAATAATTCCTGTTGGAAACAGCAGTGTACTGTATATCTTGCATCATCTTGAAATCTCTTACACTGAAACACTATTTGGATACATCACAAGTGTTTTTAAATTCACTTTATCGCAGTGCCGATTGTGGTAATTAGTGGAGCACCATGTGAGCAAAGTTTGTCCCAGCTCTCCAAACATTCATCCATTTTAAACTAATGCTTTGTGATGTTTACCCAGTTCAGCCGTTAATGAATTATAGATGTGCCCCTTTAGTGATCCAGTGTAAAGAGGATCTGAAAAACCAAACTTGTGTGCAGAGAGGTGGATTAAACACTTTTAGATGGATTCGAGTGGCCTGATGGCTGATCAGAGCCTCAGGCGGATTAGAAATGTCAGACAGGTGAGAACTTACAGGATGGGTCTGACACAATTAAATGCTTTTCCGTATGGTACACTCTTAAAAATAAAGATTCCAAAAGGGGGTTTTCACAACTGTTTTGGTTTTAAAAAGAACCTTTCAGTGAAAAAGTTCTTAAAAGAACCATTTTGTGTGTGTGTGTGTGTGTGTGTGTGTGTGGAACCCAAAATTTTTCTATGGAATCACTACGAAACCCCCCTTTTGGAACCTTTATTTTTAGAGTGAATAACCCATAAGAAAAATGTATTGCTCATTGGTAGCTTTTCCTAAGCTCAGGAGACTTAGATGAGATTCTCATATATCTCTTATTTTAGAATCAACAGTATTTCAGATGTTTCTCCTAAAATTCCTTAGGAGAAATGGAAGTAGACACAAATGAGACATGAGAAATATTTGAGAAAAAAAGTGTCAAAACCATGTGGTGGAAGAAACATAGAATACCTCTTTATTTTCTTGCTGCAATCTCTATCAAGACTCCATCATAGGAATATTTTATTGCTCAATGGTTGCTCTTTCTAACATCAGGCGACTTGTGATTCTCATTTTAGTCTCAACAGTGTCTCAGAACCCTTAGGAGAAATAAAAGTAGACACAACTGAGACATGAGAAAATTCTGAAAGAAAGGAATCCAATATGACAATGGGCGAGAAACGTGAGAGATCTCTTTGTTGACTTGTTGTAATCTCTTGCAAGACTCCATTATAAAAAAGTTTTACTGCTCAGTGGTTGTTTTTTTTATTGCAATGGGGTTTTTCATCTTTAATGGTTAGGACAGTAGGAGTAGAGACTGGAAACAATTGGACAGGTGAGAGTTGAACAGGAGCTGGAAAGTACCTTTAGCTGGGATTCCAACCTATGTTGTCTGAGGTGCAGTTGTGCCTTTACATCAATGTGTTGCCCACAAGGCTATAGCTATGACAGAGGTTACTCTACGCTCCGGATACTAAGGGGGTGATTCTCCTATATGTCTCATTGTGATATCAGTTTTGTCTTAAAATGTCTTCAGTTTTATTTTAGGAGAAACATTAAACTTTTACTAATATTGTAAATAACTAAACTATCATTTAAATAGCATTAACCTTGGTCGAATATCAAGGGTTACTATTTAAATGTTTTAAATTTATCTTCAAATGTTCCTCATTGTAGACACCACAATTTTCCAACACTAGAAATGATTTTACAAGTGCAAGATTTTAGTATACGAGCAATCCTCTTTTTTTTTTTTTTTTTTACCAAGGGACCCTAGTTAACAGTGTTTTTTCCCCGCTTTGTTTAGTATTAACATTTTTGTCTTGTACAGCCCATTTTTGCATGTATGCAATATCACTGTGCAATAAAACACTGTGTACATAAAACAACTTCAAATATGACAATGCATGTATTGTCTTTGATTGAAATGGTGTAGATAAATGACACTGAAGCTAACCAGAGGGAAGAAAAATAAAATAAAAAGAGATCTCTTTAACATCTCAAATATTTCTTCTAGACAGAGATGAGGTTACTTTAAGATTGAATGGAACTTTTGCTTGAGTCTCCTGCTTCTCAAAACTGTCTCCTGAGACAAAAACTCTAACACTCTCACAATGGTCTCTTTTAAAGCCTTAGAAGAGATCTCAACAACTTTACACACTGTGTTCAGATTTATCTCATTAGTTAGAGACTCTGGATCTCTCACATTTGTCTCTTTTAAAGCTTTAGAAGAGACAAATATGAGACCACCGGAGTCTTTAGATTAGGAGAAATATCTGAGCACAGTGTGTTATTTTGTTGAGATCTATTTTAAAGCTTTAAAGGAGACCATTGTGAGATTGAGTTTTTGTCTCAGGAGACAAGTTTGAGAAGCAGGAGACTCAAGCAAAAAATCTCCATTCGATCTTAAAGTAACCTAATTTCTGTCTAGGAGGAATATTTGAGATGTTAAAGAGATCTCACTTTTGATTTTTCTTTCCTATGGGAACACTCTAAAATAAATAACCTTTCCACTATAAAGAAACCTTTGTGGAAAGGTTCCACTGATGTTAAATGTTCTTCATGTAACCATAGATGGCATTATTTTTTAAAAGTGGACCATTACCACTCACTCACATCAGCACAGTTTGAATGTTGCCCTTAAACAGCATAGTAACTTATATAAAAAAATGTACTGTGAATATGAAGAAGTTCCTCATAATATGACAGCAAAGCTGTTTTGACACAAAGCTCTGATTTTTTTTCTTGCATAATCGAATGCATTGTTACTCATGTTTGTTGCAATAGTCTTTATGTCATTGACGAGGGGAGTTATGAAACTCATAAAAGTCAACGTAGCATGGCTGCACAGATTTGAGTGCAATGAGATATGAAGCCATTTTGAAGCGTCATGTCATATGAAACTACTGTAGCATTAAAAAGAAAATTAAAATGTTGCGGAATAATTTTGCAATATATGTCTATTAAATGCATTATAATATAGTTTGAATGTAGCCTATCTGCAGTTAGCTTTGCTCCAACAGGCAGCATTTTTGGTGTATCTGACTCAAAACGGTTTTCAAATCTGATGTTTACAATCCAGATCCAAATCACATCAATATGTGATTTAAAATCTGATTATAATCCAATTCTTTGTTAATGCACTTTAGTCTAAACAGTCAGATCAGAAGTAGTTTTTCATCATTAAGAATGCAAAACATAGTGTAGTATTATCTGGACAGTGTTTGAGTGTACTAATTTTCTTTCACTCTTTCTTCTTACAGCAAACTATTTGTAGTGAATAGTGAATGAGTGAACAAGTCAGCGGTTTTGGACACAGTATATGCATAAATGTATAAAATGCTCTTTCATGTCATCTCATGCACCTTGAGAGTTCACCAACATAGTGAGATGCATCATGGACATAAGCAGCAGCAAAATTTGTTTTTTTCCCTCTTTTTCCACACTGACAGCAGGTGCTTATATCATTACCATAGCAACTATGTAATAAAGCAGACATTGACTATACAATCTTAAAAAAATGAGATTTCCTCACTACATTTTATCTAAAGCCCTAAAAAAATTCATTCTAACTATTCAGGAAATGAGTAAAGGAGCAAATAAAGCTTTGTTCAGACTGCACATAAATCTGATTTATGGTTTTCAAATCAAAATTTTAGAACTGACTGTTTAGCCCTTAGAGAAAATGCAATTGTCCTCTCCTTAAATTAACTAAATTAAAGGGATAATTAGAGTCAACTTGTCCAGCGCTGCCAGACTTGATTACAGCCACTTCTGCTCTGTGTAAAGCTCACTTATAACTTTTTCATTATAGTATCACCAGAGTCAGGTTACCTGTTTGAAAATGCAATAGGCATTTGGTAATGCTCAATAAAAACAAAGACAAACTGATATTTGTCCCTGTGGAAAGAGTTACTCAGTCCATCTGGTACTCTACGATCCAACTGAACCACTCAGAGGTCAATAAGCTCCGAATGGACACTTGGAACAGTAGCAGATCTTTCCAGGAGAGGCTAGTCTGCCAAAATATCTTCACGGGGCATCATACAATCATCACGAAATGTTCTAAAAAACATTGCAAAAAATGCTTTTCTGTTTTTTAGACTGAGGTAAAAATGGACTTCATTGGAGACCAGCATTTTTAAATAAAAACACTCTGAAAGAAGTACATTGGATTTGGTTTTGGTTCTCAGATTTGCATTCTTCTGCCTATGCAGACATAATATCATATGTAAGTACTCTACTGTAGTACTGTAATATTACTGGTCTACTGTAAACTGCGAAGGATCCTGACTCCTGATGAATGACTCTTATGAGTCTGTTCTTTTTAGAGAATCAAAAACATACAGCACAGCCACTGTAATCCGATTACCAAATGAATTACTTGAATTTGGTTCTTTTCAGTGAATCAAAGACTTAAAGCACAGCAAGTGTAATCAGTTTCCTTAAAGAATGACTATTATGATCTGGCTTTGAGCTAGTTCTTTTTTTTCTCATTGAATCAAACACACACAACTAACTAATCAGTTTAGTTACTGACTGGTTGTTCATATGACAACATATAGCCAAAGATAATCGAAGTATTTTATGAATATTAATGAATAAAATGTTAACACATTTTTTGTTTGATTTCTGTATATAATATATATATTTAAGGCCAATTACTGTATTTGTAACTGTAATTAAAAAAAATATATTTCAATTTTTAAATTGCACAAAGCTTACACTGAGTACATTGGTATACTCATAATCTTGGCAATCAGTGATTAAGTATATTTATACGATTTCCACATAACTTGGCATAACATGCATATGATACATATCTGAACGATGATCAAATATTTTGCCCTTTATAATTACTCAGCAAGTAAACTAAAGCATGACTATTGAGCTTTGGTTTCAGACCCGTACAGATTGTCTCAGCTGGCACATTCTTCTTAAGCTGTTCTCTCTGATACTCGCTGACAGATCCTGTCAATTATCTGATGCTTCTCCTTAGTGCATGCTGGATGTCTCTTAGGTCTCCTCTGATGAAAAGATGTTTTGTTTTGTTTTTTGGCTCTCTTTTTTCTTCCTGAAATCTTGTAAATTTTCACACTTAAATATTCCTCAGGTAAAGCTGATAAGAATGGGTGCCAGTTGGTCACCGTTGGCGCACGGGTCTGTGTGGTAGCCAGTGCTCTTGACCTTCAGACCCTTGGGTTTCCTTTATTATACACCTCATTGCTCAGTGGACAGCTTTAGCGCACCTTAAATGTTCCACATCAGAGATCTGTATCTCAGCTGCAAGAGAGGAGAGCCCTAATCGACCTTTCAGTGCACCTGATATAAGAAAAAACGTGCCACTGAAGACTTTTGCAGGTTTTGTATATCCAGTTTCCCAAAACAGCCTGGGAATATTAAAAAAAAGTCTTATGCTCAGCAGTTTAATTCATTACTTTAGCAGTGACAAATTCAGCCATATACTGTAATATCAAAAATTTGATTGCAGTTCAGTGAGCTCTTAAACTCATTCTCATTACAGCTCAACTTATTTGCATATTTGTTTCATTTAGACTGCAGTGTTCAACTCGATATCTATGACAAGAACATTATCAGACACTAAACTAGAAAGCACAACTTGTTGATGAATTGTAGGGTGTACGTTGTAGAAGTGTAACTGAGGACATTCAAGATTTAGATTATCATCTGTTGAGTGTTTTGTGATGCCAGAACAGTATTATATGTCATTTCTATGATAATTATAGACTTTTGAACACAGTTAGGCATTGCATTTCACTTTTTTTTTTAGGTAAGGTGAAACAGTGATTTTAAATTCATAACATGTGAGCTGCTCCATTGAGTCACTTTGACCCAAAGACACATTTTAAGGTTTACAGTAAAAAAGGTACTACTCAACATTGGTTTGGAGTATCAATAGAAAGCAGAGACATTTCTTTTTATTTTAGTGCATTATATTTGATGTGTTTCTGGGTCAAAGTAACTCATGGAGCAGGTCATATTTGATCACTGTACCTTAAAAACTACTAAAGTCTTCTAACTATTTTTGTCTCTCAAAAGTAAATATTTGGTTGAATTAGTCAGTTTAAGGTGGCTAAGCTAGGTCTGTATTGACCCCAGCAGCTGGTAGTCCTGCTGATCCATTATCTACATCAGCTTGGACTAACTGATGGCCAGTTTGGTCCGGCTATCATAAAAAACACATAGCAGTGACATAAGTATCATGTCTGTGCCATAGAACTGATTTAATTAGGCAGGAAATGTCCAGGCTGTATGACAAGGCTGACATAATGTATGACAAGGTTCATGACATATTAGCTCATAAAAGTATGATGATTAATGATCACAATCCATCAGAACAGTAAAGAGTGTACTCATTTACCTGAAAACTTCGGTCTTGATTATTTGAAGCTAAAACGGGACAGTGATAAAACAGACAATTACTGTTTACTGACAATTACTGTAATCATTAAATGCATTTTTTTTTTGCAAATATATATATATCATTTTTTTTTGGAAATAAAACTTTTATTCAAAAAGGATAAATTAAATTGAAAAAAGTGACAGTAAAGATGAGAATCCTGAAAAATGTTCTCTAAGATATTAAGAAGCACAACTCCTTTCAACATTGATAATAATATTACATGTTTTTTTGAGCAGCATATCAGCATATTAGAAAGATTTCTTAAGGATCATGTGACACTGGAGTAACGATGCTGAAAATTCAGCTTTGCCATCACAGGAATAAATTACATTTTAAAATATATTAAAACAGAAAACAATTATTTAAATTGTGATAATATTTCACTATTTTACAGTTTACTGTATTTTTTAATCAAGTAAATGCAGTATTGGGAAGTATAAGATATTTTTTTGGGTATTTTATTATTTCAGGGCTTATGTTTTTTAAGAAAAGCATTCCCATGTGTATTTGCTGGCTGATACAATGATACAATTCATGGCACATTTCATGAAGTCTCACTTTTGCTGAAAGTACTCTGTTAGTTGACTTTCTAACTGAAAGTATGATAACATCACTAATTGTGGAGAGAACAGTTGCAATATCCGCTCTCTTGTCAGATGCACTATATTTCTACTAATATGTCAGCTAAGGTCATTTTGATAAGCATATTTTGATCCTCTGATATCAAAAAGGTATGAAAGATTCAGCTTGTAATAAAGCTTATAATTGTCTTCTAATGTATATAAATATAATAAATAAGGAGCTATCTATACTGCAGGCATAAGGGTTGAACAGTGCAGGGTTACAAAATGAACAACAGCAGCACCTAGTGGTCATGCCTGGAGTTTTATATGCATAATAAAAGGAGTCTGCAAATCAATTCCCCCATTCAAAGTTCTGTAACCATAGTGCTTTAAAACGTTCAAGGACTCTCTTTCTGTCTGTCAGTCCAACTCTGTCCTCGAAAGAGCACCTCATTAAAAAGCCCTCTATACAGTTAATGCGAAAACACTCTCTTTTACGACCCACACAGCGGGAAACATTCCTCAAATTCACAGGGTTTCTGTGGATATCCATGGAGACAGTAACACACTATTTGTGGAGATTTAAAAGCATACAGTTAACTGAAAGGACATGATGAAAACTATATTTGTAATAAAATGCAAACCTATTTCAGATTCATGTGCTTCATGTATATTTTTGTTTTTAAACTCAACATAAAATCAGTTTTTGTTATGCACAATTTATCAGTGCATACTGTATTCATAATTAAGTGCATTTTTTTCCTCATTGAATATTCTGTATAACTCTGATATATAGCTGATTACATAAGTAACATGGCAGATGGGTTGTAAATGCCATTTCATGTTGATATTAAAGGGATTGTTCACTAGAAAATTGAAATTATGTCATTGTCTACTTTTGTTCATATCACTTGGGTGACAGTAAATGACAACCTGAATTTCTTCATATATCTATCTATCTATCTATCTATCTATCTATCTATATATTATCGATATATATATCATATCTAATATTTCTTCTATATATATATATATATATATATATCTAGCAACCGTTCAACTAAGTCGGGGATCAGTAAGAATTGTAATGTTTTTCAAAAGAAGTCTCATGCTCAGCAAGGCTGCATTTATTTTAATCAAACATACAGTAAAAAAAGTAACTTGCAAAAGGGTATTACAATATAAAAATAAAGGTTTCTATTTTAAATCCTTAAACTTATTTAGTTCGGGATGCACAAGCTGAATTTCCATAAGCCATTACCCAGTCGTAACAGTGACACATGCATCCTTAAGAAATCAAGTTGCTAATATGCTGATTATTGAGAGAAGTATCAATGATGGCACCATGGTAGTGAACAAAAAAATTTTGGGGAGGCGGACTGCGATACTTTTATCAGATTCTTTGATGAATAAAAAGTAAAAAAAAAAGAACAGCATTTATTCAAAATCTAAATATTTTCTAACAATATAAATCTTTGCTATCACTTCTTAAACATTTAACACATCCTTGCTGAATAAAAGTTTTAATTTCTTTTAAAAAAAAAAAGGACTAAAAATTCAATGACCCCAAAAAACCCTTTTGAACAGTAGTGTATATGTTTAGAAATATGATATTTTAAATAAATGCTCTTCTTTTAACTTTTTATTCATCAAATAATAAAAAAAGTATCGCCATTTCCAAAAATATTTGGCAGCACAACTGTTTCCAACACTGATAATAAATCAGCATATTAGAATGATTCTGAAAGATCATGTGACACTGAAGGACTGGAGTTAATGATGCTGAAATTCAGATTTGATCACAGCAATAAATAACATTTTAAAATATATTAAAATAGAAAAATGGTACATAATTACAATATTACATTTTGCCCTGTATTTTTCATCAAATAAATGCAGACGGATGGAGCATAATAACTCCTTTAAAAAACATTACAAATCGTTCTGATCCGACTTGTTCACCAGCAGGGTATATATATGTGTTTAGGTGTGTGGGTGTGGTGTGTGGGGTTGTGTGTGGGTATGTATGTATAATATAATAATATATATACTATATATATAATATATATATATTATAGATATATATATATATATATATAATAATATTTATTACTTATATAATTATATATTTTTTTTTTTGTAAGAAAACAGTTCAAAGTTTGGGGTTAGTAAAAATCGTTTTTTTTTTTTTAAATAATTTGGTTAAGACCAAAGGCTGCCATTTTATTGACTGGAACGCGCAACATTCCGCTAAATTCTTATTTTGTGTTCCAGAAGAAAAACATTGTTTGATGACATATGGTTAGTAGAAGATGACAGAATTTATTTTACACTTTAAGTACTTTTTTCAGGAATACAACTGTTTTCCCTCTAAAACCATTGTTGGATGATGCATCAAGTCACAAGAGGGCAGTCTTTAGCAGCTTTATGAGCACAATATAACCTGCACTGAAACATACATACATAGGAGTTACATAGTGTCCAACTAATACACTAACTGATTGACCAATCTGTGATGCAAATTCACATTAGTCTCATATATCTGAGTATGTCTGAAAACCTGTGCTGGTGCACAGTTAGTATTTGTTTTTTCTCTAAAGACCTACAGAGTGACGTTAACTCCTCTGTTTCGGTCTCTGATGTGGAATTAATATTCCAGTCATATATCTTTCTCTCCTCTAGCAACTCAAACTCTTCTCATGTGTGGGTTTAAAGTCTCTGAGAAATAGTCTTACTCTGACTGGAGTGCTTCCTCTGGTGTTGTGATGAGGCAGCTGTGAATATCTGCTCCTGGCTAATACACACACACACACACACACACACACACCTGCCTTGTTTCCCCCTGACGCACTGATGCTTTGGGAGAATTGTAAGCTCTTTTGTTTTTGAAATCCCCAAAGAGCTGGCGAATGCCGACAGCAGCGTGTCTGGTGTCATCATCGCATGGGAAGATGAATGGGACGGTGCTCCCGTTTGTTAATTTACCGTACTACTTCTGACATTTTAACGCTCTCCTTGACATTCAGGCCTGCTACTGTCATTTAAGCCTCACTTTGCAAGTCTGCACTTCCCCTGCAATTTTATTGCGGATGTCGTAAAACGGTGATGAGATCGCTGATAAAGGTGAATGGTTATCATATTAATGGTCGATGTGACCACTGTCCTCTCTTGAGTCAGTAGTGTATGTTACTGCATACTGTATTTTATTGCGTACTGTACTACAGAGGGGGTTGTAGAGTAAATTTAAAGCATGTGAACTCTTCCACACCTGCAGTACATCCTAAAGTTCAATATCAAACACACGTAGAAGATTCATATCCCTCTTGATACCATTCACAGTTCCTTTTGATGTCCATTTTTTCTCTTTATCCCTCCTTTCTCTCGTTCACTCTCACACACTCTCTCTATGACTTTTTTCTTTCTTTACAGTTTGGCTTTCAATGTGCACAATTTACAGTTAAGATCTGTGATAATATAGTTTCATTTAAAAAACTTGTTTGCAAATTAGGTTCTTGGCTAAATATGATAAAAAGTAAAAGCGGTGGTGGTGGTGGGGTAGTAATATGGGAAAATATATTAAAAATTAAGCAATGTTTGCTATTTGAAAATTTGAAAAATTGTAATTATTCTTTGATACAAAACTTGAAAATTTTCACCAGTCATTACTCCCAGCTTCAGTCACATTGACTTCAGAAATCATATTATAATGTACTGATTTGGTGCTCAAGAAACATTTCGTCTGATCAATTAAATGCATCCTTGCTAAATAAAATTAAAATGTTCCAAAAAAACAACAAACAAAAAAAAACAACCTTACTAACCCCAAAGGTTTAAATGCATATTTTGAAATAGAATATTTTGAAATGTATTTTCTTGTAAAGCATATTCCAATAAACTTTGTTTTATATATTTTATATACAGCTTCTAAAAATGATTCTAAATTATTCTAATATGCTTCTAAAACATATTAAATTGCCATTAGTGCAAAGAAAGTATGCACCAGTTTCATAATTTCTTGTGATGCATGCTTTTTTCTTCTGCAAAATATGAAAGAAGATATTTGGGGTCCAAATTATAGCGTCCAAACATTGGAACTCATTGACCTTCATGTGGACGAAAAAAAACACAAGAGACTGTTCCACGTTCTGGTTAGGAACTATGCAGCCACTGTATACCTGAGTCACCAACTTAATAATATTTAGGCTAAATTTACTTATTTTAGTAGGCCTTACGATGCACACTTTCAGAGTAAGTTATAAAACATACAGATTCCACCGCCAAACCCCCTGCCCACCTGCCGCCGCCGCCAATGCATCCACCTTGGCTTGATTCATTAGCAAGCCATTCAAACCTCTCTATAAATGGAGAATAATGTTTTGAAACTCAGGAGTTAGAAAAGGTGCAGACTACAGTCTGTCTCTCCCTCTTTAAACTTCGTCCAAATTATTTTCAGGCTATGTTTGTATTAAATCAGTAACATATAGTAATTATTGCCTTGGTTCTTGCCAAGCACACCTGTTTCTGGTTAATAATGAGAAATTTCAAGCCAGCATAGTCCAGTTTATGTTGTTGCTTCAGTGGCTAAATTGCCCCTAAAATGACCCGTCATCCTTTGAAGAATCTTGGAGTTTATATTGGCGCAAGTGCAAATTATCAGTAAAGATCTAAATGTAAAAACCTGCCCAATGAGAAAGATATAGACATAGATTTCCATGTACGAAAACATAAACCTTGTTGTTTTATTATTCAAGTAATTTGTCACAATATGTGCACATTTTTGTTGATAGTTGATCATGTCGTGATTAAATAGAAAGTGAAATCTTTGAACAGTGATAATGCAGTGAAAGTATTTTTACTCTTTAATGGTGTTCTAATGTCTTGTTTTGAGTTTTGGAGATGATTTGGCGAGTGTGTTTGAGTAATTGGGACGGTGCTGTGTTACTGCTTGAAACCCTGCTGCTTTACTGTCAAAGAGATTTTCCTTTTCGTAGGTTTTTAAGCCAAAAAAACAGGTCAGTTTACACACCATCACACACCACACACACACACACACACACACACACACACACACGTACCCCAGCTGTGGTTTTTAAAACAAAGTCTTTTGTCTTTTATCATAATGAGTAGAGCACGGCTATAAACTTTAAATAGTTCAGTTGGACTTTTGTGGCTTAGAAATCTAGAGTGATGTGTCAGAGACTGAGGTTGTAACAGTTATATTCAGTTTTTCGTTTAATAGAGCGTAAATGAGATTGGTCATGGCTGAACTTTTATTACATAAGTTGGTATTACTTGAGATTTGCAAATCAGAAATCAGTTTATTTAAAGGTGCTGTATTTTTTGACTGTACTATAAAAAATACCATACTATTTACAGGAAAGTCTGCAAATTAGTTTCTCAGAGACTGCGGATTCTATCTGACTTAAAAAGCTTCGGCATCCATCTAAAAAGCTCTATTATAGCTCTAATATATATATATTAAAACATGGATAAATCAACTCCTAAACTTGCAGTGTAAGGTTTGTTACCTTCCATTGTCTATTGCGCTTGTTCTTGTTGCATGTCATTTCATAACAGGACCTCTCATTTTAGTATATATATGCATACATTTCTCTACAAGTTGGTGGTAAATTTCAGCTTGTATTGTTCCCTTTACATGCAGAAAACACATCACATTGCAATGGCCTAATAACCACCCAGAACACCATAGAAATTTCTAGAAATGCTCTAGCAGAACACCCTAGCAACCATTCAGAGTTCCCTCACAACCCTCGTGGAACACCTTAGTAACCAACTGTCCTAGGAACCTCCTAGCACACCTTAACAAGTACCCAGAGTGCGCTAGCAACCTTACAGCAAACCATAGTAACCACTCAGAATGTTCTAGCAACCACTTTAAAACACCCCAGCAATCACCCAGAACACCCTAAAACACCCTAGCAACACTTAGTATTCTCTATCTAGCACCCAGTGCACCCTAACAACCACCCAGAACACCCTAAGAACCTCTTAGTACACCCTGGCAATGACACAAAAAACCCTAGTGACCATCTAGATCAGACCTAGCAAGCAACCACACTATAAATGCCCAGCAACTATCCGCAACACCCTAAAACACCCTAGCAACCACCCAGCACACCCTAATAGCCATCCAGAACACCATAGCAACTACCCAAAGTGTTCTAGCAACCTCTCATAATGCTAAAAACACCCCAGCAACCATCGGGAACACTCTAAAACACCCTAACAATCACCTAGCACCCAGTACACCCTAGCAACAACTCAGAACACCCCTTAAAATGTCCTAGAACACTCTAGCAACCACCCAGAGTGCCCTAGCAACCTCCCAGAACACCATAACAACAAAGTGTTCTAGCAACCTCTCAGAATGCTCTAGCAACCACCTTAAACCACCAGAGCAACCACCCATAACACCCTAAAACACCTAGCAACCACATAGCACTCACTCTCTAGTATACAGTACACCCTACTAACCACCCAGAGTGCCCTAGCAACCATGCAGAACACCCAATAATAACCTAACATTATGGCAGCAGGTTTTGCATGGCTAAAGCATTGGAGCACTGAAGTATTGGATGGGTCATTTGACACATGCACATCTCGAACTCAAATATAACTAGTTGAATAGGACTAGTGTTAAAGAGGTGGTAGAGCGTAGGTCGTTTTAAAATTATGCTGTCTGAGATTTGGCTGTACAGGCTTCTTTGGTTTGGTGGCGATGAATGTGTAAGGAAAGCTCACAGAGGCTCCTTTGCCCTCATCGACCTAGCAGGGAAACAAAGTGTGGCTGTTCACATTATGCTCACATCCAAATTTTACTATTTATGAGAGACCTGATGGTGTTTGATTTCCTCCTATGTTTTATCATTATATCAGTGCTGGCGTATGAAAACACAGAGGTTAACGGGAAAGTGAAGGAAGCCACTTTACCTTTTGTGACACAGATGGACCATGTTTTCCTACTGACAGCTGGATTGTGTGTGTGAAAGAGAGCAAATATACCTTGTTTGATCTGGCGGTAGTTTGCATCCAGTCAGCATGGCCTCTGAAGCCACAATGTGTCATCTAAATGAACCGTGCCATCCAACAGGACAAGCTACGAGAAAAGCAACAGGAGAACGCCCACCGAAAGTGTGTGTGTTGGATAAAGGGTAAGAGAGATCAGCGCAGTCGCCCATCAGACAGGAAACAGACTGATAATGACTGGTGACCTTGTCAGTATGCATCACTGCTGCTATCTGAGAGATAAACACACACCCATAGCAAAAGTAGTTAGCATAAGCTGGCTAAAGTTTGCTATTTCAGTGCAGGGAATTCTTTAGTAGTTGATCATTTCTTCTGTGTAATGAGACTTTCCTGTGAGTCCTTCATTCTTTTCACACATATAATCAAACCAGTGTGATCATTTTAGGCTGGTTCCTGTGGTGTATAAACAAACTGAACTGATTATAAAGTTCTATATGTGACGTTTGCACCAAATAGAGGGACTGGATGGAGCGTCTGTCGTTTATATGTCTGAAACAAGTCTATTTTATGTTAGAGAAATTCAAATCATCAGAAAAGTGGGCTATATGATAGGTTTACAGACCATATCTACAACCTAATGTCCATGGTAGCAACCAAAATAAAGATGGTAAGAGAGATGGTTGCTATGGCACTCTGGGTGGTTGCTATGCTGTAGTGTTCTGGATGGTTGATAGGGTGTTCTAGATGGTTTCTAGATTGTTCCAGGTGGATATTAGGACCCTCTGTGTGGTTGGTATTGTGTTTTACATTGTTGCTAGGGTGTTCTGGGAGGTTATGTTGTTCTAGATGGTTCCTAGATTGTTCCAGGTGGTTGTTAGGACCCTCTGGGTGGTTGCTATGGTGTACTAGATGGTTGCTAGGATGCGCTGGATGGTTGCTAGAGTGTTGTGTAAGGTTGCTAGGAGATTCTAGATGGTTCCTAGATTGTTCCAGGTGGTTGCCATGGTGTTCTGTATGGTTGCTAGCGTGTTTTAGATTGTTCTTAGATTGTTCCAGGTGGTTGTCAGGGCACCCTGGGTGGTTGCTATGGTGTTCTCAACAGTTGCTGGGGTGTGCTGGATGGTTGTTAAGGTGTTCTCTGAGGTTGTCCTGGATGATTCTCCAGGTGGTTGCTACAGCACTTTGGGTGGTTGCTATGGCATTCTGAATGGATGCTAGGATGTGCTGTATGGTTGCTAGATTGTTCGAGATGGTTCTAGATTGTTCCAGGTGGTTGCTATGGCACTCTGGGTGGTTGCTAGGGTGTTCTGAGAAGTTGCCATGTTGTTCTTGATGATTTGATAGTTTAAAAAAATTAAATTGAAATAATTCAGAATTTAGAATTCAGAATTTTGTTGTGTTTGATATGCATGATTACAAGATTTGTGTCCTATTTAGGATGTCTAAATAGTCCTCTCTAGGGTGTCTAGGTTTTTAAATCGATTTGGACGCAACAGTGCACCAATATCTGAAAGTTGTTCATAAATATGGCCATAATCACAATATATTATATTCATGGTCCAAAATATTCAGATTAGTGATCAATCAATATTGTTTTTCAGTGACCAGTTCTTAAACTTCTACGTTTTGCCCTAATCTTATTTATTTGGTTACGTTCTTGGTCAGACCTTTGCTTTTGCTAGCCATCACCTTTAGAGTGTGGCTGAAAAGCTGCCACCTGGACAACAAGAAGTTGAAGTTATGAGAGGGAAAGAGGCCTGAACGCTCAGTGGAAAGTCTTCAGTGACTTCCTGTACTCACAAAGGTGTGTTTATCTGTCTAACCATCCAGTCAGCCAGTCTAAGACCACCAGAGCTGTAACAACTGCATCAACACTGCAAACGCCAAGCCTGCCACTCTCTCTCCGTCTCTCTCCGTAAGTTTCACTCTGAGTGGCTGGCAGTTGGTTTTTGTCTCCTCTTTGAGACAGGGTTTTAAACAAAGGGCTCAGGTTAAACAGTATCACAGATGTCTGCTGATGGTATAGGTGAACGCACACATGCTTTCATTTACTTTACTGCTCTTGCTTTACAAGATTGCTTCAGTATGGATATGTGAGTAAGAGAAAGCCGGAGGTGTTTCCTATGAATATTTCAAACAGGAAGGATTTGTGAGGACTTCAGCAATGAGACGTGTGCGTGACTGTTCGGTCGTAATGAACGAGTTTCATTGAGGAGTACAGAAATAAGAGAGGCACTTGACTAATCACCAACTATACATTGTTTAGTTACATAACATGAGTTGATTTTGTACTGCATAGTCATTTTAGATGGATAGATTGTAGAGGATAGAGCAAATTGCTGTGATCTAGTGTGTAATTTTCTGAGACTGTCCATTCTGGTATCTGAATCAGCTCAGCCCAAATGTGTTTGTGTCTGGATACAGTATATGTCCTGTTTATAATGTTCTTCTCCATAATTTGATGAATAACAGCTGCCATTATTCATAAAAATGTACAAAAACAAACTTCTGTTCACTGCCTATTTTCCACAAGTAGTGATAGCATATTATTATTGTCTGTTGATAGTTCCAGGAAGGTATTGTTGATTAATATACCTAATTTTTGCACATAAAAGAATGACAGTTGACTTAATTGCAACAGTGTTAGTGATTTTACATTAGGCTATTTTCATATTACACACCTATCCATCAATTTTTGGAATTTAAACCATAAAAACTGATATTGAGTTTCTTTAAAACACCATATTGATAATTAGGTCAAAAAAATTGAGAGTGAGGTTTACAGTAGGTTCAGTTTTTGTTTTAGGCATAGAAGGTCTAAGTAAAGTATATATGAATATACACTACCGTTCAAAAGTTTGGGATCAGTTAATTTTTTTATTTTTAAAAATTACTATTCGGAAAGGATGCATTTAATTAATCAAAAATATTAAGCAGCACAACTGTTTTCAACATTGATAATAATAAGAAATGTTTCTTGAGCAGCAAATCAGCATATTAGAATGATTTCTGAAGGATCGTGTGACACTGAAGACTGGAGTAATGGATGCTGAAAATTAGTTTTACATCACAAGAATAAATTGCATTTTAAAATATATACAAATAGAGAACAGTTGTTTTAAATTCTAATCATATTTTACAATTTTAATGTTTTTATTGTATTTTTGATCAAATAAATTCTGCTTTGGTGAGTATAAGAAACTTTTCAAAAATGTTACAGCATCTACCAGCAGGGGTTAACTGGCTCACGCCAGCTGTTAAGACATTGACCCTTTGCTGCCTAGTTTCCTTTTTAACACATTCATCTTAATTCTTAATTGTTCATAATTGTATTGACGTATTGTTTTAAGCTGTAATTGTTGGACAGGTCTCTCTCTTAAAAACATGTTTTGATCTCCAGAGACTAAAGAGGTTGAATAAACATTTAATATTACGTTGTCCTGTGGACAGGTGTGATGAATCACACCCGACTCCTCTGCATATGCATAATTATTGTAATCGGCTCCAGATACCACTGCAATGCTCACAGGAAGTTAATCAGATGAAAACGGATAGATCATCCAAATATGATTGATTATGGAACCAGTAGAGCAGATCTCCAGTGACAGGGAGGGGAATTTAATTTGGCTTGCGGAAGTGTCCCATCAGTGCTAGAACGGGAAGCATTTGTCCTGTTGGGCAGTGACAGTAGGTTTCCTTCTGATGTCTGCTGGGAGTTCCAGACACAAGGTTTTCCCTTGAGGAAGATGGATGATTGTGTGTTAAGTATTCCTTTGGTAGAGTGAAATATGCTTGGCAACCATTGCAAACAGAAGTGCAGATGTTAGGTCATGCAGTCTGAGCTGTAGTGACGGACTGCTTGGGGAGAGGACTTTTGCCAGATATAATCTTCTGAGATGATGTGGACAGGCCTGATCTGGACGACTGCTAACAAACCAACATTCCTCAAATGCAAGTGCAGAATCATAAAAACATGCCTAAGCAATAAAATCTGCAGAGACTTTTAAAAGGGATAGTTCGCCAAAAATAGTTTCACCCATCATGTCATTTGAAATCCATATTTTCTTTCTTATGTGGAACATCCAGTCAAGACACACACACACACACACACACACAAAGTGGGCAAAACTCGTACATGAACTATTATTATTATTATTATATTATTAATTAGTATTATTATTATTATTATTAAATGAAAGGGGGAAATAAACATGAATGTTTGTCATTCTATATTCATTTTTACAAAATGTACACAGTAAGTTTATGTATGGATGTAGGTATTGTTGATTAACTAATCATTTTAGTAAGACTCTTTAAACATTATAAGCATATTAGTAGGACATAAACATAACTGGCCTTCCTAATAATTGTAATTAAATTAAAAATAAAATGATTATTTATTGTAACTAATGTATTAATTTTGTTTTAATAATACATTTCTTTCTTTATTTTCTTCTTCTTGCGTTCGTTCTTTTTTCTTTCTTCTTTTTCTTTCTTTAATTGTTTCACTAATCATTGTAGTATGAGTAGGACTTTAAATGTAAATGTATTTATATAATATAATTAAAGAAGTGTTTATTTTATTAATTTTTATTATTAATGAAGATTATATATATATATATATTAGTAATTAGCTATTTTACGGCCGTTTAAAACTTTACTGATAATCTTAAAGTTTTATCTCTTCATCTTTTTCTTTATAATGGTTATGGTGGTCCTTTATGGCGGTGGTCCTTTGAGAATGTGATCTAGTTTAGGTTCATACAGCTGTGATGAACCGAGGATGACAGCAGCCTCTGTACTGCTCCGGGCAGCTGATGTTGGTTTTAATGCAGCACGGAAGAAATATTGACCAGTTAGACTGTTGACCTATCAGATCTTGCCTGAAGGGTAAGTGGTGGATGCCCTTGGGTAACCCATGGCAACGAGGGGTCATTCTACAAAGAGGCTCTCTTAACGAATTACTATATTAATGTCAGTCTGGGTCACTGGATGTCATGTCCTGCCTTTATGGCTTTCATGACATTTTTTTTTTATGGTTTTTTTGTTTTTTTATGAATATACAGCGGATTTCCAAAAATGCAAAGTGAAATAATATGGTCCAAGATTAATAAGAAAACATGTAAGATTCTGCATTGTTTCTAGGTTGCTAATCAGATAAGCAAAATTGAAGCACAATATGCTTGTTAACATATTATGATAATTCTATTTTTATATAAATGTCTTATTTTCAGCTTTCACTCAAATTGTTATGCTGACATTATTAAATTGCTAAATACTTTAATGTTCGTAAATTCTACTTTGCGGCACAAAAAGTGGTAGACTGGAATTGTTTCATTTCTACCTGATTTAACCCTTAAATGTAGTTTTATTGGTGTAAGTTTATTTAATTAACTTAAATATTTTTGACTTAAAGTATATGAAATATATCATTAAATTTTACCACATAAAGATTTTAGGTTATTTGTTTTCAGTGAAGTTTCAGCAAAAAAATAAAGAAAAAATAAAATAAATAACAAAATAAAACACGTGGAAACATTTCAATGTTAGTTAGTTCCTTTATTGTCCACAAGTGGACATTTGTCTTTGGCTTCACAACACACCAAAACAATATCAACACAATAAAAACAATTTTACACATGAAAAATAATACAAATCTAAAAAATACAAATACAAATAAAACTAGACTCAACATTCCAACTTTAGCATACACTCATGTATCCATTCCCATATGTACAAACCCAATTGCAAAAAAGTTGGGACACTGTACAAATTGTGAGTAAAAAGGAATGGAATAATTTACAAATCTCATAAACTTATATTTTATTCACAATAGAATATAGATAACATATCAAATGTTGAAAGTGAGACATTTTGAAATGTCATGCCAAATATTGGCTCATTTTGGATTTCATGAGAGCTACACATTCCAAAAAAGTTGGGACAGGTAGCAATAAGAGGCCGGAAAAGTTAAATGTACATAAAAGGAACAGCTGGAGGACCATTTTGCAACTTATTAGGTCAATTGGCAACATGATTGAGTATAAAAAAGAGCCTCTCAGAGTGGCAGTGTCTCTCAGAAGTCAAGATGGGCAGAGGATCACCAATTCCCCCAATGCTGCGGGGAAAAATAGTGGAGCAATATCAGAAAGGAGTTTCTCAGAGAAAAATTGCAAAGAGTTTGAAGTTATCATCATCTACAGCGCATAATATCATCCAAAGATTCAGAGAATCTGGAACAATCTCTGTGCGTAAGGGTCAAGGCCGGAAAACCATACTGGATGCCCGTGATCGTCGGGCCCTTAGACGGCACTGCATCACATACAGGAATGCTACTGTAATGGAAATCACAACATGGGCTCAGGAATACTTCCAGAAAACATTGTCGGTGAACACAATCCACCGTGCCATTTCACCAAACTCTATAGGTCAAAAAAGAAGCCATATCTAAACATGATCCAGAGGCGCAGGCGTTTCCTCTGGGCCAAGGCTCATTTAAAATGGACTGTGGCAAATTGGAAAACTGTTCTGTGGTCAGACGATTCAAAATTTGAAGTTCTTTTTGGAAAAACTGGGACGCCATGTCATCCGGAATAAAGAGGACAAGGACAACCCCAGTTGTTATCAGCGCTCAGTTCAGAAGCCCTCATCTCTGATGGTATGGGGTTGCATGAGTGCATGTGGCATGGGCAGCTTACACATCTGGAAAGGCACCATCAATGCTGAAAGGTGTATCCAAGTTCTAGAACAACATATGCTCCCATCCAGACGTCGTCTCTTTCAGGGAAGACCTTGCATTTTCCAACATGACAATGCCAGACCACATACTGCATCAATTACAACATCATGGCTGCGTAGAAGAAGGATCCGGGTACTGAAATGGCCAGCCTGAAGTCCAGATCTTTCACTCATAGAAAACATTTGGCGCATCATAAGAGGAAGATGCGACAAAGAAGACCTAAGACAGTTGAGCAATAGAAGCCTGTATTTTGACAAGAATGGGACAACATTCCTATTTCTAAACTTGAGCAACTTGTCTCCTCAGTCCCCAGACGTTTGCAGACTGTTATAAAAAGAAGAGGGGATGCCACACAGTGGTAAACATGGCCTTGTCCCAACTTTTTTGAGTTGTTGAATGCCATGAAATTAAAAAAAGAAGAGAAAAAAAAAAAAAAAAAAAAAAAAAAAAAAAAAAAAAAAAAAAAAAAAAAAAAAAAAAAAAAAAAATAAATCAACTTATTTTCCTAAAAGTTATACATTTTCTCAGTTTAAACATTTGATATTTCATCTATGTTGTATTCTGAATAAAATATTGAAATTTGAAACTTCCACATCATTGCATTCTGTTTTTATTCACAATTTGTACAGTGTCCCAACTTTTTTGGAATCTGGTTTGTACATATAAATGCATACATATGAATATTCATGTATCAGCATTTAGAATTCTAATGGCAGTTGACACAAATGACATCTGATACAAATTTTCAGATGTCATTTGTGCCAACTGCAGTTAGAATTCTAAATTAATTGTATAGAGAATTGAAGAATGAAAAATTCTTTATAACATTCTTAAAAAGGCTGTAAAAGCCTTTTTGGTACTAATTGGAACCTTTATTATACATTAAAGAACCATACATGGAACCATACATTAAAGTATTTACATCTTTTCTTAATTCAGAACTTTTGATATAGAAAGAATCATGTTCACATAGTAGAAGCATGCATTAAACATATAATCAAAGCTATGAGTAATAATGGCAGTATAATTGCTGTTTTCTAGGGAAGTGCCTCAGGATGCACTGGACTCATCCAGTGTGTGTGTGTGTGTGTCTTCTCTGGACTCTCTCTCCCCTGGGTTCACTCTTCACAGGTGCACTGAGCTTAACCCACTCTGACCCTCTTAATGAAGCACTCTGGGGCTTCCTGTGACCCCTCACCTCTCTCTTTAACCTCTTTCTCTCTCTGCACACACACAGCGGACATTAGCATGGAGAGCCTTGAGGATATAGCTTGAAAACAGCAGGCCAGGAAGTGTGAGTGATGTGGCCAATGAGATGTTCCAAAAGACGGTGGAAATGGATAGAAATACCGATTGATTGACTGAGATATTTTCACTTGGATTACATCGGGATAAATTTTCGAGGGAATAAACTTTAACTCTATCTATTTTTCTATCTAGTGTTCTATCTATCTGTCATTATACTGTATCTGTCGCTTTGTTATTATCTGTCTCTCTGTCTGTCTGTTCATCTGTCCATCATTCAACAATTTCATCATTCTGTCTGACTAAGAAATTCTTCATTCTGTCCTTTAAACAAATATACATTTAAATCAATTCAAAATCAAGAATGAATATCAGTTTCTTTCTACTTAGTCTTAACGGCATGTGGAATTTCAACCGTTTTTAATTTAAAAAAGACTTAAATTATGACTGGTGCCACAGAGAGAGGCATTAAATGTGGGTTAGTTGGGAGTACTGGTCTGATTAGTTTGTGGAGATTTACTGTGGGACTGCTGGTGTTGTTATTGGTGTCAGTAAGTCATATGACCGTGTGGCCCTTTCTTCCATGGGTGCGCATGTTAATAACGTTCCCCATTTCTAATGATCCGTCTTTTTAGTCTTTCATATACTTTCCAACAATGTGACACACACACACACATACACACACACACAGGTTTGTTTTTGTGAAAAGTGGGGACTCTCTATATGCGTAATGGTTTTTATACTGTACAGACCGTATTCTATTGCCCTACACCAACCCTACACCGAACCCTACCCCTTACAGGAAACTTTGTGCCTTTCAATTTTCATACACTCCATGTCTGTGTGATTTTATAAAGCTTATTGAAAGTGGGACATGGGTAATGTCTTGAAAAGTCCCTTCTCCTTGTATACGTATGTCATCCTTTGTCATTATCCAAATTATGTTCCTCATTTTGTCCACACACAACAACACACACACACACACACACACACCCACACACACACACACACACCCATACATACACACACACACAGGTTGTTTTTTGGTGAAAAGTGGGGACTCCCATAGGTGAATGGGTAATATACGGTACAGACCTATTATATCCTATTGCCCTACACCCAAACCCTACCCTATAACCTACCTCTCACAGGAAACTTTGTTGTGCTATTTCAGTTTTCAATACACTCCCTTCTGTGGTAGAAGCGGTTTGAAAAGTTGGGACTGGGGTAACGTCCTGAAATCGCCTCTTCTCGTTGTAATACCTACAGTATGTCATACCTTTGTCATTATCCAAATGTATGTCCTCATTTGTCACAAAAACGCGCGCGCAAACACACACACACACACACAACCCACACTTTATACAATTTAGAGTTTATCCTGCCAGCTATGGCATCAATAACAGAGGGTCAGAGAGGTGGCAGCTCAGTGCAGAGGGTATAAACCTGGATATGAAAAAGAAAGGAAAAGTTCAAACAGAAAAAACAGTCCATTAATGATAAGTGGATATCGGGTTTCACACAGAATGTGTCATTAGGCAACTACTGGCCATTTTAAATAAAAACCAATCCAAATCACGCTCGCATGTTCATTGGTAGAGGTATACAAGCAATAATGGCATATTTGGTTGCACTTTATTTTTACATACTCCTTGCAGAATATGCAAACTGTTAATAAGTTTAACAAAATAAGTTATTAATAAGCTATTTCACATAACAGAGGTTTACATATACTCCAAAAGAAAAAATAATAAATTACCCATCAAAAGTTGACTTACCCTTGAATCTTAATACTGTGGTTTGTTACCTGCACGATCCATGACTGTTAGTTGTTCAATATTATTAACGTATCCTAAATTTTGAACATTTAATGATATAATTATATATATTGTACATATTATTATTCATTTTTTTCAATTCATTCTCAATTAAATAAAATCTTCATCATATATATAATAGCATTATTTATAATTTTATATGATAATATATAATATAATATTATATATAATTTTGTGATTAAACTAATTAAATCATATAATTTATTAATATAGTTTATATGGGGTTTTTTTGTTTGTCCTGGCAGGTCAGCTGCCTGCTTTTCTTCAGAAAAATCCCCCAGCTCCTGCACATTCTTTGATTTTCCAGCATCTCCTGCATATTTGACCCCTTTCTAGCAGTGACTGTATGATTTTGAGATCCATCTTTTCACACTGAGGATAACTGAGCGACTCATTCGCAGAACATATTAAAAGTGAAAACATTTACTGATTTTCCCACGGCAACATGATGCATTAAGAGCCAGAGGGTGTAAACTTTCTTAATTGGATGATCTGCGTAAATTGAACACAATTTTGTTTTCCGGGTGTATTTTATATAACTTCTGAGAACTAAATAAAAATAATTGATATTTAAACAAAATAATAAAAATGTACTCATCATCATCCTTTCAAAAGTTTACACCCCCAGCTCTTTATGCAGTTTATGTATTCATCCTCCATTGGCACCTGTACTTACATTTTTATGCTTTAATAGCCAATGATTAAATTAATTGCTGAACTATTACTGAGGTATAAGATAGACAGTTAAACAAAATTTTTGCAAACAGAAAAAATGGTGCCTTTGTATACTTGTCAGTGACTCTCAACAGCACATACAATGATCTTAGCAAGAGAGATGTTAAATGTGAAAGCTGTATATGTGGTGATTAGAGCCCTGCATGTTTAAAGGAAACTTTAACGGTGGTAATATCTTTCTGTAATGAGGCAGATAACAACGTTGTGCTTGTGCCAGAGCATTGCGATACCTGCACTGTGACTTTAACAAGACTAAATGTGGCATCAATTTAAGCCACATGATCTTTACACACACACACACAGTACTAGAGACCCTTTCATTGTATTTGCCTGGAAATGCCATTATTGAGCCACTTTTTAACTGTTATTTTTCACAGATACAGAATGTGCTGCCCGCATCACAATGCATGTATTATTTCCTAATTGATGTTGAAAAGTGGTTTTAATTTGTTTTAGCCGTCAGTATGCCTGACATACACTGCACCTTCTGGTCCTGTAATCAGCCAGTCCCTCTAACCGTAATGCACTGAGAGTGTTAACACACACCTTTACTAAACCTGCCTTTCAGTAATGACCTCCTTGGAGACACACAAACACACACACACACACACACACACATCCACTCTGCTCCCACGCTGCTAATTACTTGGAATTGTTCATAACTGTTTTTCCTTTAAAGTTTGCTTTTCAAATGATCGCATCCCATGTATGATTCCTGGAGCAAAGCAGTCATAATGTATGATTAATGGAATTATTTTTATGATGCTGCTTGATTAACCAATTCATAAAAATCTAAGATATGGAGGATTTAAAAATACTATAATTCTGGACCATAGTACTTTGTTTTGTATCTTTCAGTACAGCAGCTAATGCTAAGTATATCCAATTGTGGATTTATCATAGGTTTACATTAACATTTATGACTGAACAGTGAAACAGTCTCATATAGGTACTATTCTCAACTTCTCCCCCAACTGATACTTCCTAATATGTAGCCGTTAGGGGTAAATAAGGTACAAAGATTAACTGCCCCAGTGACAGCTTTTATACCTTTTTTTTATAAGAGTGTAGATTACTTTTTTACTAGAGAAAACAAAATGATGGATATTATACCTGTTGTTAAAGCAATTTGTAAGTTAAAACACCCTAATTTGATTTGTTTACTTACAAACATTCGATTTTCACTCCACAGAGGACATTAGTTGATGGACTTGATGGATTTCTTGTGAATTATTGTGATTTTTTTAATCACTGTTTGGACTCTTATTTTGACGTCACCCTTCACTTCAGAGGATTCCTGGTTAGCATGTGATGTACTCTAAATTTTATCCCACTCCTTTCCGTTGAAGACACCACCATTTAATCTATCGGAGGCCTGAGGGTGAGTAAGTTTTCAGCAAATTTTCCTTTTAAGGTGAATTATTTCTTTAAAATATATGGGCCACCACTGCTTAAAAACAAACCACACTAATTTTGAAACATGTGCCTCAATTTCAATTGCATGCATCAATGGACGTGTAACAACGAAAAACACAAAAACAAAGGTTCTATGAGATTGACGTATTATTATACATATAGCAGAAATAATCCGTGATGTATGTTAAACACATTTTCCACCATAATTTGCAATAAATGTAGACAAATTTAATTAATTCGACAAATTCCATTAATTATTCGACTAAATGAGGACCTGAAGGTTTAAAGCTCAGCGTAAGTCACTTGGCTGACTGTCAGTCACTATAAAATCTGGCTAAACTGGGGTTGTAAAAATATTAAATGGGACACAAGCCACATAGCTGCATGGCTGCATACTTACACATATATTTACATGCACACATAGACAGACGTGCACAACTATTTCAGTCTTTAATGGCATTTTCTGGTCAGACAGAATAGAAAGGGTCATCTCTAAAACAATTCCCCCCTGACCCTGTTGAGTTTACTTAACCAGGGACAGACAGTTTATCACTGAACAGTTCTCCCCTCTCCACTGAGCACAATTACAAACTACCGTCATTAGAGCCTCTCACAGGATACAGCTACAAGTCCAACTGATTCATGTGAGGAATGTGGAACACACACCCAGGTTTGTTTTTATGGTTTATGGGGACACTCCATAGGCGTAATGGTTTTATACTGCACAGACCGTATATTCTATTGCCCTACAACAACCCTACCCCTAAACCTACCCCTCACAGGAAACTTTCTGCATTTTTAGATCTTCAAAAAAAACTCGTTCTGAATTATTTATAATCCTTTTGAATTACGTGGACACTGAAACTGTCCTCATAAATCACCTTCTCGTTGTAAGACCTATGTCATACCCATGTTATTATACAAATTTGTGTCCTAATAAACCACATAAACATACACACACACACAAACACCCACACAACCCACCACACACACACACACACAAACCCACACAGTCATTTGTATTCATGTCAAGCATACGCTATAAAAATAGTTAATAAATAATTATATACTACATAATAAAAATTGTTTAAATTAAAAATTTGGTTTAAATACCAATAAATAAAAAATACAAATATGTGATTAAAATAAATCAGTTAAAAATGCAACTTATATTTTATAAAGTAATAAAAATAAATTACATTTGATTTAAATAAATAAATATTACATCTAACAGTACCATTCACTGTATAAAAATATTGTTTGAAGTTGTAAATTGGCAGATTATTGGAGGACATTTTACAAGAAATGCTGTCTTTTTTTTGTAATTGTTTGTTAAATTTACTAGCAATTTCTGAGTGAAAACTGTTTCTACACCATTTTTTCAGTGTTTGCATTATAAACTGGTCATGAAACAGGTTCTGTTTCACAGATTTGTTACTTAGAAATCTCATCTGTATTTCAGTAATGATCTTGCTTCATACATAAATAAACGCCTGAGATTTACCTGCGGGATCAATGACATTTTGATATTATTTTAAGAAAGAAATTACAGATCTGGTTTCAGATCCGATAGGGAATGTATTTTACTGGCAGGCAGCAGTACTGACGGCCTGTGGGGTCCTGTGCTGTTTCCCTCTAGAGTGCAGATGTCCGATAAGGCAGGAGAAGCATAAAGCTGTCAGACTGGACCACAGGAATTGCGTACAAACTCTGAATATACTACAGTATGCTTCAAACTCGCTGTCATTCCCATTGATGCAATCTCTGCGGACGGAAGAGTACAGTATAGACACATATTCCAAGGAAAGAAAGAGAGAGATTGGTCAGTGGGCTGAGTCAGAATGTTCTTATCTAGCTAAATTATTAGTAGAGTTGACTATCTTATGAAGTCTCAACGCTGAAATCACTCCACAGCAAAATACCGGCCAATGACAGCTTGCCTTAGGCAAAAACTGTGTTTGCAATGAAAAATTAATGTGTACTCCAAATCCTTGCCAATACAATACATTTTGACCTTGAAAGATCCATAGTTTTTAAACGTAGGGTGTAACTCTCATCCTGCAGATCACAGAGAATTCTTAAGAGGCAGAAGATCATGACATATTTTTGATTGGAAGAGTATTGTTTTCAGAGAGTTCAGAAATGAGACAATTGTATGGAAAGTATTGAAGGGTTTACAAAGCATGTATTGTGTCTAACAGTTTCTGCCTTGATTCACACTCACTTTCTGGACTCTCTGACCATTATGTAACTAACACTTCTCTTCCTCCACTATCTTGCCCTGCAGCCATTGTTTAGTGCTGAAACTTGACTCAGTTCGCCTGGTTGCTTAACTTGTATATTGTACACTGCAAAAAAGTTATTTTCTTATCTGCATCTCTGCCTTGTTTTTGTTTCCAGTTTTGGACATTTGTCAGCTGGACAGCACCGAAGAACAGTTATATCATCAGCTAAAACAGCTGAACACGAGCCTGGCCAGACATCAAATCACTTTAGACTGGTTTAAATTTTACTGTCCAGAATTCTTTGACTTAGATTTGTCATCTTTGCTTTAGCTTCCCCTCTTTTAAATGGCTATCTGTCCATCATAGCAACGCCCAGGCCACATAAGGGCCAGCAGACAGTAAGTACCAGTGGGAGGAGGACAAAGCCCAGTGGTGTTTGTCAGTCACTAGGCAGGGCGTGCCGATCCCATGCTTCTCACCCTCGTTTCCTCTCTGTCACAAGCTGTGGGACTTTGACCTACTGCCACTGCAGCCTCACTGCCTCTGCACAGCCATCAGTACAAGATAAAAGACTGAAGGACAGAAAAGGACAATATTGTGCAGTACATTTTCATGATTCATCCAAACGGCTTTATCACCAAACCAAAATATGTATGTATAGATGGTTTAAGCTGACACCCTCATTTTAGCTAATAATCATCACTTAGAATGGCTTATCTTTTATATCTTTTTATTTTCATCATGTTAGGTTTGTATGCTATTTGTCTTGCCGTTGTGTAAATAATCAAATTATAATTAATACATTTTAAGTGTCTGATCTTGACCAGAGCATATTTCTGAAAGCCTTATAGAAATGCCTCCCTAAATTACAGCACAAACACACAGTGTTCATTATGTAAAGTTTATAGAGTTCAAAAGGTACTGCATAATGTAGGAATGACCCAGGAGTTGTCTCATTATTCTGATTTGAAGAGGCTGGGGATATTCAAACTAATTAAATGGAGGTGCAGACTTAATATGATTGACATTATGAGACACGCACACACATTAAAAGTAGTAAGAAGACAGAACAGTTAAGTGTGTAAGTTGTTTTCAGTGGAATATCATTGCTGGCACATCACCTCAGGTTGTGTGCATATGAAAATGGATACCCTCAGCTGACTGGGTAATTGAATCATAGCAAATGGCTTTGATATGTTTCACAAGGAAAAGTGTCCATGGGGGTTCATGCCAAAGTGGATTGGCCCAAGGCATGGGTGGAATCAGAGCTTGAGAGAGAGAAGAAAAGATGGAAAGGAAAGGTGAACACCCTGACGTGTGTGGACTGTGACTGTGGAAACATTGTGGCAAGAAATGTCCATCTTTGTGGTTTAAAGGGCTGGGGGGTTTAGTTTAAGGTGAGGGCACTTTAGGTTGAAATGTGTGTTTTTAAAGATTAAGTGTGTCATTTATGTTATGATACAATATGCCTATCCCACGCCTATCCAAGATGTAGAGGAGTTTGATGATTTGTTTGAGGTGTTGGAAACAGATTTTGAGAAATGTAGCATTACATCACTTGCTCACCAATGGATCCTCTGCAGTGAATGGGTGCCGTCAGAATGAGCGTCCAAACAGCTGATGAAAACATCACAATAACCCACAAGTAATCCACACTGCTCCAGTCCATCAATTAATGTCTTGTAAAGTAAAAAGCTGCATATTTGTAAGAAACAAATACATCATTAATGCATTTTAACTTGCTACTGGCCAAAATAATCCATAACAGTCCATAATCCATCCTCCAGTGAAAAAGTCCATCCCCTTTTTGTCATCTCACATTAAAACTCACCAGCATATTTGTTAAGCACTGTTTTGGATTGTTTTCACTTCTAAACTGTGCTTGATGTGTGTATTTCTCGCCTGATTCAGACAAGATGACATTTTCACTGTTGAAAGCTATATTATGTATAGAGGACTTGTGTTTTATTATTAAAATAATAAATCCGGAAGCAACAGGTTTAAGGCTAAAAATGTCCTACTGGGTTTATTTTTTACAAAGATACATAACGTAAACAAGTGTAAAGCAAGTCCAAAACGGCAACTTTAGCTCAACCAGTGGAATTAGTTTGGGCTGGGAATATACTTTTGTCCGTAACAAAGACAGTCAAAGGATGTGTTTGTTTCAAAATGATCACTTTTAAGCACTGCTCTGGGTTCGTATTTATAAGAGATTTATAAGAACAACATATGCATGTATTTATATGTGTTCCTCCTGCAAAAAAAATGTTAATTATTTGATTTGATTATTTATTTATTTTTGTCAGCCAGACAGCTTTGTTAACACCCTGTGTCTCAGGGCAGACATTCATTAGGGGTGTTTGTTTGGGTGAGACATTGAACACAACTTTAAAGCAGAATTCAAGACAACTGAATGACTTTAGTCTGAACTAGTGGGCAGTTCCTGTCAGTTTATATTATGATCTTTCTAAACACCCCAAGCACATATATAAAGTATCAAAGCCAGCATTTTACTTACAGGATGTGGTTAGTCCTTTCCATGTGAAACATGGAATAGTTTGCCCACGTATGATATATTGCATGCAGCTCATCTCCCTTCTTGTTAACATATTGTTATTAATGTGAAGGCATTTGTTTCGAGCTTTTACACACAAGTCAAGCTGGTGTATGGTTGTTGTAGGTCATAGTGATGTAAAGCCAAACACATTTTTAACACCTGCACCATTACTCAGAACACCTTACATCTTTTAGTGGCTAAAACACATATATGCACACATACAAATGCTTCCCCTATTATTGAGGCTCAAGCAAGAGTGTGTCCACCAGCTGGCTGACATTACACTTTAAACAAATTTTCTCTGAAACTATTTCCCAAACATCCCCTGCAGGTCAGAAGCATGTAATCTCCCTTCTGCTGTCTCTTTTTCTCCATTCCGTCCTCCTCAGTTCTCATTTTCTCTCTTTTTTCCTTAAAATTCATTTAAGTTTTGCTCCACATGCACAGACATCTCACACTGGGGTCTTTATAAAAATCTCTCAAACTCACTGAAGTATGTGATTTATTCAGCTCAAGTTACATTTGATATTTTCAAAGCTGCAAATAGACAGAAAGGGAAATTTTATTGCTTACAGGTTGTTCTCTCATAGCTCAGGAGACTCAGAGTTCGCAGTTATGCTTCATCAGCTTTGTCTGAGATTTAATATTTCTTAGGAGAAATAAAGATAGGAACAAATGAGACAGTTGTTGGCATAGAGTACGAATATAGAGCTATACTGTAAAATCAACGTGGATAGTAAGTTCAGTTTATTTGATTTTGGAAGACTTGTGGAATTCAGATTTATATTTTCACCAGACCTCATCTTAAGTTGCTGTCAAAACACATATGCATTATGTTACTTTCCTGTGTTGTCATCTACTCAAAGATGAACACTCACACATAGATGCATTTCAGTTGTTTATCTTTTCTAGCATGATGTCAACCAGAGCAGACGCACCTTTGAATGTCACTGTACTATATATATATATATGGGTGTGTTTATGTGTTTCGTATGTTTCAGATCTCTGCCGCTGGGGACAACAAAACACCTCGGCTGCACCAAAGAATCCAGCTGTCTGGTCAAGAAGAAAAATAATAAATAATCCTATGCACGGACGCTTGCCAATCGTGAAAAAGGTGAGGGGTAAATAAACACATTACAGAATGGGAGAAAACTTTGCTTGGCTGATTACATGTTTTCAGTGCAATTGAGGTTAAATGGATTTTTCCCGTTAAGTGTTTACCTATGGAAGAGTGAGACTATGTAGACGGCCACACTGTTTATTTACAGCGAATTCACTCAGGCCTGGTTGGAAAACAACCTGTGCACGGTTGCATACTGTACATCGGAAAAAAACATGAACAGCAGATATCAGGGCATCTTTCTGCCTGCTTTGTCAAAACAGTGATTATTTTTAATGCAATGCCACAGACGAGGGGACGACTTGTCGGGGATCTGAACCGGCAAAATTAAACAAAGAAACTCTGATATTCTGATCAAGATGTGAAATTGTTCTGATGGTTGTCGGTGAGAATTGGTGCAGGGCATACATTTTGCTTCTGGATGGATGGAGTGCTTTTAATGGCCCGGTTGTGAAGAATGCCGAAATCCCCCTTGAATTTAATGGGGAGTATGAGGAGGAATGTGTACTAATGTATGTCCACATATTTCTGAAGTACTCATATTGTACAGTATGTGACCATACATCTTCTTTTTCCAGGACACATCCTGGCCGGGATTTCTAAATTGCCTAAAATGTCTGGGTTTAGACTTTGTTTTCCTATTGACATGCTGTCTGTAGTCCTCATATATTTTATGTACATGTTTTTTATTTGCTATGACTGTTTTCTGTAGATCCCACCTTCTCACACCAACAATTGGTCGATTAAGTACAATACCTGCACAATATTGGTCAAACTCCTTTTCAGCCATTACCTTCAGCAAGAATGAAAACAATAGGAAAACAGTCACAACTTGGACATTTTGGGCAATTTAGAAATCCCGGCCACGACATGTCTGGGAAAAAGAGCACATACAGTCACCCTAAGTCTGTGTGATGTGAAATGAGAGGGGAGTAGTGCTTATGATAAACTCAGTTTGACATCAAAATGTCTTTGTTTACACTGTGAAATGACCCTCCCCTCATTTGCACAAGCACACAAACATCATTCACATGTACTTTCAGGAAAAAAAAAAATTTAAGAATGTAAATATTTCGTGTTCATGTTCACATATGTATATTTGCATAGAAAATGATTTGAGCCTTAGTCTTTAAATGTGTAATCTAGGAAGTGCAGTAATTCTTTTTCGAATTCTGATATAAAACAGTCTTCATTTACCAACAGCAAGCCAATTCAGCTTCCATCTATCCCTGTCATAGCTGTAAGCCAGAATGCTGAGAGAAATCTGTGAGTAATTTCTGCAGTAATCTGTAGTAGAGATCAACTGCGCTGAGGGCACAGAGCCAACACACTACACCAAGGGACCTTTTAGTTCCCGTTCCCCACACAGAACAACTTATTAGTGCAAAGAGAGAGAAAGAGTGATTAGACAATCATGCCATTAGTGCAGTCTATGAGTCAGGCCTCTGGCTGAGCACTCCCACAATTCAACAGGCCATGTTATCCAGACTTATCAATGATTAGGATAAGTATCAATAATGAAATCACGCCAGTCACTTGAGAAATTGTGGGGGGTTTATCAACCATGAAGGTCCACCGGGGGTTTGGGAATGGGTGGCGAAACATGCCACACATGAATATTCTGTATATAACACAACTAAACACAGACATGTTCCTTAAAAGAGAGTGAAAATGATACTATGGTTTGATGCAAAAATTAATAATAAAAGATCGAATAATGTAACTAGTAATGTCAAATGTCCGGGTTTTGGCTTTGTTTTCCTGTTGCCGTTCTTTAAAGTCCTCAAAGATTATACAGTATGTACCTGTATTTGCATTGCTTTGACCTTTCTCTGTAGATCCCACTTTCTTGCATGTCATGAATGGATTGGTCGATTATGTACAAATGCCTGCATGCTATTTTGTCAAATTACTTTTCAGTCATTATCTTCAACAAGAATGAAAACACAGACATTTTAGACAATTTAAAAATCCTGACCAGGACATGCTCAGGAAATGTTAAGACATTCTTTTCAGAAAACATATTCTTTATTCTATTCGTATGTTATGTAGACATTTCCTGGTCATTGTTTTGTACTGTTGCATTGCAAGGAGGATTGTGAATATATATATTTTGCACATTGCACCTCAAACCATACAACACGCCTCATTATTTGCATACTATATATGCACGTTTTTTCCCCTTCTCTAAATACTGTCTTTTCTATAGGTAAACTCCCTGCTAAGTATCTGGATGTATTACAAGGAATTTATTTGTACTGTGAATAAAGAACCTGACTTGACTCAAGCCTTTTGTCTGTATGACACTAAGATGGAAATGCAGATTAGTTGGGAATGTGAGTGAATTTATCAGCATTATAGAAGTCATTATTATTTCATTGATTTTTAAATATCTTAATCTTAATAATTTAAGATTTCTGCATTCTGAACAGTTTAAAAAGGTTCCAAAAGGGGGTTTTCACAGAAAATATTTTAGTTTTTTCCAAGTAAAGAACATTGTCTGAAGAACCCTTTTTCACTACAAAGAGCCTTTTGTGCAATGGAAAGGTCTCATGGATGTTAAAAGTTCTTAATTGAACCATTACTGCCAATAAGAAACCTTTTAAGAGTGTAAGCTCAAATGTATGCATTGTTGCCTTTGGACATGTGTTAGGACAATTACGTGTTGATTATTGCATTGCAACCCAAAGACAAATCACAAATGAGACCTCTTTAAAGGCGCAGTTGTTTCTCTTAGACGTCAGTTAAATTCAATTATGTTCAAATTGAGACTCCCAATTCTCTGATTTTTCTCTTGAGACAAAAAAGCCTCAACAATGCCTAAAAAAGATTTGTCAAGATATCACAATCTGCAGTAAAATTTGGGAGATTTCAATTATCTGTGCTATAGTCCACATTATTGTTATAGCGCCATACAACTACTCCATGTCAACAATTGTGTCTCATTTGTATTTGTACTCAAATACAAATATCAATCACTAAAATGACACTGTCCCCCTGAGTTGTAAGGTTTGTTAGTAGCACTCACACACTTGCAATGCATTGACCACGCATTCGCATCTGGGTTTGTACATTTGCATGAAGTATGTTTCTGGCCTAACTCACACACACACACACTCACACCCAGATATACACTTATAGACAACACACAAAAGTTATTTCCAGGGGAATATTCCACTTCTTACGTCTTTGGCAGCATTGTGGGACAGCAAGCCACTTCTCAACAACACCCAGTTGTTTTTACACAGACTGTCCTGCATTTTATCCAAAACACATCCCAAAAAGGTCAGTAAGCGTTCAGCACTGCCCTTGGTTTTTAAGAGTTAATTCGTTTTAAGGAGTGGATTAATCACAACACTTCTGTTGCTTACACTATATTTTGCCAAATAATACAACTGCACGTTACAATCCCCAGCAAGAATGCTTTATGATTTGATTAATATACCCAGAAGGGCAGCTGAGTTTAGATTCACATTCTGAAGCTCTTCGAGTGCAGTATGTCTTGATGAATCCATGGGGAGGGGAAAGTATAGCAGAGCTCAGTTTCAACCTCATGTATGTAATGCTACTCCAAATGTGGAAGTGAAAAATCACATCGATTGAAGGATGTCATTTCTCAGTGCTCTCTCTCTCTCTCTCCCACTCTGGCAGTATTGCCGGCCAAAAGCTCATACAATGACTGAATTGTACCACATTCTGTACAGTAACAGGCTTCTGAATTTATTGTATGTGTCAGCATTCATAAAGAACTATGCAAGTCACTGCAAAAATGAATGACATTAACTATCATTAATGATGTTGGCAGCCAAAGAGAAATTACTCATATTGAGACCTCGACCAAACCTTGAAAATACGGTGCAGTAGAGACCACTTTTTCAGTGGCATTGGATCCAGAATGATTTTTCCCATTCATTTTCTAAACCAGTAAAGAATTCTGAAAGGTAAAATATGTTACTCACCCAAAAATGACAATTCTGTCATAATTCAGGCCTATTTTCCTCAAGTTTTCCCAAACATTTGAGTTTCTTTTGTCTGTTGGGCACAAAAGATGATATTCTGGTATATGTTGATAACCAAACAGTTAACGATAGCCATTAACTGACAGCCAACCAAATCAAAAAATTAAGTATCCTCATTGTATATACATTATAACAAATATTATACATTATAAACTTAATGTAGACCAGTGCTCCTTTATCAATCGAGACTTCTTGCAGTGGTGGCGATTCATCGATCTAATCCGACTTCATTACTCGTTTATTCGGCTTCGAGTGCCATCCTTATTATTATTTTCACGTAAGAAAAATAATATCTCCTTCAGTCAGCATTCTATTAAAATCGAATCATTTCTTCATTATATAAATAGTTTATTATTATTATTTCACAATAGAAATAGTTCATAGCTTCCAAAATAAAATCGATTAAAATTCTCAGCACAAACGACAGTATCTCCAGCTCATGGAAAAAAGTGTGAACAGTTGAAGCGTGCGCTGCTCTCTCGCGCTCCCCTCCCCTCACTGCACGCGGCGCTAATTGGCGCTCTCAGCTCGAGCCAGCAGCCACGAGCGCCACAGACGCCGAGACCTCAGCCAAAGTCCGGTCACTCTCAGAGAACCGTTCATTACTCTTTTTATGTGTTTTCGTTTTATGTGTCTCCCCTCATTAAGTTGAAGAGAGCTTAGTTTAGGAACACTGGACACTTGAAGACATTTCAGCATGACTTTGGATAATAACGGATCTTGAAGTGTCAAACTGCGCCTCAGACTTCCAGAAAATAACGACAGACACCAGCTCTCAGGTACCCGTTTATTATTAATATTTCAGTATTTTATTGCATTTCATTGGTGGATATTGAGCAGACAAGTGTAAAACGTCATCGATATGTCAACTTTCAGAAGTTCAAATATTTTAAGTAAGTTTTAGGGTGCATCACTGAGGATAAATGACAGTTTTGTATCTTTTAATTAGTACGGTCTGTAATCGATAGCAACAGTCCGTCGATATTTATGTTATATAATATTATAATATCAGGCTATATTATTGTCACATTCATAATAAAGATACACCAGCGTTTTAAAACAGTGTCATGTCTGTTGTGGGTGATACAGACTTCAGTGTGTAAAAGTAATTGCTGCTCTCACGAGGATACATATTTGCAGAGATGTTGTTTGAGGTAATTGATCATGCATGGCTCTCTCCTTTTCTCTTCTATTTTCTTCTCTGATTTTTAGGTGGTAAGAAACATGTTACATTTCAAAAGATTTAAATCACAGCTGCGCTTTAATAAATATGATCTTACTGGCAAGTTAGTTTAAAGCAGATATTTAACTTTAACAAGTACGTGAAGCCACCGTATAACGTCATTTTTACAAAAGCACATATCCATTTTCAACCGGCCTACATCTTTCTATTTTATTTTTTATTTAATTTATAATATTTTATATACAGTATTATAATGCTTTTACATGTTAATAACACACACACATGTTTGTTTTTATGGTTTATGGGGACTAAAAAAATGGTTTTTATACTGTATAAACCATATTTTCTATTGCCCTACACAAACCCTACACCTAAACCTACACCTTACAGGAAACTTTCTGCATTTTTAAATTTTCAAAAAAACTAATTCTGAATTAATTATAAGCCTTTTGAATTACGGGGAAACTGAAAATGTCCTCCCATACATCACCTTCCTCGTGTACTACCTATGGTCATACCCATGTGATTATCCATTTGGTGTCCTCATAACCAATAAACAGCACACACAACACACACACATCTATACACACATATGTAGTATCCAGTTGGTATAAGAAAATAATCCTTTTGTTGCTTTGCAGCCTGAATTGAAGACGGACACAGTTTTTGTTTTAACCTGCTGTATTTACTCAGTGCAACTTATATCATCCAAGTGAAAGATATAACACCAAAATATCATAAAAAATTTTAAAAAACAGAATCACTGAGTTGGAGAAAGGATCAATCCCCTTCTAAAAATCAATTGCACAAAAAGCAATTTGACTATCAACTGTGCTCAATTTGATTAGCTCAGCATGAAAACAGATTTCCTGGAGCATTTTAGTCCTTGGTAGTGCAACTGAAGCAAACACTCAACTATGGTTGGCAGGCCCTGTCCAAAAAGATTCTGATACGTTGGTGGAATGGAACAAAGATTTCAACGCTTTAATCATGCCTAGAAGCACATGAAGTCTATTCCTTAAGAAGTGGAAGGTATTATATGTTGTGGTTGAAGGAGAAAAAGCTGAATGTCCTTGCATAGCCTAGCCAGAGCCCAGGCTTAAACCCCATTGAAAATCTGTGGACTGACTTGAAGACTGCAGTCCACAAACGCTCACCATCAAATGTATCTGAACTTGAGAAGTTCTGCAAAAGAGAGAGGGCAAATATTAATACTAAATGTGGAAAGTTACTAGATACATATCCCAACAGACTAAAGGCTATATTTAAAGCAAAAGGTGGTTCAACAAAATACTCACACAAGGGGGTGATTCTTTTTCCTACTCAGTGATTCTGGTTAATTTTTTTTTCTGACATGTTGGTGTTTTATCTTTCACTTGGATGTTATAAGTTTCACTGAGTATATACAGCTGGATAAAACAAAACCTTTGTCCGTCTTCATTTCAGGTTGCAAAGCAATAAAATGTGATTATTTTAAGGGGGGGGGGTATTCTTTTCTATACCCACTATATATACATAATGTAAAAAAATAAAAAGTCATTGTTGTCCCCGGGAGATATATTTATATATATATATATTATATATATAATATATATAGATTATCTATATAGATTATATATGTGTGTGTGTGTGTGTGATTGGTGTGTGTGTGTGTATCCTTGCCCATTGCCGTTTTTTTAAAGTGTCATATGATGCGATTTCATTTTTTTCCTTTCTCTTTGGAGTGTTACAAGTGCTTGGTGCATAAATAAGATCTGTAAAATTGCAAAGACTAAAATCTCAAACTTAAAGAGATATTCTTTAAAAAAGTTAAAAGTCAGCCACGCCTACCTAAAACGCCTCGTTCTAACACACCACCACATATCTACATCACTATGTGGAAATATTAACATAATGCCGCCCAAATGTGCATGCAGAGAAAGAAGGTTTGGTTTCAGGAACAGCAGTAGTGTTGAGGCAGTCATGTCAGGGAGACGCTGTGTGTTTCAGTGCGAAAGCAAAAAGCACTTTATTTGGCCTTCCGAAGTAGATGCAATTAGGAATCTTTAAGATCACTTACAAAAGAACAGCAATACACCGATGTTCGAATTTGTGCAACGCATTGTATGGACGACAGTTTTTTAACCTAGAAGAGTACAAGGCTGGCTTTGCACAAAGGCTATTTTTAAAAAAAAAGGGTAAATTCCGACTTTTGCTATGACAATCTGGCGCTTCTGAATCAGCGACTGTAAGTATGTTTTGTTATCAGTTTAAGTATTTGCTATTGACTGTTCAAATTCGGAGTTTTGCGCAGCGCAGAGTAACACGTGTGTGTGTGTGTGTGTGTGAGGGAACAGGGTCACATCACAGGAGAGAGAACTGCCTGTCAGAAATCATAGCACATCAACTGTCTTAACCGCAGCTTGTTTCTCTGCAGTCATCACTGTGTCTGTCACGCTCAACGCGGTTTGCTTTTTCGGGCATTGAACGGAGGTAAAACTAACGACTTTTGAACGAGAACTGTCTTGATATTTCCTTTTAAAAAAAGCTGAAGCTCGCGATTATGGTAAGGGGAGTTACATTTCCGACGAGTGCTTGTGGTGTTCGGCCAATCACAATGCACTGGGTCAGCTGGCCAATCAGAGCAGACTGCGCTTGTCGGAGGAGGGGGCTTTGTTGAAAATGATGTGTTTTAGAGAGGCGGGGCATAGAGGACCTATTATAATGTACAGTTTTTGAAAAATAATGTGTTTTTTGAACATTAAAGCATGTCAACATATTCTGTTATACCAAATACACAAAATAATGATCTTTAAGATAGCATCATATGACCCCTTTAATAACAAATTGTCTTAGTTCCCTTTCATGGGAACTTCGAACTTTAGCGTCCTCTAGGTGTTCCTCCCATAGCGACCCCTAGGGACCGCAGTGTCCGGCCCTTACTCAGTTAACCATGTTACATAAGTACCTGAGACATTCCCCTTTCATGTGCACTCTCGGACTGCGTCCGTCAGGGGGGTCGCTATGGGAAACCTAGAGGACGCAGTGTCTCGTTCCCTACTCTGGGAGCCATGGTTACATAAGTAACCTGAGACGGTTTTCTTCACAGCTGTGGATCATGATTCGATGTTGGCATTTCTAGTCAGTGCCAGGTAGTATTAGAGGAATAGGACTTGTGATGGGTGTAGGATGTAATATTTAGTTTCAGAAAAGTGCATATTGATTCAGGTTCCAGGACAGACTACTGCCCAACAGTCTGTGTGGCATTATGTCACCAAAGTATGGATTCGGAGGATGACCACAAAGGCTTAAGGTGTCATTTGGCACAGTTCATTCTTATTCTAGAGAACATTTACTTCATGTGATCAGTAGGTTTTGTTTACAAGTTTTAAATGCATAAATCTGCTCATTTGTATCAGCTTTCTAGCATATTGAAGGCTTCAAAACATGGATTAAAGCCATTAAACTCCCATTCTGATTTGATGTGTGACTTTAAATTAAGTAAAAGATTAATAAGGTTATGAAAGCAGATAAGGTTTATTTTCAAACGGCTGGCCAGATTTGCTGGTGTGGAATGTCTAATGGGAGTAAAGCGTGTCTGTGGTGTCTGTCAAGGGAATGAAAGATGGGAGATTCTCAGTCTGCCTCTGGTCCTCCTCACACATGTGCGCCAACAGCTGAGCTGGGATTGGCATTAACTCTTGACTCTGTGCTTCTTCAGAAGAGTAAGAGGACGAAACCAAGCCAGAACATATTACTTGACTGGAAAAGAGGGGGCTCTTTCTCTCCCAGTGGCATTTGCCCTGTGTTAATGGGCAGGATAATACCTCTCTGTGATACACGCAGACTTTATGGAAACTCTCTCTCACACACCCCGTGGTTTTATTTGGTGAGACCAAGAGGAAGTCTCAGTCATAAGCCACAGAATTTGTATACACACTTTACAGACTATATGTGTGTGTTTCTTATTAAGTATTGATAAAAAAAAATATTAGCAGTTAACTTATCTATATTGAAAAATCTTTCAATTTTTTAATGGTAAAACATGAGTGTAGCTGTTTTTATTTAATTTGCATGCATAGGCACACATGCCGTAAAGTATAGTTGTACCTGTGTTCTCAATATAATGTTTTGCTTTGCTTAATTCAGCAAGCTGGACCTCTGAAATATATTTGGAGAGGAAAACATGATACCAGATAGGGTGGGGAGCTGAATTTCCTCTCCTGAAGAATCAAAGTAGGGCAGTAAGTGGCAGAGTGATGGATTCTAGTTGCTGTTTGTGTGTTCATGTTTATGTGGTTTATGAGGACACAGATTTGTATAATAACATGGGTATGACATAGGTATTACAATGATTACAATGAGAAGGTGATTTATGAGGACATTTTCAGTGTCTGCGTAATTCAAAAGGCTTATAAATAATTCAGAATGAGTTTTTTTGAAAATCTAAAAATGCAGAAAGTTTCCTGTAAGGGGTAGGTTTAGGGGTAGGGTTGGTGTAGGGCAATAGAAAATACGGTTTGTACAGTATAAAAACCATTACGCCTATGGAGAGTCCCCATAAACCAAAAAAACAAACCTGTGTGTATTTGTGTGTGTGTGTGTGTGTGTGTGTGAGTCCTTGTCTAAGTGTGTTTATTGTACATCCGTGGAGCATAGTGCCACCTTGGTGTTAAAAGGCTCTAGCACAGATGTGCGACTGCTTTCCTAGTCTTGTGTCTCTCTCTTGTACATTTTCTCTGTCTGTCTCGCCTCACAGTCTCTCCTCACTACATCTGCAGTATATGAGCCAGTAAGACAAACCAACCTTGATTCTTTTAAATCCCAGTTTTCTTGACTCATTTAGAAGGCAGAAGGCTGTGCAGGAAAGAAAAGAAAATGTTTTTTTGATTTTTATGAAGAAAAAGTGGTGCTTGTTGTGCAAAAGTATCCATCATAGGTAATTGCCACGTGGTTGCCGCAGTGTTCTAAGTGGTTGCTGTGGCATCGCTAGGTGGTTGCTAGGGTGTGGTTGACCCATGTCTATTTTATTTTGGTTTCTCAGTGTCGCTCTTCAGTGTAAATCTCTTTTTTTAATCATCCACCATATGATTGTTTAGAAAATGAATGGCACACCAATGACAATTTAAAATATTATTTAGTGAGCCACTTCAATAGTGGCCTGTTACACAAAGCTAGTTGAAGAAACTCAGAACTCAAAGCTCAGTTTCAGAGTAAGTTTAGAGTTCACTTCTTTGCTGAAGATGAAGAGATCATTATGAAAAATATCATGAACTGAAACAAATTCACAAGGCAAGAAAACACAGCAACTTCCATGTTTAAGGCAGCAGTTTAATATCTGTAAAAATATCTGAAATTATAAATTAATTAGAAAATTATCTGAAATTAGAAATGCTCTGTGAGGAGGGAAAGTGTGGAATGTTACACCCCGAGGAGCAGGTGAAATCAACAGAATTATTTATATAGGTTTATAAAACTTTAAAGAAATTGATAGTTTAGCAGGTGTGAAAGCTTTATATATTCTAAAGCTTGTATTTACTGTATGTCTTTCTATTAATTGGTTCTTTCAAAGTAAAAAAAGATATATTATATTTTCAAATTCTTATAATTAGTGCTATTTAAAAAAGTACGTTTCTGATTAAAATTAGAGATATATTATCTATATTCATTAAAATATATGAAGTCGGGTATAAGTGTCAGCCAGTCTTGGGCGACAATGCTTGTGCTGGGGTTAGAGCAAGAGATACAGGATCAGATATGTGTCACTTTGCTCACAGCTGTTCAGTCCAGTTTTGGTTTTGCAATCTCTTACCCAGAATAATACCTGCTCCGGAGCAGTTTAGCCATGTAGCTCAAGTTACTTTGATGATGCACACTGCTAAAAATCAATCCATCTTCTTAAACACAGAAAAACAGAGTTTTCTCAAACTAAATTCAAACTTATGTGGGTAAAGCCACTAAAACCGGCTTTATGAAGTAGACCATAGGTTTTGGAACAGTTCTGTTCCAAAGGAAAAGCAGACCTTTGTTCACAGCACACCCCTAACTGGTGTTACCTGAGTTCCTGTATTCACTGATACTGTTTTAAGTGTGTGAATGTTTGTATCTTAAAATGATTGACTGACACGTTGCATTCAGCCTTGTCTCCCTCAAAGGGCTCCTGTCTGCGGCCGTACACCCTTGAACAACCTTGATAATAACACAGTACCTCATACACCTCATCTTTATCCTTCCTTCACACGGCCTAAAGCTTACACCATCTGCCCCCTCTTCACCTGTATGTGGGTAACAGTACAGTTTTTAATCTGCTCACTCCAAACATAGCTAATCGACAGGAGACATTAGCTGGGCACTTTGTCTACTCTCCATTACGGCTATGGAGGTTCCTCTCAGGATGTATTGAATTACCCATAATTCCCTAAACCTGTCAATCACAGACAGACAGACAGAGTGTCAGGTATTCCAGGCATATAATGAGTTTTGGGAATGTTGGCAGAGAGGAATTTCTTCACCGCTCTCTTTTTGCTCTCTGTCATTAGATATGCACCTGGCTCTCTCTGAGCTAAGTGCAGGTATGAAAGCTAAAACCTTTCCTCCTTTAAAGATGAGAAGAGGGATTAAAAACATATCATTAAACATGGACTTGGCTCAGACAAACAGGACTAAATACAAAGTTTCACCCTTTTAAAAGTTTGCAGAACACAATTTTTTTTACTGTACTCTTTTCCGTCGAACAATGCGGTGATATTTGATATATTTTTCAGTTGCCTTTACCATAACAGACAGAGTGCTATGGATGATGATGATAACCTTCATGAGCGGCTGTGGATATATATAAAAAACGTTTGCCTTAAGTCAGACTTACAGACTGTAGGAAACAGTTGTTGAGGATTAGAAATTACATTTTAGATTGAATCGTAATGACATCGTCTAGGCTATGTGTCTGCTTTCGTGCTGTGTGATTGGGAGTTTAGGTCGAGGCCAAAGGACTGTTCAAACTGTCATATGAAAACTATTCAGCAAGTTCAAGTAAAGGTCTGCTCTTCCTTTCGCTGCATATGTAACCTGTCAGTCATTCAGTAATGCCCTGAGGCAAATATAATGTATTCACAACAAATTAGGGGAATAAGATTTTACAAATGTTTTCGTTATAGGATTTGAGATGGGTTGTATACACATTACTGGGTCACAGAATCATGTATACACAGATTTTAGTGGAGTTATGACTGGAATAAATGGTGTTTTTTTGTAAACTAACAACTTTTTATATCAGTCTGAGTAAGTAAATGCATACAGCGGAAATGTCATTACGTTTATTTATTCACTAAACATACTTAACATAGTTATACTTTGAACAGATTTTCCCCAAGCATTCATTTTCATAGAAATTTTCATATAGTCCAAGTGATATGTGAAAAAGGTTTTCACTTATTCATAAAAGCATGAAACTTGGTACACTTGTATAGTTTGCGGCCCTGAACATTTTCAGAAATGGAGCCATTGTGAAAACACCTCGTGGTTGCCATGGCGACCATTTTACTTTCCGCCATAACCAAATGATGTATTTTGTGTCACAGCTCCAGAAATTGTCACGAATTTGGTCCATGGACTTCCGTTTATTCACCACCAGAGGTCACCCTTTCCATTACATTGACTCTCGCACAACACAAACTGTTGCATAGCACCCCGGACTACATATCCCATCATTCTTTGCACGATTTGCACACTGCACTGATTGCACTCATTGCACACAGCTGTTTCTAATCACCTCACTCACTATATAACACCCACTCTAACCACATTTCTCTTCTGAGTATTGTTTAGCCTGTACCCCGTTCCGAGTCTCCGTGTTTTCCTTGTTTTGCCTTGCCTTGTTTGTTTTCTCGGTTTCTGATCTTTGCCTGTTTTTCTGGATTTATCCCTTTAGTCTCGCCCCTGTGATTCTGTCTGCCAATCGGTGACCTACGCTAGCCCTAGGACTATTCTTGTGTTTTTGCCCGCCATATACCTGTTTGCCATTGTTCGACCCTGCCTGTTATACCACGTCTCTTTAATAAAAGCTTGCAGATGGATCCACACGTCTCACGTCTCTTCAGCCCCGTTACAGAATACTCAGATATCGGGTATCACAGCAGTAATAGTACATACTGTATTATGGCTATTAATTTTTTCTTTCTTTGATAATTAACTAATATTTTATTCAATAATATATTAAAAGATTATTGAATACCATCATATATTTCAGATATATACTATATATATATAAAACTCAGGTAAGTTTATTTTTTCCTGACCTCTCAGGCAGAGACGGGTAGGCGGTAGTGTGTTTCCAATACATTCTTGTTCTCTCTCAACAATGCTCTAACATCTCACGCAGACAGCAATGCAATCAGGTGAACAGTTAATGGTTAATTCAGTGACTTTATGAGAAGGATTACAATGAAATCTCAGAAGATGCAGAATGAAATTTCAAACATATTTCATGTAAACTTAATTTACAATCACTCTCTGGGGCCATAGTTGTCTATCATGTTGTCCACAAGGGGGAAGCCGGTGTCCTGCATGCGGGCGGGTACATGCAGGTGAATTGCTAATATTTGATGTAACGGGTGGAATAGTATTTATGTGTAGGGTGTGGTGCGGGCCGGATGTTGACAAGTACGGGAGGGTTGTGGGTCCAGTTACTAGATATAATGATATATTAAAAAAAATAATTTAGACTCGGTCCAGTACACGCTGGGCAATGTAGCCAACTGCGCTGCCACTGATTGACAGCTGTAGTGATTATATTAAAGGTAGCACTCTTTGCTGGCTTTCTGTATTTAATCTATTCACAATTTGAATAAAAGTTTTAATGAATGAGTGTTGTCTACCTCATGTAGGAGATTTAATGCAGGTGTGGTCCAGGTTTTCATGTCAAATGTGTCGGGTATGGGATTAAATTAGTGTTGCTGTCAGATAATGTGTTGGGTGTTCTATTAATTACTGCGATTGTGGGAAGATAATTTCAACAGGCAGGACAGATGAATGAAAATGCCTCTCTGTGATGTTACCACAAGGCATCGCTTACTTACAGATCTCAGGCTTCTGGAGGGGATGTAGATTCGTAAGAGTGAGGAGGAAGTAGGAGGGTGCTGAGCCTGTGGCTGTTCTGTACGCAAACATCAATGTCTTGAACATGATGCGAGCCGCAACAGGTAGCCAGTGCAGGGAGATAAAGAGAGGAGTGAAGTAGGCCCTTTTGGGCTTATTGAAGACCAGTCGTCCTGCATTCTGAATCATTTGTCGGTTTGATTGCCAGTTATGAAAGTCAGCAGAGAGCCGCACTAGTCCGCCTAGAATGACAAGGGCCTGTGCAAAGAGTTGTGCAGCTCTCTCTGTTTGGAAGATCCTGGTCCTCCTGAGTTGTGCAATGCACACCTACATGATCGAGCTGTCTTTACAATATGGTCCTTGAAGGTCAGCTGGTCACCAAAGATTTTTTTGATTTAACCTAGCAGATTAGAATCATGCTGTAGATTCGGAGTGGCAGGGAAGATAAGAAGCTCAATCTTTGCCAGGTTGAGCTGCAGGTGATGTTCCTTCATCCATGCCGAGATGTTTGCCAGGCAGCCTGAGATCCATGCAGCTACTATTGGGTAGGGCTGGACAATAATTCAATATGTATCGCGATATAATTTTTCAATAACGGTGATATGATTTTAAACACATTTCCGATATTTCGATATAAATTACCAGTGTTTTCCCATACATTGATTTATTTGTGGCATTTGACTTCGTTGAATAAACATGAGCTCTGCACGTTTCAAAGTCAAAACGTGGCGCGGGTGTTTTTATATGACTGTATCTCTGAAGGGAACCGACTTTCTTCAGAAAAGTTTCCATGGCATTTTCATCTGATAAAGCAGCATTCATGAGCAGAGCGCTGCTTTGTGTACAGCCATTACCAGGGAAACCGCTACTTCTACCGCTCTCAAAGCGCCTCCTGCTGGCAGACAAACAGTTTGCATTTTCAATAATAAACCCTTTTCCAGCAACATGTTTTTGTTGCTAATTTTTTTTTGTTTTCTGCAGCAACTCTGAGCACTTTTCATATTCTTTATCCAGGCTGCAGCACTTTTGTTTCCATCTATAAGAATAATCAGCCTACACTAGCAGTCAAAGGTTTTTGAACTGCAAGATTTTTATTGTTTCTTAAAGAATTATCTTCTGCTCAGCAAGGCTGCGTTTATTTGTTCAAAAATACAGCAAAAACTGTAATACTGAATATTTTTACGATTTAAAATAACTGCTTTCTATTTTAAATAGATTTTAAATGTAATTTATTCATGTTATCAAAGCTAAATTTTCAGCATCATTAGGCCTACTCCAGTCTTCAGTGTCACATGATCCTTCAGCAATCATTTTAATATGCTGGTTTGCTGATTATCAATATTTAAAACAGTTGAGTACATTTTTTTCAGGATTCTTTGATGAATAGAAGATCCAAAGATCAGCATTTATGTGAAATTAAAAGCTTTTGTAACATTATACACTAAACCATTCAAAAGCTCTTTTTAAAATGTATATTATAGAAATTATTACTTTCATTTAGCAAGGATGTTTTAATTGATCAAAAGTGATGATAAAGACATTTATAATGTTACAATAGATTTATATTTCAGATAAATGCTGTTCTTCTGAACTTTCTATTCATCAAAGAAACCTGAAAAAAATCTACTCCGCTGTTTTCAACATCATAATAATACATGTTTTTTGAGCAGCAAATCAGAATATTAGAATGATTTCTGAAGATCAGGTGACTGGAGTAATGATGCTAAAGCTCGGCTTTGAAATCACAGGAAAATATATTTCAAATAGAAAACAGTTATTTTATATATAAAAATATTTCAAATGTTACTGTTTTTGCTGTATTTGGATCAAATAAATGAAGACTTGGTGAGCACAAGAGACTTCTTTAAAAAACATTAAAAATCTTACTGTTCAAAAACTTTTGACTGGTATGTTAGCCTATAGTTTGAAGTAAAAAAATATTAATAAGGAGAGTCTGAGATTTATTTGACAGTGATTTCACATTTCTTGTTTGTATGAAGGCTAAATACCAATAAAAGGTGAACATTTATTTATTTGCGCCATTTTTTCCCTAAAATATTATATAGTTTTATAGGAGTAGGTTTCATAAATTGGCAAATTAATTTTTCATAAGTTTATAGGTACAGACATCTGTTGTGGCCGTTCTTGGCCATTTTTATGAGGCTTTTTTAATAGTGTTCATATCAATATCGGAATTATATCGTATCGACCGAAATTAAGAAATATATTGTGATATAAATTTTGGCCATATCGTCCAGCCCTACTATTGGGTTGTTTGGTTGAAATGAAATGAGGAGCTGTGTGTCCAGCCATAGCAATGGTAAGCGAAACCATTGCTTGTATAATTGTCCCATTGATGTAGTGTATAATGGTGAAGAGGAGGGGGCCCAAGATCTGATCCCTGAGGAAACCCTGTGACCGGTTGATGTTCTTTGGATACCTCTCCTCCCCAGGAAACCCTGAAAGACCTACCTGTGAGATAAGTGAGATATTCAAACCAATGGAGTGCAGATCCTGTGATGGTAGACAGGCGAATCTGATGATTCACAGTGTCAAAAAGTGGCAGATAGATCCAGCAGAATAAGAACTGATGATTTGGAATCAGCTTTCGCAACAGTAAAGCAGTCTCAGTTGAATGGTCGCTGCTGAAACCTGATTGGTTAACATTCAGTTGGTCATTCTGTGAAATAAATAATGTATCTGTGTCTATAAAGGTGTGAACCAAACTGTCCATTCCATTAGAATAACAAAGGAACAGCGTTCCTCAGGAACATCTTGTAGATTGCAGGATCTCCAGCGGGAAGGTCCTAACAGTATCTGTTGTTTCTAGCCCTTTTGTATTCAGGTATAAAACTCTATCCCACAGACATAACTTTGGGAGAAGCTAGGATTCATACAAAGGTTAAGATTGTTTGAAGGAAGACATGCCAACATCGCTGTTGAAGAACTGCTACACTACCATCTTCAATAAATTCTTCTCCCCACAAACATTTTGGTCAAGCCTACTTAATTGTTTCCATTAGAGAAATACATTGGTGAGCCACCCAAAAGACTGCTCAGCAAAAATACAGTAAATATGATACATGGAGCAACTTTTTAGGTTAGAAGGGGTAGTATGTACTGGCCTATCTAGACAGATATTGTCTTGACAAGAAGTTAAAGTGGATCATAAAGTGTCAGTTGCTGTATTTACATCCAGAGATGAGAAATGGGTGGGTGAGGGAAGAGAGGATGACACAACAGAGGAAAGATGGCATGGTGAAAGGCTCCCAGTAGGTTTTGCCTAAAAGTAAAACATTTACTTTTACACCAGTAGGTGTCAGTATGAAGTCCAAGACCACTGGGACAAATAAGCCCCATCAAACACAAACAAAAGCATTTACACGTTGTGTGAGTAGCATCTCTCATTATTTGTACTTTCAATATTGTAAAGAATTGCTGTTTGTTTCTATTTATACTTGGTACAAACAGCATCTACTACTTAGACTTGTAGCGTAGCGAAGCCGCCTAGCATAAACAGTCTCTGTCTATTCTTACTCTTAGTATAAATAGCCTTTACTTTACTTTGAATTCAATTTCAGTCTTTAGAGTACAATTAGAGTAATGTGAAATAATAAATGAATGCTGCCAAACTTATTTAGCCTCATTTCAGTTCACTCAGACCTTTTTTCTCTGGCAAGAACAATATTTCTTGCAATATCTCTTATAACAATATTTTTTTAGCTTTCAAAATGTTCTGTTTAATTGAACAAAACAGTAGTTGTGCAGCTTGAAGCCATGGGAGCTGAAATTCTAAGATCCATGTGAGGTAGGTGTGATATAATGTAAATGGGATATATAAAATAAAAGCCAGAAAAATATGAGGGTCAAATGATAGGATATTGCTTATTTTCTCTAAAAAATGTTCTTATGTTGATATGAACATTATTTACACAGAGCAAGGGGTAACCCTTACACCCGACTACGACCACAGCGAAAAGACTGACCCCTGCCAAGAATAACACAAATATGTAACCTGAGCTCATAATAATGAACTTGGACTGACCTTTTGTAAAGCTGAATGGTAAAATAATGTAGTGGACAATGTCTGCAGTAGGTGTAGGAAGCCGTCCAGGAGATATTTGCTGAGATGTGAAAAGAGAAGAAAAATGTGTCTGTGTCTTTGTGGAGAAGGAAGAAAACATAAAAAAAAACTTTGGAAAGAAGTTCTATTGTTTGATATATAAACTTACAAGACTCAGGCATTATCCAAGAGCCCCTGTGCTGATATCCTTGTGACACTTGCTCTCTGAGATAGCTCTCTCAACCCCTTTAAATCTGCTCTACATTTCATGAATGCAGTATCATCCATCATAATCAAAGCTATCTGTGATGCCGCCTTGTTCTTTAAATAAACAGACAAATCTGACTTATCTTTAAGTTAGAGTTAGAGATAGGACTGTCTGCTGTTGGTAAATGTGCAGTATTAGAGGAACATTCCTTAATGACAATATATGTCTTTTACAGATGTCTAAAAACTAGATTAACTTTGTTTATGTACTGTTTAGCTTAGATGTGTTTGCATTGCAGTAGGTCATTGAAATTGCATTGAATGCTGCTTCTGCACCACATACAAGCCGCACCTGGACTGCATACGCACTGCAAATACAGAGTATGTGTGAACCTGGCATATGCTGGTTCTCCCTTGTCTTGGTTCCTGGTCTTGTTATTCTGCCTGTTTTCTGGATTAATCTGTTTGCCTCAGCCCCTTGCTCTGTTGTTGCTTTGGATTGCCTGTTTGTCTATGACCTTTGCCTGCCTTAGGGTTACGTTTGTGGATTACCCCTTCAATAAACTACTGCATTTGGATCTTCTACCTTCGTGTCACTGTGCAGTTCATGACATCAGTGAACATTGCTGAATAAACCAGTTATTTGGCTAATTTTTTTCTTCCACCAACCAAAATAGTCCTCCTATGGCCAAAGCATTAGGCTTTGAGTGCCACCAGCAAACAGATAGGAAGCCTGTAATAAGCACTGACAACATTTCCAACCCAGCACCATTTGGTTATTGATTATAAATGATTATCAACTCAAATCGTGTCTAATCAAATAACCCAGCGTTTTTTAGAGTGTATAACTGTTTATTGCACTGAACTGTCATAGTCCTCACAATATTTAGAAATATACTGCATAATAATAGCAACATTGGTCAGTAGGTGATTTGAAGTCTGACAGTAATTCTCTTGAATTTTATTGTCAGTAATGGTGAATTTGTTCCAAAATGTGTTGCTTTTGAAAAAAAGGTGCTTTAAAAGATGAATTTAGAGACAAAACTTCTCGGGGAGGATTTTACTGTCAGCATGCCAAAGCACAGCACGCTGTCAGCACGCTCAACCCCTTGCTGAGAAGTCTCTTAATTCATGTTCCTTAAAGCAACATTGGTAATGATCTACGTAAATTCATTAGTTGGTTGTTTGACAACATAGTATAAGTCCCTCCATGCCCCCTTTTCATTCATTCTTTCACTTGTTCCTTCATTCAAAATAATATGACTGTTTTGAGAGCCCCTGCTTTGGAGTGTGTGAATCCTTCTTCTAAAATTCCCTGCCGAAGGAAGCCTCCTAATGAAGACAGACTACTACAGTTTTCTCACTCTCTCCCACAATTTAATGGCACTCTGTTGACTAATGAAGCAGAGATTCAGACATGATCGTCACCCTAGCTGTTCAGCATTTAGAATACTGTTTGTTGAAGAAGAGAGAAAGGGAGACGGAGACAGAGCAGATGAAAGATGGTGTGAGAAAATAAAAGAAAGGCATTTGAAAGAAGGCTGAAAGTGGCTGCCCTCAGCAAGTTGACAAACAGATTTAGAAAGAGAGGGAGAAAGTATGTGTGTTGGTGGACAAAAGAAAGGACTTGAATTGAGAAGCAGCTGATGCAGAGATGCTAAAATGCATAGACATGCCTGAAAGAGACCACAGTAAAGCAGCTGAACATTTGCTTGGGATTTAACAAGACCTCAAACACACACATACACACACCTCCCACAGCCCAGCCACTCCCTTAGATGACTCCATCTATCTGTCACTCCATCACAGGTCTGCAGCAGCAGAACTTTCCTCTCCCATCATGAAGACTGCCGAGGAACCAGACAAACAGAGACAGAGGAGCAGACATCAGCGTCTCCAGATGGGAGTCAGGATGGGGTGGTTCTCCAGTGCCTGGTGGTGTACATTTATGATGCTCTTCTTCTCTCTGCCGGAGGTGAAGTCTATGAAGGAGAGCATGCCAAGAATTAAACTCAGCTACAAAGGTAAAGTTTGTCCTTATGTGACTGTTAAACTTTATTTAACATTCTGTTTATTCCAAAAAGCTTTTATGTTGCTCTATGTAGATTATTTATTTCTAAAATTATCTATTAAATCTTTGGTGTTTTGCTGAATTTCCATGTATTTATTTTAAACATCTGCTGGAGCATTTGTAATTTTTAAAGGATACATTTTTAAGTATATGTAGGGGTGTGAGGAGAGGTTTACAACTCCCTTGTATGAGGTCAATATTTAGACTGCATATGTGACTGATTGAGTGTACATAAGGGATGTGCTGCATATCACAGTAGCAGTATGCATGTTTTATATGTTGTATTTTCTGGCTTTACTGGTTTTAATGGCTATAGACCAAAAATTCCCCCAAAGAAAACGTTACTTTAGGAAAAATAATCTCTTTGGTTTATATCTATATATATATATATGATTTAGTATTATTTAGTATTTATTTTTTTCAATTGAGTACGTCCCCAAATGTCCCCAGTAATCTGCCACTTTTGTTCTTAAACTTTAGATAAATGCCTTATATATCATCTTATCTAAATTTTATGAATTTCAGATTCTAATTAATTATGCTCAGACAGTCATCACTATTGCTCCTTCACTTGCATCTTTGTTCTATTGCTAATAATTACTTTATTTTTTCTTAAAGATACAATTAATAATGTCGTAATTTAAGTTCCTCTTCAGGAACTCGAGCTGCGTCGAAAACGCTCGGGGAACGCCCTTCAGCGTGACGAGCTCTGAACCTCGTGTGTAATCAGACCAATAGATGGGCGAGACGTCACGGCGGGTGACGTAATGACCAGGAAGCTATAAAAGCACGTGCGGTGAGACCAGCGTCAGCTTTTGTCATTCAGCAAGCGCTCTGTGTGTGTTTCAGTCGCTATTTGTTGTGAGTCTTATTTAGTGTTGTCTGACACGAAATCTAAAGCAAGACAAAACCAGACACTAAGGCGAGGGCAGGCAGCGTTCAGGCTGTGTGTTCTTCCCTGCCCGCGTTACTTTACGGGTGGGGATACACACAGTTTGTTTGTTGTCTGCTTGAGAGCAAGCACGCAGAGTCAGCTCTCGGGAAAAAAGGGGAGCTGACGGCCGTTTTGGTAGCGTTTGTTACTGCCTTGCTTCGCTCTCAGAGAGCTCTCTTTGAGGAGAGAGCTTTCACTAGCGTTTCTCGCGGCGCCGGCCCCGCTTTCGCCGAGGCGGAGCGGCGGCTGTGCTCGTGGGTTTCGCGTATTGATCTGGGGTGGGGGAATGTGACGGGCGCGTCCCTATCTATTTTCCTAACCACCAGATCCAGCGCCCGCTCTCGGGGTTTCGGAAGCCCGCGCTGCGGTACTTCCCCCCCGGGGAGAGGGCGCGACGCTCCGCCTGTCTTTATCCGAGGAGATTGATATGGAGGGCGTCAGAGAGCTCGCCAGTTGCACAAACACCAGTTACACAAGCATATTATGCCTTATATCTTTGCGAGTGCAGTGCGTGCGCTGCTGCTGAGGCACGGCGGCGACGGAGTTCGTGGGAATCGCATATGATCTGGTGGACGGGTTGGAGATGGCTCGTCCTATCTCCACTCGTGTTCCCTAGATCTAGCGCTCTCTCTCGGGGTTTGGAAGCCCGCGCTGCTGTTTCTTCCCCCTCTGAGTGAGAGCTTGCTGATGCGGCATCTTTTCTGAGGAGATTGATGTTTGGTGTGACTGAGTGGCCGCGCGCTCGCGTGGCAACGCGTATATTAGAAGCACATTAATGGGGAGCGGAGCTAGCGCAGTCGGCTCTCTCTCTTCTCATCTTCGAACAAAAGCCGCTGTGAAGCGCTCCGCTCTCGCCGGGCGCGCTCCGAGGAGTGTGTCGTGCATGTGATGTTGCGATTGCAGTCCCGCTGCTGCTGAGGCAAGGCGGCCACTGATTTCGTGGGAATCGCCTATGATCTGGTGGACGGGTTGGAGACGGCTCTTCCTATCTTCACCCGTGTTCCCTAGATCTAGAGCTTGTTCTCGAGGCTTGGAAGCCCGTGCTGCGGTTTCTTCCCCCTCTGAGTGGGAGCTCGCTGCTGCAGCCATCTTTCTCTGTGGAGATTGATGTTGTTTGTGTGACTGAGTGGCTCGCGCTCTGCCGAGGCAACGCGTATATTACGTTCCCCCCCCCAAAAATTTTTTTGCTATTTTTGATGTAAATCTTACTCACCAGACCGTATTTACCCCTCTGTTTGTTGACTGCATTTAATTCTGAGGAATAAAAATAAGTATATATCTGACTATGAGAAGTTAGATATACAGAGGCTCTTGGGATAAAAAATTTTCGATTGAGAGCATGTGTTTACCTCTCTTCCTCTGAGGAGGTTGAGGTGGTCAGCAATGCACAAAAACAGAAAACAGAGCGTGGCCTCACCTACTCCCTCGTGTCGTGACAGTGGGTCGAGGCGACGCTCTAGGTCAGGGACCTCGAAGTCTAAGCCGGATCTGCGGACCGTACTTAAGACTAAGAGGTCCTCGGCCAAAAAGTCCTGACGCCACTGGCCCAGGACTCATGAGGGCAGTCCCCTCTGGGGTGCAGCGGGTTACACCGCATTACACGGTGTCCGTCTCGCCTCAGTGCCCTCAAGAGATCGGTCTGCTAACCCTGCCGGAGTTACAGGAAGCAGCGGTCTCCCGCGAGCGCCACTCTCAGACACCGCCCGCCAACGTAGCGGTGCTAAGAGGCTCGCCACCTCCGCAGAGGTCTCTAAACAGCAGGTTTTCGGTGCTCCCTGATCCCTGCCGTCGCTGTTAGCAGGGCACCACCTGGCTGCACTCATTACACCAGAGATCAGTCTCGAGAGACTGATTCCCTTAGTAGACTTTTTGGCAGCGTAGAAACTACTGCCAAATGTGTCTCAGTGGGTCCTGCACACTGTAGAGAGGGGACGCCTACGCTGGTGGGCTCCGAGCAGGCTCTGGTCATGGAACAAGAAGTAGTCACTCTTTTGAGGAAGGAGGCCATCGAGGTGGTCCCTCCTCATGTGAGGTAGTCCGGGTTCTACAGCCGGTACTTCTTAGTTCCGAAGGAGGTCCTGACGCCACTGGCCAAGGACTTATGAGGGCAGTCCCCTCTGGGGTGCAGCGGGTTACACCGCTTTACACGGTGTCCGTCTCGCCTCAGTGCCATCAGGAGATCGGTCTGCTAACCCTGCCGGAGTTACAGGACGCAGCGGTCTCCCGCGAGCGCCACTCTCAGTCACTGCCCGGCAACGTAGCGGGGCTAAGAGGCTCGCCACCTCCACGGAGGTCTCTAGAGCAGCGGGTTCGGTTGTCCCTGCAGGTTCGCCGCTTCAAGGCACCGAGCTAGCCGCTCTGATTACACTAGAGGTCAGTCTCGAGAGACTGATTCACTTAGTAGACGTTTTGGCAGCGTGGAACTACTGCCAAACGTGTCGCAATGGGTCCCTGCGCACTTTAGAGAGAGGCTACAGAATCCATTTTGGTTCTCCTCCCTCCCTCATTTCAACGGGATTACGCCCACGCTGGTGGGCCCCGAGCAGGCTCTGGTCATGGAACAGAAGTAGTTACTCTTTTGAGGAAGGAGGCCATCGAGGTGGTCCCTCCTCATGCGAGGCAGTCCGGGTTCTACAGCCGGTACTTCATAGTTCCGAAGAAGGATGGGGGGTTGCGGCCCATTTTAGATCTACGTCATATGAACCGCTCAGTCATGTGACTGAAGTTCAGAATGCTCACACTCAAGCAAGTCATGTCTCAAATAAGGTCCGAGGACTGGTTTGTCATGATCTATCTAAAGGACGCATACTTCCATGTATCTATCCTTCCCACTCACAGGAAGTTCCTGAGGTTTTGCTTTCGGGGGCAAAGCGTACCAATATCGTGTTCTTCCTTTCGGCCTTGCACTCTCACCCCGCACTTTCACGAAGTGTGTGGATGCAGCCCTGGCTCCGTTGCGACTCCGGGGCATCCGCATACTAAACTATATCGACGATTGGTTGATTTTAGCTCAGTCAGAGCAGATGGTGGTTCGACATCGAGATGTCGTTCTCGCCCGCATGAGAGAGCTGGGGTTGAGACTAAACGCCAAGAAGAGTGTGCTTTCTCCATTACTGAGGACCACTTATCCAGGCGTGGTGTGGGATTGGACTACGATGCAGGCACGTATGTCCCCTGCTCGGATCGCGTCGATCCTCACTGCAGTCGCGAGAGCCAGAGAAGGCCGGTCACTCACTGTCAAGAAGTTTCAGAGACTGCTGGGTCTGATGGCAGCTGCGTCCAATGGGATACCTTTTGTCCTGCTGTACATGAGACCCCTACAGTGGTGGCTTAAGACTAAGGGGTTCTCCCCGAGGGAAAACCCACTTCGCAATTTTCAGGGTCACGCGGCGATGCCTACGTGCCTTGGACATGTGGAGGAAACCTTGGTTCTTGGCTCAGGGCCCGGTGCTGGGAGCTCCTTGTCGCCGCGTAACGCTAGCGACGGACGCGTCCCTCACCGGTTGGGGAGCGGTCATGAGTGGCCACCCTGACCGCGGTCTGTGGAGTGTCTCCATCTCACGTGTCACATCAACACTGCCTTGAGATGCGGGCCGTGCTTCATGCCACTTCACTCCCATACTTAAGAGGCCACCGTGTGTTGGGTGCACCGACAACACAGCGTTGGTTTCTTACATCAACCACCAGGGAGGTCTGCGTACACGCCCCCTGTACAGGCTGGCGCACCAGATGTTTGTGTGGTCCCAGGGCAAACTCCTCTTGTTGAGAGCAGTTTACATTCCTGGGCATCGCAATTTGGGAGCAGACATCCTGTCGAGACAGGGGCCGAGGCCCGGGGAATGGATGCTTCACCCCAGGGTGGTGAAGCATATATCGAGAGTTTTTGGCAAGGCAGGTGGACCTGTTTGCGACTCTTATGTCATCGCACTGTTCCCTCTGGTTCTCTCGGAGTCATCCAGCTCCACTGGGATGCCATGGTACAGACGTGGCCGAGGCTTTGTCTGTACGCCTTTCCCCCGATCACTCTGCTCCCGGGAGTTCTGCAGAGAGTGCGCCGGGACGGTGGGGCACCGTTCTGCCCGGGCCGAGTATGGTTCTCGGACCTGATTTTCCTTCTCGACGGCTCTCCATGGGAGATTCCCGTCAGGAGATATCTCCTCTCACAGGCGGAGGGCACGATTTTTCACCCCCGCCCGGAGCTGTGGAATTTGTGGGTGTGGCCCCTGAGGGGCACAACTCGTAGCTTCCGGTCTCAACCGAGGTTGTTGAGATCATACTCCAATCCAGAGCTCTCTCCACGAGGAAATTGTACTCCTTGAAGTGGAAACTTTTCACTTCTGGGTGCGGAGACCGCCAGTTCGACCCAGCTAACTGCCCGTTTGGTAGAGTTCTGGAGTTTCTGCAGGCCTGTTTATCTGCAGGGTTGACCCACTTCACCCTGAAGGTCTGCGTGGCGGTTATTGCGGCCTACCACGCCCCTCTTGTTGGCCAGTCAGTGGGCAGACACCCCCTGGTTACACGTTTCCTCCGCGGTGTGCTGAGGCTGAGGCCTCTGGTACGATCCAGACCAGCAGAAGCTTGGGTTCAGGGCTCACACTACTAGAAGTGTGGCAGCCTCTGAGGCCTTCCTGGCAGGTGTCGCCATGCAGGACATCTGCGACGCCGCGGGATGGTCCACGCCCCTGACCTTCGTCAGGTTCTATGACCTAGACATGCGAGCCACTCCTGGCTCTTCTGTTCTCTCGCCCTAGCTGTGCAGTCTTCCAAACTAGGCAGAGACTTAGAAGTCTGGCAGCGTGGGCATTCTCGTTACCGTAGCGTTTCGACGCAGGGGAGAAGACAGTCGAGTTTCCTGAGAGAACGTCTCAGGTACGTCTGTAACCATATTTCCCTGAGGGAACGAGACGCTGCGTCTCGGTGCCTTACTTCCGGCGTCCCTGCCGGCGCTTGTTTCATTCCTAGAAGCTGACGCTGGCTCCGCCGCACGTGTTTTTATAGCTTCCTGGTCATTACGTCATCCGCCGTGATGTCTTGCCCATCTATTGGTCTGATTACACACGAGGTTCAGAGCCCGTCACGCTGAAGGCCGTTCGCCTAGCGTTTCCAACGCAGTGTCTCGTCCCTCGAGGAACTAGGGTTACATAAGTAACCTGAGACGTTATTTGGGTCCATCTCACATGTAAAAATCTAGTTCAGTTAATATGCATGTACATTTGCGTTCGTTTTTTACGAGCATTGTGCTGTATATTTTGCTGCGTCAGAAGTTTTAGAACAAAATGACCATTTCATAATGAGAGGTTAAATAAGGCCATGACTACTAAGGTCTGGGATTTTACCCAGTACCTCACTGTAACTGTCTGCATCTCTTGCGGTATTTGCTAACCACTGTTTCATGCGCCCTCCCTCCCTCTACCTGTGGTTGTGTGTGATCGCTCTACTGCAGCTGCTGCTTCAAAGGTTTGATAAGTCAATAAGGCGCTAACTCTCTGATCTCAAGAGTGATCCCACGAGCACAGCACATTTTAGCTTATCACTGGAGTTATGCTGACACATCTTAGCAGTACCACACGCTCAAACACACACACACACACACACACACACACACATACTTATGCTGTGTATAATGGGTGGGTTCAGGGTAAGATAAGCGTATGATGCTATAAAATGAGTGAAGCGTAAAAGAAACAACTGTTAAAAGTAACAACATGTCCTTACTCATTTAAGTGCACTGACACATGGATTGTTAAAAGTCGTAGACACATGATACATCTACACTGAGTTTTACAACATCAGTAGTAACTTTGATTAGATACCACGTTGTTCCAGAACATGTTTTTGATAGTGCTGACAAGTGATAAACTATCCTTTAGACATTAATATTTTTTCTAACCAACAAGAATAGATAAAAGTATTTTTCTTCATTTGTTTCTTTTGTTTCTCTCTCTTTTATTCTCTTCTGTGTTCAATCCCTGCCTCGATTTGCGGAGTTAAGTGAATGCAGTGTTTTATTCCACTGAGGGAAATAAAAGTTATAGCTCCTTAAAAATGGACCCACAGCATGCCCGCACTACTGAACCAGACCTTCATCCATATCAGGAAACTCACTCCAATAAAAATAGTGACTGTGCAGGGACGTCTGTTTATTTTCAGCTTCTTTAGCATGAGAATCCTACATGCTGTGTGTCAGTTTGCCATACTTTAGCCGCTGAGCTGGCGAGAATGATGTGAATGAGAGTAGAGAACAGACAGCTGCCTGACTTGTGCTGAATTATGATTTGTGCATGCAGTGACTGAGCTCTTGAAGAGATTTTCTTGAAGTGTCTACAATGGAAATCTGAATAATATGTAAAACTGTGTTTTATGATGAGTTGAGAGCCAGATAATAAAGAAACTTTTTATATACATTTTAACCCTCTAAGCGCCAAAGTCGCAATTGCGACAAGTACATCATAAGGCCCTTTCGCACCGCTTTAGTTCCAGAACCAAATTTACGGTACTAAAGTACTGGGACGATTTTGCGTGAACTATTTCCCAGTACCATTTAAAGGGTTGCATTCGCACCGACAGTGTGTACTAGGAAGTGATGTAAGCCGGTCGACAGCACGTCATTTGTGCGCGGCGTTCAACAACAGAAACAAAGAACTACGTTAACAACAGGAGGATGGAGGACGCTGTGATCGGAGCTGTGTTTTTGTTGTGTCTCGCGGGTGTCACAATAATGGACATGGAATCTCGACGCATACGTAAAGCGATTGAAAGAACTGAAAGGAGGTCTCCAACAACAACTGGCAGTGCTACTTTGCTACAAGTGCCTGCACTTCAGCGTCCGTCCATCTATCGCTTTTCTCCATACTTGCGAAATAAGTTGAGTGTTTACAGTATGTTTACACGGCGTTTTAAGTCATGGCGGGTGAGGGCGTTTTCGTATGCTTTTGGCCAATCAATGTCTACTTACGTTACGGATAGTACCAGTTGTGCTGGTTAGACCCTGCTCCAGAGTAGGAGCTAATTTGGTTCTCGAAACAGGCAGTCCGGTACTAAAATCGCTCCCAGTTTCGGCAGTGCGAACATGCCGAAAAGTGGGTAGTTCCACAATTAGTTCTGGTTACTATGAAAAGGTTCCTGCGGTGCGAAAGGCCCTAACTTAATAAATAGACTGTAGTTCCTAATATGGTGTAATATCTCATTTGTATTCCCTACCACTAGATGGCAGACATGTAGTACTTCGATTCTAGACCAAAATTACGTCACGTTCCTATTCAAAGTGTTCGAGGAAATAGCAGAGCAAGTGAGCTATCGTGTCATTGATGTGGAAGCAGTTCAGTTCATAGTGTGCGAGTAAATTGTGAGATTTGTGAGAGAAAATCACCAAATGGCTAATAAAAAGTTGTACCGTGAAGATGTGTTGCAAATGTTATTCGCCGATTCTGACTCTGAAGGGGAATATTTGCCTTTTGGAAATGATGATCGGTCGTCTAATAATCGCGCTTCTCCCGGTACATCTTTGCAGCGCAATGGTGCCGCCGTGCAAGGCGAGAGTGTTCACGAAGCACAAACAAGTGATCATTTCAACCCTTTGCCCAACGGGATGGGGGTGGCAGGGGAGAACGTGGTCGTAGTGTCCATAGGAGAGCTGTTGCTAGAGGTAGAGGCAGCAGGGGTAGGAGAAATAGGGCTGGAAGTAGCACTAGCTCTTTGGATCCAGCGTCCCAAAGAGTTGGGAGTGGCTGTGGTAGACATGGCCGTGCTGTGCTTGGGAGAGCCGGGAGACGTGGTAGAGGCAGCAGGGGTGATCTGGCTCTAAATAGGGCTGGAAATAGCGATGACAATGGTGGCTGGGTTTATTTGAGAAATGAAGAAGTGTATCAGGACTGGATCAAACTCTTTGATGAGCCTGTTGGTAATTTAGTACTTTCTCCTGTTTTATTGTTGGTTTCCTCTTTTCTGATCATTTGGAATGAGGATAAAAAGACAAAAAAACAAAAAAATAGTTTCAAACATCAATTCAATATCTATTATTTCCTGAATATTACTGATCAAAAAGTAGGCTACTGTTCACATGCGTTTTACTACTATATAGTATAGTACTATATAGTAATAATTTAGTACTTTCTCCTGTTTTATTGTTGGTTTCCTCTTTTCTGATCATTTGGAATGAGGATAAAAAGATTTAAAAAAAACATGCAAATAAGTTCAAACATCAATTCAATATCTACTATTTCTTGAATATTATGAAATTCAACATGGCGCCTAAAGGGTTAAAGTGTAAATAAACATTAATTTTACACTGAAAAAAAAATCCTTATTTTGTCTTTTTTTCCCAGTGAAACTATATCTAAACATTCTTTAAACAAGATAAATTTACTAGGAAGCCATTTTTCTTAACCAGTTGCCACTTTCTTTCTTTCTTTCTTTCTTAACCATAAATCAAAAATTTTACAGATTATTGTGATGAAATATTGTATATTTTAATCTATATCTAACAGTAAACACACTTTAAACAAGATAGATTTACTCGGAAGCCCAACTATACAAGAAAAATAAATCACTAAATAAATAAAAGTGTTTACTTTAGCTAATTTTTCTTAACCTATTGCCATTCTTTTTCTTTTTTTAACACATAAATCTAAAATCGAACAAATATTAGTAAAAAATATACATATCATTATATATTTTAATAATATTAAATAAATAATATATTTATATTACTGAAATCAAGACAAAAATACAGAGCAGAATTTTTTTTGCAATAGTCATTTAAAACTGTCTTTAATATCCTATCTTTATGTATATAGATGGGTTCCTGCTGGTCTTTTTACAAGATTTTCTAATCCATTAAGCTACACTGAGCGGGTCTGTTTGATCTTAAAACTTGCTGTTCCGCTCCATGTTTGGTCCTGTTGGAGAAGATGCAGAAGTACAGTCTTTCACAATCCATCATCTGAGCAGATGTGCTCTGTACGGTATAGCTGCTGATTGCTGGAAAACACTTTGTTTGGCATGAACAGTAAAGGATGTTAGTGTTTCGTAGGTACTTACTAATGTCATTGAAAATTCTTTAAATATATTCCAGTGAAACACAATAGCGCTGATTTTTTATTGTAAGGTTGGTTGGCGTATTTTTCCTTTCAACTTCAGCCTAGCTGATAAAAATGTGTTGTAAGAATGTTTTGGTAATGTTCCCTTAAAGGAACACTCCACTATTTTTAAAAATAGGCAAATTTTCCAGCTCCCCTAGAGATAAACAGTTGAGTTTTATTAAGTTTTTTAGCAGAATTTATGTTGAAATACCTATATATATTAAATGTTTAAAAGTCATTCAAATTACTGAACCTTTTAAATTAGACTGCAGCAATAATATTTGTTCCCATTCATTTTGTTAGTTCAAGACCCAAAAACCACAACGTGATTCTCATTATCCAAATTGTGCACCTCTATTGTCCAGTTTTTGAATGTGAAAAACGTTTTTCTATGGTTATAAAATTTTAAAGGGGTCATATGATGCGATTCAATTGTTCCTTTCTCTTTGGAGTGTTACAGGCTCTTGGTGCATAAAGAAGATCTGTAAAGTTGCGAAGACTAAAGTCTCAAGTCCAAAGAGATTTTCTTTATAAAAGTTCAGAGTCAACCATGCTTCCTAAAACGGCTCGTTCTAACACACGCAAGTACATGTCTACATCACTATGTGGGAAGGTTTGCATAGCGCCGCCCAAATGTTCACTCAAAGAAGGAAGGTGTAACTTTTATTCTCTCTGTAGTATTGTTGCTGCCGCCGCCATGTCGTGAAGACACTGTGTGTTTTCGTTGTGAAAGTGAAACTACTGTTGTTTGGTCTTTCCAAAAGAGGACGATATCCGCTCGTCGTGCCTGGATCTGATCCGTGCTGGTCGCTGAAGAAAAACATCAACTTCACGCTGTGGATCGCCAGACCGGTTTTCACAGTGGACGAAGCAGAGTCCAGCCCGGAGTCATCACATGTGGTTGCCGCAAGCCAGCCAGCCGCTCCTTCGTCGAATTTCCGACTTGCCGCCGCTCACTCTAGCCCGCGGTGTGTGACGCTGTATTTCATTGTGAAAGCGAAATCAGTGGTTAAGTTGTATTACAACACTGTTCCAACACTTTCAAACCCAAATATTCAGATGTGTTCAGCACATTTTATGGAGGACTGTTTTTCTGATCCTGGGATAGTAGACTACAATGCCGGCTGTTCTGACTCACAGACTGTAAGTAAGTTTTTATATTAAAGGATTTGCCACTGATGATTCAAACGCGAGTTTTGGGCAGTGTAAATTAGCGTTTGTAGTTTGTAATTTCTCCGATCACAAATGCAGACATGTTTTATGTTTACGCGGCGCGCTGCAACGCTTAAAAAGACAGCATAAGTCATTATAATCCGTAGTTATGTCCACTGGATGCAACAAATGCCTCGTTTTTATTGGGTTTTAATGTTTTTGTCTCGTCGAGTCGTTGCTCCGGCCGGACAGGGTATCACAGTATGCGTATGGGTGTAACATTTCCGTCACACGCTTGAGGTATTCGGCCAATCACAACGCACTGGATAGCTGGCCAATCACAGCACACCTTGCTTTTTCAGACTGATGAGCTTTGTAAAAATCGACGCGTTTCAGAAAGGCGGGGCATAGAGGAGAAACAATAATGTACATATGTGGAAAATAATGTGTTTTTTTACCTTAAACCGCAGAAAACACATTTCAGTACACCAAATACACAAAAAATGTTCTTTTTAGCATCATCATATGACCCCTTTAATTTAACATTCGCATTTTTAGCATTTTGCAAACATTATGGAAACGTTAGTTTTGAATGTTCTCTGAATGTTCTGAAACAAGTAGTTACATTTAAAAAATGTAACACGAATGTTCCGTGAATGATTTATATATAAATAACTTTTTTATGCTAATGTTTAGAGAACTTTATTAAAGATCAGATAACTTTGAACGAACATTCTATTAATGTTACTGGATGAATGTTTGTATAACTTCGAAAGAGAATTAGCCAAAGTTCTGAGAACTTTCCTTATTAGTTGGGAGGAACGTGTACGAGAAAGACAAAACTTGTAGGCTCACTTTGAATGCAGACTGCTGAATGTTTACATTTGATATTAATATTTGACTTTGTTTATGGGTCTGGAGAGAGCGGCAGTGAAGAGAGATTCATTCCTGTTTATTAAAGGTAAAGTGTGCCATTTCTGTGGCAGAAGCGCCATCAAATGTAATGGCAAAAATAACTAGATTTGACTTTTTCTGAAGAAATTCACTGCCATGATTCTAGTTTTAGGTGTTTATCAAGACGTCGCTCTGTAGTTTCTGGGATATTTGGGGTCAGCAGAACAAGTTACATGCCTATGTTAATATTCAGGATTGAGTAAATAAATTGAATAAAACCAAATATATCTTATTCAACTTTTCTTAAAACTCTTTCTAATTTTGCTTTGCATTTTGGAAATAATATGCATTGCAAACAGCATATTGACTTGAAGTCAGGATGGGAGCATTGTAGCATTTGGTTTTAAAAAACTTCACCTTTAAGGGCTACAGTTTATTTTTTCAGCATTTTGACTTTTAATGACAGCCATCGGCAAGAGAGGTTAAATATCCGGCACCTAAATCAACTCCATATCCCCTCTGAGTAGAGAAACACTCGAGTACAGACAGAGGAGCGACTCCCACACCGACACTCCACGTCCAAGGCCACTGAAAGCTTTTCAATCGCTCTTAAAATACTGCAGAACGCCACTCGCTCTTCATTAATTGCCTGTTGTTTTAAATCCGTTGCTGTTGTCTTGGCAGCGGCAGGACAGCAAGTACGATTCTTACTGAGGACGGAGATATAGCTCTGGGGAAGATGAATAATACAATAACACTCGTTTAGAGACACGGCCAAATGAAAACAAACGCAACAAAACACTGAAGGACAGAAAGGAGGGTTACTTACTTTTTTTTTTTTTAAGATTGTGGTGTTCACTAAGCCATGCATCACTGTTCTATTAAAGTTATTAATATGAACACTGCACACTTCAAAAATGATATTTTTACTCAGTATTTTTGTCTTGTTTTTCAGTGCAAATGTCTAAAGATTTTTAAATCAAGATACATTTACTTGAGAAGATATGAAATGTTGTTTTCAGACAAAATTGTCAAAATTAAGTGACTTCATGCTTAAAACAAGAACAAATATCTGCCAATGGGTTCAGAAAAATCAACTTATTTTCTAAAATGTATATTTATTATACCAATGTCAGCTGTTTTAGTCTTGTTTTAAGTATAAAGTTGTCTAATTTTGTTTGAGGTTTTAATTTACCTTGATTTATTATATTTATGTATTAAATTTATGTTTATATTTATTTATTTGGATTTTCGTTATTTATTTATTTCTTTGTTTTAGAAAACAACTTACTATCTTAAGTCATTTTAAGTCATTTTACTTAAGCATCTTAAGTAAGTGTATCTTGATTTAAAAATATGTCGATATTTGTATTGGAAAACAAAACGAAAATACTGA